>OU896720.1:2225438-2557938 GCA_918026855.4 Phaedon cochleariae
GGTGTTTCAGATTTGAATTTACATACATCGATGTGTCTACTATCTTTTTTAACTGTGATACAGAACGTACCTAATCTTGATTTTGGCAAAATGTTTATCTGGTCAGCTCATAACTTTTGAACATTGGTGTATAATCGATTCATACTCGATAGGTATATTCAACTTATATTTCTACTTTTCAACAGGGTGCATCCAATTTGACTTTTTTTTTTTCATCATTATTTTTCGAAATAGAATTTTTGTTGAACCCCTAATTCAGAGTCCAATTTTATCACAAAAAAATAACCAGTCCTCCAAGTTCAACTTCATTAGAGTCAAACTAGGTGAACTATCGATAGTTTTCATTCCATAGAATAATTGTTGATTAGACATTTTCAAGTGCTCGTTATATTTTCAGTATTTCAAAAAATAATGATAGTTTGAAAGTTATACATGAAATTCTTTTTTTTTAATCCTACTTTCAAGGTCAATATCTCCGAAACGAAGCGCGATATACTTTTTTTATATGAAGTACCAACATTATTTTGGCTCACTCTATCAGTCCTATCATTTACAACATCACCTTTCCGGACATCCTGTATAGTTCGCAAATTTTTCCTAAAACCATTTTTCACTCATTTGGGATTGAATCAAAGTTGCCAATAACATTTAGATAGCTGTGGACACAACAGAAATGCCATGGAAACAAAACAGGCATTTTTTGACATCTCTGTCGGTCTTTGAATTAAAGTGGGTTATTCAGCAGTGGGAAAAAAACGAAATAATATAATTGTTATATTATGAAGATATTGCGGAAACTTCGGTAATGCAGCAAGAATTTTGTCTAAATCGGATTTCTCTTCCAGATTAACAAGCAAACAGACAGAAAGCAAAGTGTTTGATACTTGCCACTCAGTCGGAGAAAACCATCCAGTCAAGACGAACCGAACAAAAGATCCGCAAAGAGAACTGACCAGAGTGAATTTTTCGAAATTCAGATCTCCTTATATTCGTACGGAAGTCGATATATTGATTTCCTGTCCAGATTCATTCTCAAGCAAACAGATAGACAGATATTCACCTTTATGTCTTTATGAAAACACGACAGGTACCCTTACGAGGGGAGAGTATCAACTCGGCGTTTATAAACCCTCTCTGCAAAGGAGGTAGACGCATGGTGGGTTAGGTATATACAGTGTTTGTCATTGCAGAGAAAATTGTTGTTTATCTGCCTGCCTCGTCTTCATTGAGATAGTTGATGAATTGATGAATAATTACAAAAATATATCGCATTTCAGTTACGAATGTTGAAAACAATATTCAGACTTTAGAGATTTATATTCTATGTGTCTCACGATTCAAATTTCAAATTGATGCTTAGTTTTAGATTCGAGCAGCACACTGTTTGGCATTCATGTTCGTTATTATAACCCACGAAATTTAAAATGTAGCAGATGTCTACTGGGGAAACCACTATCCGGAAGGAGAGCGAATATGTAGCAATCCAGTTACGGTTGATGGAAATATTATTCAGGTATGTTTCAGATTCAACATCAGTTTCAATTCTCATGGACTTACTGATATGTGATATTTAGTTGCAGATCCGAAAAGCAAAGTGTTTGAAACTTGGCAATAAATTGGAGAAAACCATCCAGTCAAGACGGACCGAATAGAAAATCCGCAGAGAACTGACCAGAGTATACTTTTCAGAATTCTGATCCTTATATTCGTAGGGAAGGCGATATATTGAATTCCTTTCCAGATTCTCAAGCAAACAGATAGACAGATATTCACCTTTATGTCTCCATGAAAACACGACAGGTACCCTTACGAGGGGAGAGTATCAACTCGGCGTTCATAAACCCTCTCTGCAAAGGAGGTATGTGGGTTAGGTATATACAGAGTTTTTCATTGCAGAGAAAACCGTTGTTTATCTGCCTACCTCGTCTGCATTGAGAGAGTTGATGAATTGATGAATAATCATAAAAATATATCGCGTTTTAGTTTCGAATGTTGAAAACAATAACCAGACTTCGTGGATTTATATTCTATGTACGTGTCACGATTCGAATTTCAAATTGATGCTTAGTTTTAGATTCGAGCAGCACACTGTTTGGCATTCATGTTCCTTATTATAACCCACGAAATTCAAAATGTAGCAGATGTCTACTGGGAAAACCACTTCGGAATGAGAGCGAATATATAGCAATCCAGTTACGGTTGTTGGAAATATTATTCAGGTATGTTTCAGATTCAACATCAGTTTTAATTCTCATGGACTTTCTGATATGTGATGTTTAGTTGCAGATCCGAAAAGCAAAGTGTTTGATACTTGTCAATAAATTGGAGAAAACCATCCAGTCAAGACGGACGGATATATTGTTCATTTGATTACATACAATAAAAAAGATCATAATAGAAAAATGTTAGTATAATTCAGTATATTTACTTTCCAAAGAGGGCCCTAAATTTTTGTGTGCCCAAGGGCCCCATGTCACTTTTGCTTGGATGGCAAAATATCTAATGGACAGTGGAATATGTATTGCTATAGGTATGGAATGACTAAACATAATATATGTTTGATCTGGACTCACCAGCAAAAATTCGGCCAGCAAAAAATTTTGCTGAACGGATCACCCTCTAACTTTTTTAATTCTTGTCCGATTCTGGTGAAACGACGTCCAAATCGTAGACTTATTTTTTGGAATATCAGCCTGAATTTAGGTTCTCAAGAAAAGCTGATGGCCTGATCATTATACAGGAAAAACAAAATTAACTCCTTCACCTTCAACCTCTTAACTTCATTTCAAGAAAAAAAGGTGTTTCAAGCAGATATTGATTTTTTTTTATTTTCATTTACAATAATTCAGAAGATAGAGAGCATTTTTAGGATGGTCTCCAGAGGCTGATTCATCTTTACCCGGCATTGCCAGAGACTCTTCCAGAGCTATGATTTGCCCATCAAAAAGAATTTGAGGCAATTCCTCAAGACTTGATTAAAATGCAGCTTATTATATGATGTGCCTATAGGAAATTAACTATCAACAAAAAATCAAGAACCAGTTCTATGTTAAACTCAAGATAATGCGATTTTTATCAATCTTTGACTATTTTCTAAGTATGTGGAGAAAGTGGGTGATTTCTTGAACTATACCCATTTTATGAGAAAACACTGTATAGGTAACTGAGAATTCTCTGTTTCCGAGATAGACTGATGAAGTTTCTTTAGGAAATTCCATCTTTTCGAAACATTTGAAAAATGGTTCTATAGGTTTCAGAGACATTTTCACAGTTTGTTCAATTTCAGATAGTTCATCCAGTAATGCTTGGGACTGTCCACCAATGATGACCTACTTAGACAAAAACTAGAATACTAGAAGTTTCTACTTAAAATGTTCTCAGCATGCTTTTTATTAAATGCACAGTCCATAATTTTTTTCATCTCTTAGAGCACACAAAAGGAAATTCCTATAATGTTTGTGAAAAAGTGTTTGTCTTCATATTTTCAGAAAGAAGAGCTAATTAGTTGATAGAAAAAATGAGCCATTGGTGTTTTTTCATCATATTTCTAGAATCAACTTTCAATAGATTAATACTCAACATAGACATAAATAATTGAAATTTTTCTCAATATGCTGTACTATGCCATATCCTGTTCAACTCAAAACATAACAATAGTGGAAAGTCATTATTAATATTATTAGAATGTTTCAAACAGTTTGGAGATAATAAGTCAGTACATCATAAAGTTCACCACTTCAGTGAACAGTGCATCATAAGTCAGTACATCATGAAGTTCATCACTTCAATAAAGTACCTACCTATTATATTCGCTTTTTCAGGTTGATATTGTTTTGCAAAAAGGATTTGATTAGATGTGCTAATCAATAACCATGAAATGTTTCATGTACAGGATGGCCTACTTCTCCTTTTTCATAGTATACTAACTTATGGACTAATAGTCTGGGGAAACTGTAGTCACAAAGAAAAAGTATTTGTAGTACAAAAGAAAGTAATATGGATCATGAGTTTTAGTAGCTATCTATCTCACTGTAGACCTCTTTTTAAAAAATTATCAATTCTTCCATTACCCTGTTGCTATATAATGGAGTGCCTTCTATTCATTCATAAAAAATGTTTAACAGATGGTGTTGTACAGCACAATCATATACATTCATACTCAACTAGAAACAGTGATGATATCTGCATACCATTCTGTAGAATTAAGAAAACACAAAATTCATATAGATATATCAGTGCTAAGCTCTATAATGCCCTACCACACAGCTATAAAGGTTCAACTCATTCAGTATTTAAGAAAAAAATACATGATATACTGATGTTACATTGTTTTTATTCAGTTGAGGAGTTTCTCCTCCACATGCCCTCCTGCACATGTGAGTTTGATGTTGATATTTGAACCATGGATTTATTCTCCTGTGTCATGTTTTACTTTACTTTTTTTATTTTATATTATTGTAGTGCCTGTAGTTTAGATTGTAAAGTGTATCTGTGACTAGTGTAAAATTCTTGTAATTTTATATAAAATAAATTATCATTATCATTATCATTGTCTCATAGCCAATGTCCAAAAGCCTTGATAATTTCATCAAACCACTTAGTTATAAAATTCATCAAACCACTTAGTTATAAAATCAAAAGTAGGTCAGTAGGAATATTAATAATAGACTTACAGTAAAAAAATTGGACACCACATGAGGATTGCCTGAAGCGATTGAAGTCAGAAAACAACTCCACCTTGACTGTGATATTCACTTCTCCTCTGATTCCGTGCATGGTATCATACACTGGTAGCCAGCCAGATATTTCATGATGTGTGGTACTGTCCCCATTGAAGCTGTAGGACATTAACTGTCCATCACCAGGCAACAATAAAGGATTCAAGTTCAAATAGACTTTGCCTATGGCATCATTAGCTGAATAAGTATCATGGTCCATCAGGCGAATTTGTAATGGTTCATCTTGAAGCTCAGAGTCCTCAACCTAGAATAGAAATTTTGATTTGAACATGTTTGCCTTGTATGCTGCAAGCATGACAAGCCTTACTTCAAAACGATACCAGTCTGTGTTCCATTGGGGATGCAGGGATTTCCTACAAACATCAGTTTTGAAAGTAGTACTTCCCAATTTTATTTCCACATAGGCATCCGTGGTATCGCTGGACCTATCCATTACAGGTAGATTTTTCCCAGATGAAATTTTAACTTTTACTTTTCCTGGCATTCTTGTGAGCTTCTAGTACCTTTGTTTATTTATTTATTTCCTGAAAGTGAGGTTAGGGATACTATGACAAATAAGAAATAAAATACTCACCACTTACAAGAATAGTTCATAGTAAAGTACATGCATCAGTAGTATTAGGAGTGATTGTTGAATCTTTTTCTTTCTATATTTTACGTATTCATCTATTTTTAGTATGGAAAAGAGCCATGAGCCATAAGAAATATTCCATATTTGCGATAGAAAATAAGCCTACGCCACCTATCGACCTATTCCATTATCGAAGTTCTAGAAAGCTGTCAAAGCGGCCTCTTTACTTTGTTGTCATTGAGTTGTTGCCGTCAGATGGGGCGATGTACTATTTTCTATCTAAAGCGGCTAGCGACACGGTTTTCACTTTGCTTTGAGACTTCCGCATGCGCATAACGTTGACCGCTCGGTGACTGTATGAACAGGTTTTGTACATATTCCCCGCGGTCTGAAGCGAATTGAGCATTTTGTTTTGAGACTTTTGAGTGCGCTAGTGTTTAAAGTTGACGACTATCGATTTGGACCGAATCTTCAACGCGCTCATGAAATCCGTTATATAACCTCAAATGAAAATTCATTTCTTGACCAACAAAAATCAGTCCATGCAAAAATGTAAAAAACGTTGGTGAATATTCCTCTCATAATCGACACAGTGATGACGATAGCGTTATCGAAATAATATTTCTTCGTCAAGTACTGATGATGAGGAAGCTGATGCAGCAGTTGTATAATATATAACCAAAGAGGAGTACTATTCTTTGATATAACGTCTTCGTTCAATACTATACATAATAAAGATTAATCGATGTCAATAACTCGAAAACTATGTGGGAAAAGTTGTCTCTGTATACCCAGTACTAAATATCATGACTTTTTTAGTTATCTACTAATACCATCCAGTGACTCCATTTTCCCCTGTCTACTTTTTCAAGTTCAAAGCAGTCCACCTCTGAACAGTAAGCACTCTGAGCGCGAGGAGTGAACGTAATCCATGACGTCATAATGACTCACGGTGAATATTTACAAGCGTTCAAAGCGTTAGTAATCTTCTTCTTCCTTGTTTCTTTAACGTCGGCCTTGTTCTGCTACTGAGGCTAATCACCGACGCCGGTGAGCACACTACCCCAAACCGGAAATTTTGTCGCATCCTCTGGTGTTCCAACCAGAGGTAGGGATCTTTAACGAGTCCAACATCTCCAACATCCATGGCCTCGGGACCGCCGGCTTAACGACCCCTCCGAAGGACGGCATATCCGTACCATATCTTGTGCTCATGGATATGGTAGCGGTAGCTATGATATATGCTATTTCGCTACCGATGTGCGGGCTTACGCGGCGTTTCCTCGAATGGTCCAAGTACTAACCGCGCTCGACATTGCTGCACTTCAGATATCGAACGTATTAAAGACTTTTATTGTTCGCACGAATTTCAATACAACAAAAATTTACAAGCACATTCCAGTAAGTAACATATTCTAGGGCTCACGGCTCTGTGATGAGTCCTCCACGTGGTGCAGAGGTGGCTGATGGTGTTGGCCAGGGAATGTGGGTGTATTTGTGAAGTGTTAGTCTCAGAGAGGCCTATCACCTGGGGCCAAGCCCCTTATATGGGTGATCTTGCTGAGGTTACCCAAGAGGGTGGGGGAGCTGATCAGTCGCTATCAGTGATGGGTGGTTTGTAGGGGGATGGAGGAAAATAAAATGGTTGAAAAAACAAAAACCTCTTGCTCAAGATATCGAACGGCTAGTGCCTTACCTGAGAAGCTAGGGCGATGCCCAGCGTTAGTAATCGCGGTTGTCACAAAAAAGTACGGTGGTACTACATTCCCAAAATAAGGTCATTTATGGTACAAAACAATAATTGCATATCCTTTTATGGACTCAGAAGCAATCAATGAATTCCACTAACGAGAGAGAGGAGAGAGATATCAGGCAACGTCAACGAGGAGGAGCAGCTTTCAGCAGATGGTTAGCGGTTAGGTCGTTGATTGATTTAGACCGTTCATTTTATATGTAGGTTAGGTGATCATATATTTGCCTTTGTTGCACATGCAGTCATATCGATGGTCCTTTCTCTTTGTATTGTAGAGATATTTTCAAAAATGTTTTAGTATTACTGACAGTGTCTTGTAAGCGTACAATCAATGGTCTTGGTCGCAACCCAACAAACTGTCACAGTTTCCTGTATGTTCAGGACTATTTTATAAAAAATCACAAGTCGGCTCCCCCTTGTGTGAATCTCAATGATATTGAGTGAACAGACCGCTTTGATAGCTTCCCAAAACCAGGCTAGGTGGCGTAAGCTCATTTTGTACAGAACACACGACATTCTTCCAAATAGTTCACCGTTAACCTAACTTTGTTGGATTGTTAGAAGATTAGTCACCAACTAGCTTCACAATTTCATCACCAGGTGGCGTCTAGATTGTTAACGTTCTACTTCCTATTTCCAATATACTTTATTGAAAGGGGAGTCGTTAATCTATGCTCAATTTTTTTCATGTTCTGGTTCCCACGAAAATGGATATCCTGTAATGTTCCAGAACCTCGCTGTTCGTTGGATGAACGAATCTTTGGAAAGAGATGTTCTGCAGGTCTCCAATAAAGTGACCATGAAGGGGTGAACAATTGTTGATATTTCAGAAGAGCATCGTTCATGGAAATATTCATAAAAGAGAGCCAGTTCGCCAACTTTTCTACGGTGTTCCAGAGAAGTGAGTGAGTTTGTGAGCGAGGCATCACTCACAAGACTATAATTGACCCTTTTTTGGACCGAATTCAACAGTTTTTGGGTATGTTTGGGTGTTGCACTCCAAATATGGGAACTGTATTCCAGGACAGGGCGGATCTGTGCCTTATGGATCATTATGTACTTAATAAATTCAATAAAGGACCCAAAACATGAAGTCTGCTTCCACTGCTCTTAGACTTATTTCAATAAAAAAATATTAAGTTCATTTCATGTATCATTTTATTTAGCTATCAAGAATGGAGAATATATTTTTTTGACAACAAACAATAAACACAGAAACAATAATATAGACTTATCAAAATAGGGCAAGACTCGATCAGAGCCATATTCAAACGGGAGCACCTGTATCGGCTGTATCATTAAAAAGACATCACAATCTTCCAAATATACCGTACTTATTGAAAATATGAAAACTTAATCACATAACTTAAATATAATTCATGATATACTTGTCGAATAGGAAGGCACTGCAATGGCTGACAATCTTTCATGGTGGGTAATACCGGGAAGTTTCATCCTAATTACCTACATAATTTTTGGCAAAAGCGATCAGCAGATTAATAATTATATCGTGCAATATATGGACATCGTAGTAGACGCTGTAACGGGGACCGACTTCAGTATTCAGTCTTCTTCATCAGCCTGTTCATTCCTAATGAAATGTCTGACGTCCGGTAAATTGTCCCAGAAATCGGCCTCCCATGCCGGAAAGAGGCTGGTGAATTCTTCAGGTTCTTCTCCTTGGTTGATAATTTTCACTGGCACGTCATCGCGTCCATGCTTCTTCAGAATGTTCTGAAATAATTAATAGAAAGGAAATTAAATCTATTCGAGGTGTTTACGAGATGCGACTCATAACTATAACGCTTCAAATTTTTTGAAGTTTAACAAAATGCAATAATTTATTTCTTGCGCTGAGAAATAACTTTTAGATATATACATTATATCTAAAACTAAACCTTCGAATCCATTGTTGGGAAATCATAGCATGAACAGATGCTATTTTTTTGAGGTTATTAATAAATTTATATTCATTTTGAAGACGCCAGATACTGCATGATGATCTAGTCATGCTATCGCCATCTTGTGGCGTTAGGTCTAAGGTAGTGCCTTGCCTTGCGACTACGTCATACTCTACGCCATCTATAGTCAACATGCGAGGAGCACGTCTATACATTACAGAGTGCTACTGCAAGTAGAATACTCTGCTGAAAGATGGCACCACCTGAATACTTGAATTGTTGAGTGGTAACCCATATTTATTTTGATTTAGTCACTCACGATGGCTGTGAAATTATAAACATCTCAGCTGTGATATGTAAACACCTCTGGAAGACGACAGACGATAACTTTTGAACGATTTCCAAACCTCATTGTCAGATTGGTCACAGTGAATCACGTGATACGTTATGGACGCATGCGCATTTGCTCGTAGAAAAACTTATTAACGAGAACGAGACCGTCGAGGTCTAGGGAGAAAGGAAAAACATACTTGAAAGCCTAAATAACTACACAGTGGGCATTTTATTTTTATACAAGATCTTAGTTTCACGTATTGACTGCCCATACCTGCTTGTGCGTATTAATTTGCACGTTCCTAGGCTACCTGTACGTAGTTTCACCTCGTTTCACCTGCCAGTCGCCCAAACAAATGTTCTTCTTTTTTCACCTCTGTATAAAATATGTCGTGATTACTTGTCAATTCAGAATAGAATTGATATTTTTTACTGCAAATCAATAGACATCAAAAGGGTTAGGTACTCCATATGTATTTTTTTTATTGTTGTCGTTTTAACACTGTTGGAAGCGCTGATGTGTATGATTTTTTTCCTCACCGAAGTTTTTTTCAGTTCGCCCAAATCGTTACGCAGTGTTATTCATTCAATTTTTCTATGCATATTTCCTTCTCTGTTTTGTTTTTTGATACAATTTGCATACAGATTTTGAACAAAACTTGTTATTTACCCATTCTGTAATACGCATCGGTTGTTGAATTGGTGTACCGCTAAAATAATAATAATAAAAAATATAATAATTGCAGAAAAATGTGTCCCTCGCCAAATTGAAATCGACATGTCCGAGTGATTTTCAAATTTTTTAACGACATCGAAGATTAGGGGGGTGACAAGTTTAAGGTAGGACACACTATATTGTATTCCCATATTAACTATTTGATGATACCTTTTTATTGTAAAAAAAAATGGACACCGAGTATGGTCAGGAAACCCTGTTTCGATAATGGCATGACGTGCGTTTACTGTCGTAAAATTCTTGAATTTCTAAGATGTTCATTATATTTTCCGGTGCTGCCCTCTGTGCAGTCATAAATTCGAATAATTCGAGATTTTCTTCGAGCGAATCATAGTGGAAGGAGAAGATGGTGTGCTCAACAGAAAGCTCAAACTCGTCTTGATCTGCGCATGACGTCAGCTGGGATATAACTGTCATTGTTATTATTTGTTTTCGTGATTGATGTCTCGAACTTCAGATATTATATGAGTACTGAAATTAATGAAATATTTTCGAAATGCCCACTTGTTTCGTTTCTGGTTATGGAAATTACAACCGACATACAAAAGGCACAGATATTGAATTTTTCTGCTTTTCCAAGAATGAAGACTTAATGAAACGATGGGAGCTATAGCTGCCGACAGAATATAAACTCAAATAATGGTACCTACCTTATATTCCTTCTATCCTCATTCCAAATTATTCACCTATCATATTATCATCACATTCATATTACAGCACGTATTTCTTCAAAACATTTCCATGCAAAATGTTACCAAACAACTGCGAAAGTACGGTTCTTGATTTACACACCTCCAAAAAATCACAAATATTTGAAACAAGATGCCATTCCTACAGAACATCTTCCGTCGAATATCAAGTCAGAAATAATTGAAAATGAATTCAAAAATCTCAATTTCTCACAAAATATAAATTGCAGCAAAGATTTGAATAACAAAACGGCAAAAATTGATACTCCCTGTTCTGTTGTCGATGTAGGAGCAGAAGCAACGTCAACGTCGTTTAGTGCTGAATTTTAATCTGTCAGAATCGACACAGTAGTGAATCATTCAGATGGGATTGGCAATGCATGATAATTCGTATGTATTTGCGATTGCAAATTACCTCAAGATCACAATTTCCAGAATCATTGTGTTGTTGAAAAAGCACAAGATATTTTAATTAATGAAGACCCTCATCATCCACCTATCAATATCTTCTGTTCTCTGAGAAATAATCTGAAGAAAAATCCAAATAAATCTTTCCAGGCGTCATTCCACAATTTCAGGAAAGCTAACTTTCCAAATCTTTATAATGACTTCAACGAGTATGACTGGTCTTTTTTGGAACAATATACAGAAGCAAATGTCGCTTGCAGTGCTTTTTATGATAGTGTGAACTCTATTGTGGAAAGGAATGTCCCAAAAAGGATCAAAACTACTCGTAGTTATCCACCTTGGTACAACTCAGCTGTAATCAGAGATATACGTCGAAACCATGAATTTTGGAAAAAATTCAGAAAATCTGGTGATGAAACGGATCTTGTTGAATTCAGAAGACTGAGGAGAGATATCAAGCTCAACATTGCAAAACTCCATCGTGATCACATTCGTTATATAGAAGAAAACATCACTACTAAGCCCTCTGTATTATGGAATTACATGAATTTCAGAAAAAGTAATGTAACCCCACCGTCTACCTTCAACTTCAACCAACAAATCCTATCTGAGTCTCAAGACATATCTAATGCCTTCGCTCAATTTTTTCAGCATTCTTATGCAACTCCCAAAATCAAAAATACCACTTTTGCTGATTCATTCAATAATATTCCTTCTTTGACGATACCTGAAGTGACTGAAGAGCAAGTATTAGTCTCATTAAAAAAACTTAAACCCAAATTAACTAGCGGACCTGACAACATCCCATCTTTCTTCTTGCGTGATTGCGCAGCTGCCTTCGTGAACCCGCTTCGCGTACGTTATTCAATTTATGTCTCTCAACTAATACTTTTCCTACACTATGGAAAGAATCGAAAATTATACCGGTCTATAAGAAGGGGCCTAAATCAGACATTTGCAACTACCGCCCTGTAGTAATTATTAATAATTTTTCAAAATCTTTTGAAATTCTTCTCTACGATGAAATCTATTCGCACGTTAGAAATCAAACTACCCCTAGTCAACATGGTTTCTTCAAAGGAAGGTCAACGGTCACAAATTTAGTTTGCATCACAGAGAAGTTATCTGATACCATTGATGATAGCTCTCAATGTGATGTAATTTACACGGATTTTTCGAAGGCATTCGATAGGCTGGACCATGGAACTCTACTTCACAAACTTTCGAACTATGGACTAACTCCAAATCTCACATCATTTTTTCAATCTTACCTTCTTGATAGAAAGCAGTATGTAAGCTTCCATGGTCATAGGTCTATTGAAGTCCTCGGGCCCTTATTATTCATAATGTTCATCAATGACATTGTAGATACTCTCACCATCAATCACCTATTGTATGCTGATGATCTTAAGATATACCATGAAATTTTCACCGAAGAGTGAAGTGAAGTGAAGTGAAATCGAAGGAATGGGTATACCTGTTTATATAAATTGAATTATGTCTAAACAGATCGAGAAACTCATAGAAATTTCAATGAACATGATTGAATTCATTGCATGCGCTCATGGCAACGGTATCTGTCTGTGAATAGCAGCTGCGATATTGGTATCCCAGATGACGTCACATAATATGCGCGTAGGCACACCATCTTCTCCTTCCACTATGGAGCGAATGCATGCGCATTCGCTCTAAAGGATATTGAATATAGTTTATACGAATCGGCTTCTATCATTGGGACACTAAGGACAATAGTGCGAACTCCGAGAATAGTTCTATCAACGGTTCTATACTTGTGAAATTACCTCTGCAAACCGAGGTCCTTTTTCTTTTTCTTCGCTAGAGGCCCCCTTTCCGACCCACACGAACACTTCCGAGTCCGCGTCCAGAACCATGATATCATCATCGGAAAGATCCTCCTGTTCGTAATGTAGGACTTCTTCGACTAGGAGTCTGTGCGACCTGGCACGTATCTGGCAGTGGTAGAGGCGACACGTGGCGCTGACGGAACGCAACAGGCGAGGGTGGGTCTCGCCGACAGCTTGCCAAGATCTGAAAAAAAAATGGTCAGCTTTATCGACGTCTCTGAGACCTGAGTGAAACAGAAAGTAGTATATATCGCTGCGGTATTGTTACGTTAGTGTAATTATCCATACGGAGAAAACAATCACTAACCCTTAGTGAATATTTAATAGTGGCAAGTAAAAACTTGTATACTATTTGGGACAAGGAAACAAGTTGATAACCACAAAGATATTTGTGATCTTGAAAATGTACACTTGCCACTATTAACCTGCTCCATTGATTTTCAGATTGAGAACCGTTAGTGAACACAGCACTTGTCAATAGTGACTCATTTACTCGTCATTAGTGACTTTTCCACTTGTCATTAGTGACATTTATTTGCGATCAGTGACTTATCCACTTGTCATTAATACCTTGTTCACTTGTCATTAGTGATCTAATCACATGTCTTAGTGACTTATATACTTGTCATCAGCTAGGTATTATAAAAAATTTCATATTTTGTTCTCTGAAAGATGCTAGCCGTGGTAAAAATGCGAAAACTCATGGAATTAAGACATTCATTGTATAGCTATGATGAATACAGAAATCACAAAAATGTAAGGCTTCGGGTAAGGCTGACGACAAATATTGAGACACTAGACACCGGGTATATCAGGATCATGCGCCGAGAAAAATGATACATCAGATGCAGTGGTACTACAATCTTTTTTCTTCAGTGATGAAGATGAGAAAATAAAATTTGAAATGACTTTCATACTCATTAAACGTAACTTTCTCCCACTTTGAGCATCATCGGAAGTGGAAAAGAATCCTGTATATGTCAACAATTATGTACTGTTCTGGGACAGTTATGTATTTCATTATCTTCTCCAGAAGAATAACAGATCAAGAACTCAACAACCCAACAGCTCCGAGCGCGGCACACAAACAGATAATCTTCACGAATATGATATAGCAGTTGTTTAGACGGCATTTGCATGACTTGGAATTTTAATTTCAATAAGCGGGATCGCATGTTTACTTCACAAATGCTGAAATTATATAATGAATCCGTGGACACTTGGACTGTGCATATGTTTTTATTAAGAGTTTGATGATGTTCCGTTGTCTGTGTTTTTCCAACAATTTTCTTTGTTTCAGTGCTTATCTTGCTGGACTCATACTAGTCGAATAAGGTTGTCACAACTGAAATTGTTCTAAAATTGTTCTATCAGTCATTCGGTTGTCCCCTTACGAGCAACCCTCAGAAGTCTTCGAGAGTCTTGTGCGAGCAAGGAATGACGGGGGCTTCACCTTTTAACGTGTGATCCCAATATACTTTCTTGGGCCATCAGAAACATTTCTGCAGTCGGTGGGAATTGAACCCACGACCGGCAAGCAAATGCGGATTAGAATATTTACACTCTGTCCGCACGGCTACCTAGCACCCCAATCGTCTTTGGATAAACTATACCTCATATCGCGCTGGTCGAATGGCTTCACACATTCACAACATTACCTGAAATACTGCGTGAACGCCGTCGGCTCAGCACCATGCACGATCCTCTGCACGTGCGTCCACTTGGGATACTTCTTCGAAGTCAGGAACTCGTCGGCCTTCCGCATAGCCTCCCCCTTCTCCCTTTCGTCGCACCTCTTCCCAATCCACACGTACAAATTAGCATCGGTGGTGTCCAAAATGAAACAGTCGTTCGGGTCCAACAAGGAGGCTTCGAGAGGCTTCTGGCCCACCGGAGTGATCTGGACGGCACCCGTGCTGTCGGACACCCGGTAGAGGGTCACGTGGCCCTCCTCGACGGTTTCGAAGTGCTGGTCGTCGTCGCCGGTCGATTTGTCTGGGACGGAGTCTCTGGAGCCCTCGCCCAGGGCTTCGAAGAAGTGGGTGTAGTCGCTCTCCGGACTGAATTCGTCTGGAAGATTTAACCAATCATTGGTTTGCCTTCCACACAGTCAATGTTGGTCTAATGTTCAATCAGGTATAGAGGTTGTTTCAGGTTTCAGAAATGGGCTAGTGGACTATTTATTTTTAATTTTTTAATCAGAATCATCAGTCAATTACCTTTCAAATACTTATTTTTTTGATTTTTTCGGTCGATTTTAACGTGCTAAAATCATCAATATTGCCACAGTAATTTTCAAAACAACTAAAAATTCACCGCGAATAAAAACTGACGTCACTATTTCGTGAGAAGGGGAAGACCGTAGCACAGTTGCCATGTTGAAATTCGAATGAGAACTTCAGAAATATCATGTATTTAATAATTCATAATTTCATGATAATGTATCAGTAATATTCTTAGTTGGCTATAAAAATTATTGCATTGTCTCAAAATTAACCCTCTTATATGTTGTCTTATTACTTATGCTAAATTTGTGTCAATAATAATAAGTTCACACTAGGGGACATTGGGTCCGGTAAAATTGGCAACACAGAACTGTGGGTGTTGTCTTGTCAGTTCTCAGCATTTAGCACAGCATTCTCAAGACTCTATACCCAATATTTACATGTTTTGTCATGGAGTATTAGAAATATCCACACATGCTGTTCGCTCAAGAAAGTCACGATTCATAACTATTATCATGACTTCCTCCTATAATATTACTTGAAATTGAATATTTCATTTGGCTGTAGTTTCATTCAACGATATGGGTTGAAACAACTTTCTAATAAATTCATAATTGGTGATCTGACAACCTTGCTTACCCTAATAGCACACAACGTCCTAGGGACGTCCCAATTTGGTATAATTCACGTCCAAATGTCCCGAACCAAAAATAAGTGTCCTTGGGACGTTCCATCCCGTACATCTCAAGCAATGTCCGAGCAAGGACGTCCACGGAATGTCCCAGCTGGTACATCATTTCAAATGTCCTAGAAATAGCATCCCTTAGACGTCCCACGTCCATGCAAGGACGTCCTTGGCATGTCCCTGATGGGATATGATTTTAAACGTTCCTTTAGGGACATCCATCGGATGTCCCGAGTAGTACATATTCTGGCATGACTTCAGATCTTATATAATGTCCCTTCTAGACAACCATGAAATGTCCCTGATGGTACATTCCTTCTAATATCTCTGCACAGACGCCATTGATATTTCCAGGATCGTATAACAATCGAAATGTCCCTTAGGGACATCCTTCGAATGTCCCTTAGGGATATCTGTCGGATGTCCCAATTGGTTTATAAACTGTACTCTTTCAATGTCCTAGAAATAACGTCCTATGGACGTCCCAGTCGGTACTTTCAATATGTTGTCCCTGCGAGGACGTTAACTTACACCTCGCCGACGAATGATTGCTCGTAGGCTATAAGTACTCCTCGTCAATGTCCTTCACGTTAGTCCATTGGACATCCTTGGGAAACTTTTTGGGGACCTTCTACGGACCATCAACTCAACTGGATGTCCTAATCAGTTATGCAAGATCTGGTCCTAGAGGGACCCAGGAAAATTCGAATTCAAGAATAATTCGTACGTCCCTGGGACATCTTATGGACATCCAATTGATATCCCTCAGAGTTGCTGATGGGTTGTCCTATGGATGTCTTAAGGATGTCCTCTGTAGTGCTTGATGAGGAATACTGTAGGATTTAGGTATTCGATAGTTGTCCCAGGGATATCCCTCAAGGACGTCCCTAGTTGGTCCTCAAGTGGGACATTTGTGCGTCCCACAGACGTCCAATGGACGTCCACGGTATCAAATTCGAACGTCCTATGGACGTCCTGAATGTCCCGACAGGACGTCCTAAGGATTAGGGTAATGAGTGGAAAAGGAAGATTATCTGACCAATAAAGAAGCAGCATGTCAACTGACGTCACCATAATATATCCGACGTAACCGAGAACATGGCCAAATGGCGGCCATACCGGCACGTTTTAAATGAGCTATGAAATTCAACAATTTCAAACAACGCATAATCACATTATTTACATAAAAAACGCGTAAGAAATGCTGCAATGATATATAACATAGCAAGAGTTGTAAAACGTGTATTACTCCAAAATTGCGTAATTGCTTTACAACTCGAAAAATGTTCTATACTTTATTTACGACTACACTATACTTCCTTCGGGATAGTGCAGGTAACAACAACAATAACAACAACGTAACATGAGGAAGGAAATATCCTTTCTGCATAAGAAAGAAGACTGCTATTTTTTCTAAACAATCTAACCTAACTCGGCCTAAATGAACCTTCTTCCTAGACAATATATTTTCCGAAAAACTACTTGAGAGAACAATGGGGGACTATTTTTTTAAACAACTTAGCCTAACTTGGCCTAAATGAACCTTCCTAAAGAGAATATTTTACGAAAAACTACTTGAGAACATAATGACAAATGTTGACCTTCGCTGGGATTGAATCCGACCTGCTGGCGTGGCAATCAGAATCGCAGTTCGCTGTACCATTCACTTGCCTGAAAATTATTTCTATGAAGAAATAATTGTCTCTCGCAGATATCGCGTATTGTCAGTGTCGTTATATGTATGCGCGAGAATTCAGACAGCGGTGCTGATGCTGTTCGGGTATTCTCGTTCCTGGACATTCCAAGACGGCGAGACTCTTGTGTTTTCAAGCTCAAATAGGTTACTAAATTCAAACATATATCTTACTGACACTGCAAATAATTCCTGAAGTAACTGGCAAGAAGCCATTAACTATTTAGGATCGACCAGTAGTGCACCTATGAGAGTACTGACGCAATCAGCTAACGCTAATGAAAAATCGTCTAGCATGCGGCAAGAACGTGGGAAAAGATATCAGGTGTGTCATGCGAGTATCACGCTCTTTCACACACGCAAGACGTTTTCTTCATGTTCCTCTTCACGCTTGCGAGCTCGTATATTGAACACCGAGATGGGTCGGCTGATTACTATTATCGTCATCAGTAGTCTGCTTACTGTGAGGTGTGATGAGGAATTTCCCAAGGAGACAATTGCTGAGGACGATGGTCCCAAAGCTAATAGATCGTCGAACTTATGTTACTCACCAACAATAGTGACTCTAGATTTCCCAGCATGGTCCTGATCTCTGATCTGGTTCGCAGCATTGATCGCCTTTAGCTTCTCGACCCTTCTGGCATTCGATCCTACGTACACGTAGATGTTCCTGCCAACATCCAAGATGAAACAGTCGCCGTTGTTCATGGACGCTATGCTCGGTACGACCTGTATCATATACGTAAGAATAATATATTATCAGAGTCTTCATATTCAGGTAAGTATTGATATATTTTTATGAACATAGACTATGTGATAATCAAGTACTTATAAGTATCATACTATATGTAATTAGTAGTTAAAAGGGCATTTCTTTCATTGGCTCTCTCGGTTCCTGATTATTTTTTTGCAGTTTCATCAAACAGCGTTAGATATGTTTCCCAATCATTTAGGAATCGTTTGTTCATTAGAGAATTGAGTCGCTGTAAAAGTTACTCTGAGTAGGCCAGACAACAACCCGTGCTCTGAATAAGTTTAGTGGAACGTGAGACTATTTGGCGGGACAATAAATAAGCCACGAAGAAGATAACGAAACACGCTGAAAGATGAGGACCGCTCAGTTTTGTATCGCAATACCGGGTGCTGAACAAAAGTTCTTAGATAATAAGTTCTTATTGGTAGGGGAACATCAAACGATGCATTATGAAATTGTAGTGTATATTTTGACACATGGAAGTACAATTGACTTATATCAGGGACCAAGAAATCTCCACTGAAAAAAACTTCTATATGCAACGCATATTTTAAATAATATTGTAATGATATTTCCCTCAGAGGGGCTCTAGAAACATCAGCAGGAAGGCAGGAGTACAACGATCATCCTGTAACACGCATCCCAGATTGTTCTCCAACCTCTCAATGATTCCTACATGCACCAGCATATTTCCGAACACTCAATATATGCCGCGGTGACATGTAACGTGTCATATAAGATTCTGGAATGTTCTGGAAACAATCGATGGAACAATTAGAGAGAGAGGCATTGTTCTAAGAAGCTTCAAGAACAAAAAGAAGGAGACGGAAGATCATTCGAGAACGTTCTCGAACCAAAGCCTACCAATGGATCTTATATATAAGACGGCCGAACAACTGCGTCAGTCAGTTAAGCAGCGAGTGTCAGAGAGACAGTTATATACCACTTGATATAAATCGTTTTACATAAATAGTAGTTATAAGTTCGGTATAAATTAGTGTTTCTTTAGTTTAAATAAATCAGTTCGAAAATAAATAGTGTCGTGTTCGCTTCTGCACCCGAATAACGTAACAATATTATTATTAATTAATTTTTAAAAAAAAAAATATTGATATTGCTAATTATATATCTACTACTCTATATATGAAGCATACCTGTCCTCAAAGCGGAACCAACTTTTACTCTATAGGTAACGAAATCGAACAATAGGCGTTGATGCCGACGTGAGCAAAAAAATAATACGAAACTTGTTAAACCAATATGGCTAAAAATTTCAAATTTTTATATTGGTTTTAGCGCGTATGTGATTGATTGTGATTGAAATTCGAATATTTGCGTTTTCAGTTGTACAATTCCTTAGTGTTTGTGTTTATTTTTCATAGACTGAACTTCTTTAACCATGTCTAGTGGAACGAAATGCAGTATTTGCGGAGAAAAGAATAGACAGGCCGGAATCCTCTTTCCATAAGTGAGTTTGAATTTTCAAATTTTATTGTTCATATATTGACCTGCACAAAGGTATACACTTATTTACATTATATTTTAGACTCCCAAAGAATCCTCGAACGAAGGAACTTATGGCTTCAATCATCAGCCTGACAATTTTTCTCATACATTATCAATGGAGTTATCAATCATCCAGCGACAAACATAATATAATGGAAATTTCCTTGAAGTAAACCAAGTTTGAATCAGTAAATGACAAGTAGTGTAGTGTAGTCCTATCACGCTAAACTGATTTGAGTAGATCACTTTCACCACATTGAAAAATAATACCCCTAATAACACACTTTGAAAAATGATAATACCTAGGTTAACCCTGACCTATATCAAGGATGGACAAAAGACTTATTCAATATTTAATACTGAGATATGAAGCAATGATGTTGGATTAAAGGGTGTGAGTTTCGAGATTCCACCGACCTGAATGAAATCATTATCGCAGTTCATTTCATTATGCAATGACTCTTTCCTATTTCTCAAAGTTACTAACATTATGCTTTGCTATATTTTAATCACATTATAACGGAATAAATCGAAGTTGGCAGTATTATACTGTGGTATTATCAACAATTGATGTTTTCAATATTTTATTATGATCAAATAATTATCTACGAACCTAACCTAACTCAATATCTGATCCTCACGTCAGCAGTTTCCATCCTTCAGTTTCCGTCCTTATAGATTCAAAAAGTACCTCTCATTTCGGTCCCATTTTTGTTGAGATATCGTTTAGGCGATGCGCCATATATAGAAATAGTAGGTATATGTTGCTAATGGTCGATACATTTGATAACAAGTGTGTACAAACCTGCTTGACCCGGATGTTCCTGGAACCTTTGACCTGGAACAGCCTCTTCTCGAACGCGTTAGGGTCGACGTGGTGGAAGCCGGAAGTGACTCCACCTGGCAAGTACCTGACCCCGCCGTGCTTGAAATGGGCGAGGAAGAGCTGTGACTCATGGTCCTGGACCTCGCGGTACTGGATGGGCTCCCCGTTCAGCTGGTTGTCCAGTTGGACGGACAGTATGGCCGCTGCGCCGGCTTCGTCCTAAAGTTAATCACTTTCAGGTTACTGGATATTGGATAGACATCGCAATCCGTTCGTAAATCGCGTAAAATAATACACCAAATATGATGAATGAGCTGGCAAATTCGGTGAGGACTGAAGATAATTTTTTGCGGAATCATGGTCAGAGAATCGATGACATATAATCGTGATAACCTGAATTCAATTTCCGACGTTCTCAAAATGGGCCAGGAAGAGGTGCAACTCGTGGTCCTGGACCTCGCGGTACTGAATGGGCTCCCCGTTCAGCTGGACATACTGTCCGTCCAGTTGGACGGACAGTATGGCCGCTGCCCGGCTTCGTCTTAGAGTTTATATCTTTTAGGCTACTGGATATTGGATAGACATTGCAATTCGTTTATAAATTGCGTAAAAGAATACACCAATTATCATGAATAAACTGGCGCATTCGGTGAGGACTGAAGATAACTTTTTCTTTGTTCTGGTTCCTACGAAAAGAGATAATGTTCAGAGGACATCGTGAGAACCAAGGGAAATGAGGTAGGCATTGGTGTTCTTGAATTTCTGGATGTTATATGCCTCGGGGAACAATTCCCTGGGCAATGTGTTCCAGAGCCTCGCTGTTCCTTGGATGAACGAGTCTTTGGAAAGAGATGTTCTGCAGGTCTGCAAAGTGACCACGAAGGGGTGCGAAGCCTCAACTCAACTCGACTGGTTAATCTCGCGGGGACTGCCAAGAGAGGAACAATTATCGATATTTCAGAAGAGCATCGTCCATGAAAATATTTATAAAATAGAGCCAGATCGCCAACTTTTCTAAGGTATTCCAGAGAAGTGAGTGAGTTAGTGAGCGAGGCATCACCCACGAGAAGAATTGACCTTTTTTAAACAGAATCGAACAGTTTCAAGGTATGTTTGGGTGCTGCACTCCAAATATGGAAACAGTATTCCAGGACAGGTCGGATCTATGCCTTATAGATCATAAGCAGCTGACTGGAAGTGAAATAGTTCCTGGCCCGAAACAGAAAACCAAGTTTTTGGGATGCACTTTCAGCAATTGTTCTCGCGTGATTTTCCTAAGAAAGGTTATTGCTGATAATAATATCAAGCATCGAAATGGATGTCTTCAAAGCTATGTTTACTCCTGACAAGCTTATGTTGGGCACAGTGAGATCGGCTTTTCTAGAGAAAAGGCATACAATCGTAATAACCTGAATTCAATTTCCGCCGTTCTAGAAATGGGTCAGGAAGAGCTGTTACTCGTGGTCATGGACCTCGTGGTCATGGACCTCGCGGTACTGGACGGGCTCTCCGTTCATCTAGTTGTCCAGTGGGACAAACAGTATGAGCTAATCTCTTTTAGGTTACTGGATATCGGATAGACATCGCAATCCGATCTTAAATCGCGTAAGAGAATACACCAATAATGAAGAATGAACTGGCAAATTCGATTAGGACTGAAGATAACTTTTTGCGGAATTATGGTCAGAGAATCGAGGGCATACTAGAGATGGGCCAGGAGAAGCTGTGACTCGTGGTCCTGGACCTCGCGGTACTGGATGGGCTCCCCGTTCAGCCGGTTATCCTAGAGTTGATCTATTTTTGGTTACTGGATATTGGATAGACATCGCAATTATTTCATAAATTCCGTTAAAGAATACACCAATTATGATGAATGAACTGGCGAATTAGCAGGTGAGGACTGAAGATAACTTTTTGCGGAATCATGGTCAGAGAATGGAGGGCATAGAACCGTAATAACCTTTGAGCAAGGAACCGAAGGAACTATTTCCGTAGTTCTTGAAATGGGCCAGGAAGAGCTGCGACTCGTGGTACTGGATGGACGTTCAAATGGCTGTCCAGTTGGATGGACATTTAAAGGAGCGCCTGAGATAATGTTTTTTTGTAAGTATTTTCTAAACCCTCTGTGATGAAATAACCAAATCTCGTATATGCACCTAACTTTTTATGACCAATTTGAGAATATTGAGAATTTTCCGAGACTTTGATCAGGGGCGTTGGAAATAGATAGGGGTTGTCCTTTCTTTCTCTCACCGTTCTTTATGCAATTTTCGGCAGTTTGAGCAGAAAATATGAAAATACCAACATTTTTACTCAAAAATATGTTACTCTGGTTAAGTTTCGATAGCACTTACCATTTTCGAGATAAATCAATTTTAAAAGTCTCAATAGGGTACCTACCATCTTATTTTTCAATTCATATTTCTTATTGCAACTCTCGTATGAATATGAGAAGTAGATGTTGAAAGAAGAGGTATTTTCCTTCAAACCAAAATTTTTGGGAAAATTCGATGTCCTATTTAATAAAAAGTCCTATGTTCCCAGACAGCACTGGATATTCCTAGAATATTCTCTAAATATACTAAAAGGGAAGAATATATTCCGAATATTCTTAGATTATATACGTGCCTCTGGAACATTCAAGGAATATTCAGATGTGAATATTCTAGTAATATTCCAAAATGAATATACAGGGAATATTCCAGAAGAAATATTCTGAAGTGAATATTCCTAAAATATTCCAGTTGGATAGTGCAGGGAATATTCAGGTATGAATATTCCAGGAATATTTCCAATTGAATATTCTGTTCCTGTATATTCATGGAATATTCCAATAATGTTCCCATGTGTTTCAATGAAATTGTAAAGTATGAAAATCAACCAATCACAATTTTATAGATGTGATTATTAAACATTGATTTTGAAAACTGTGGTAGAAGTCCATCGTATTTCAAAGTGAAGTGGTTATGTTACCAGGGATCAAAAACAAAAAGTCGTCTTCACAATTTTGATAGTGATCAAAGTACTCAATCAGATCATCGTACATGTTTAGAGCCCATATGGAACTGGAAGTGTTTATGGTTCCCTTCTGAACAACGCAATTCAATAAATTGTTATGTACATTATTATTCAACTCGATTACTAGCCAAGTGGTTAAGGCGTTGATCTGACAGTCTGAAAGTCCCGAGTTCGAGCCCATCTTGGGTCAGCTTTTTTTAATTATGAATATGTATTACAAAATATTCCCGGAATATTCATTTATTTATATTCCTGTATTATTCCAGGAATATTCCGAATATTATCTGAATATTCCTAGAATATTATAGGTACATTCTGAATATATAGGGAATATTCCTTGTGTAATATTCCAGGAATATACAAAATTTTCCCCACCAGCACATTCAGGGAATATTCCATACTTGATATGTATATCCCTGGCATGTTCATGAATATTCGCAATATCCAAAAAGAATATTCTATGAATATTCATGGAATATCTGGTGCTGTCTGGGTTCATTACGCAGCAGAAAATTTATATCGATTTATCTCGAAAATGGTGAATGCTATATCGAAATTAAACAAGAGTTCATTTTTAAGTGGAAATGTTGAGATTTGCATATTTCCTGGACAAACTGTGGAGAATTGCATGAACAAAGAAGTTGGGAGAAAAAGTGCCCCTAGTCGTCACATATTTCACACGCTCCTGATAAAAACTTTCCAGATTTCTTAACATTTTCAAATCGGACACAAGAAGTTAGGACATGTACGAAATTTGGTTATTTTATCACATAGGGATTTGGAAATATTCACATAAAACCATCAATACTTCTTTCACTATTTTTGTTCTTAGAATAAATCTGTGGTTGAAATCTTCCTATGTTATCGAAGAAAAAACAGTACACTCAACGTCGGTCGACCACAAAAAATTATATTAACAAATCATGTTTGTGACTAGTTTCGGCTCAACGGCCATCTTCAGACACATACAATACCTGTAAAGATTATGAAATTACAAATAGACAATGAACTATTGAGGAAACAAGATACCTAAGAAGACATGTTGGAGATAAGTTCAACTTAAAACTAGATCAAAAACAGGAAAATCAGGCAGGTAATTGAGTATATTGTTCTTTGAATCGGCCAAATAGCCAAAAGAAAAAATCAATAATGCAATCCAACATCGGTGAGAGTAGGAATTGAAATTTGAAATTATAATAATCAAAATTCACTCAACAAGCAAAGAATAGATAAAACATCAGAAAGTGCAGAGTGGCATGACAGGATGACATGACAAAATACATGACAGAATAACTGCGTGACAAGTGATACAGACCAAATGAAAGTACTGAATTGTATGACCTAACTAATATTGTACAATGAGAAATTATTGTAGCTAGAATAATTACAGAGGTGATGATGAAACTATTGCTGAGTGAATTTCGATTTATAATTTGAAATTCCAATTCCTACTCTTGCCGATGTTGAATTAGATTATCGATTTGTTCTTTTTGGCTATTTAGTCGATTCAAAGAACAATATACTTAATTACCTGCCTGATTTTCCGGTTTTGACCTAGTTTTTAGTTAAACTTATCTCCACATGTCTTCTTAGGCAACTTTTTTCCTCAATAGTGCATTGTCTATTCGTGATTTCATAATCTTTACAGGTATTTTATGTGTCTGAAGACGGCCGTTGAGCCGAAACTAGTCACAAACTTGATTTGTGAATATAATTTTTTGTGTTCGACCGACTTTGTGTTGTACTGTTTATTCTTTGAAAAAATGTTGGACCAATTTGAGGAGAATGGATAGTTTCCATGATTTTTTATGTATTTTGAGACACCCTGTATACACGAATTATGACTGATTATGATGAATAAACGACAGAGATTTGCAACTTATGAAAGGTGTTGTGCATATGATTTTAGTAGGCTGGGATATAGAGTGCTACTCCAAAGGTGGCATATGGAGTCAGTAACAAAGCCTCGTAAGATCGACACACATCAATGAAGTACATAATATATATTACATGATAACAACACAAACGTCAATTGATATTTCCTATTACGCGTTGTACTCATTATTTTCATTCAGTAGACCCTTATTTGAACAAGGAATAAAAAAACCTGAATTGAAAATCCTGTTTCATAAGACTCTCTGGCCAAAATAGGTATCAATAAAATTGTGTCAATTTCATAATTTTCTGATGTATGTTACCAGTATAATTTATATTTCAAGATGATTTGCATCATGTTCCATAAATTCATATTGGATAGGTATTTGAAGATGTAAATAACTATATGTTTGTATTTCGAGTTGCCAAAACCAGTCGAATCATAAAAACCATCTGAGCTTGAGATAAATGCTTTATAATTGGAAGTGCCTCCATTATAAGAACTAGAAAATGAAATCGAGAATCATTGTTGCTCATCTTGAGTATGTACAGGGTGTCTCAACCCTGTAAAGATAGACAAAAATCATGATACGTAAAAATAAGGATTGAATGAGGCATATTTCTGTGAAAACGAGCTCAATGTACTCGAGCATTTCTTCGTGGATTCTCTTGTTTTCAACGTTTGGGTCGCACGAAAGGGAGTCCTTATTATATTCTTCAAACATCTCAGCGAGCACAAACATCCCTGGGATGTTTTGGGATGTTTTGAAAATGTTGGCATGAAGATGTTATTTTGTGACGTAATATGCACTGACCAAAGAGGTCTTTGAAGGATATTGAAGTATTGTTTTTGTTCTTCTGTGGCATTTCTTTGTTTGCCTACTGAGAGGTATCCCTGGGATGTTTTGGAATGTTTTAGAAATGTAGGCATGAGGATGTTTTTTTGAGGCGTAATATGCACTTCCCAGAGAGGTCTTAGAAGGATATTGATAGTATTGTTTTTGTTCTTTTGTGCCCTTTCTTTGTTTGCCCCACCACAACGTCTCATGCTTACGTCACAATACGATGAATTCTGATTTGTTTTCGATTTTGTTCTTCTTGTTCGCAATTGGCATTCGCGTTTGCAGCGTGTCACGCTTACATCACGCTGCTAACGAACAGAAAGGAATTTGGTGAAGTTTATTGTGTTAGAAGACTTATTTAGTTTGTAATAATGACCATCAGATGCAAGATGTGTTGTTCGGTGCCTCAGTGTAATCAATATATAAAAGTACGGATTCATCAATACACAGCTTCTCCGCAGTTGCGAAATTATGCATTGTGGAGAACATTTCAAAAATAGGGAAACCTATTTCCAATAATTATATGTCTGTGTGTAGTAAGCACTATTCAGAAACCGATTAAGAAGGTAATTTCATATCAAGAAAATATTTTTATGTTCAATCTATTTTTAATGCATTTTTTCATTCAAGGGAAATGGAATCCTAATGCAAAAGTTCATTTTGACAAAAGGCTTCAGAAAATGTTTTTTTTACACCGATTTAATGTGCGCAAGACGCGTTGAAAATGTTTTGTTGTGTCCATGAAAAGGCTTTAAAAAGAACTATGGAGAAGGTAGTTTTGTGACATATCAAGGACATCTCGATAATTGCCGCCTGCGGCGGACATTGGCTGTTCTATAATAGTTCTATTCATGTGTGAACAGAACATCGCAGTGGAGGTTCAATGTCTCGAAATCTCGTACTTTTAACATCTCTGAGATGTTTTTGTGCTCGCTGGGATGGTGCATACCTTGGGTGGATAAGGGGAGATTAGTAGGCATTAGAATTTTTTTACGGTACATGATTCGATGCCATGTGCATGTGAAATGAAACTAGGGGTGCAATTTGAAAAACTAAATTTAAGGGTGATATCTAAGGAAAAGTTGAGAAAAGGGTGATTTGACCTTCATGAGCATTTAATCAGCTACCAAGAATCATTTTAAACTCGTATATACTCATCTATTATTCCAGATTTTTTTGGGATTTTCTCTCCTCGTTTCTATAAAATAAATATATGAATATTATTTCAATATACGCGTAGTAGGGACAAATCAGATGATTTGACACAGAGTGTAACTGCGTTTGAGGTATTTTCCTTTCAAAGAGCATAAAAGAAAAATTCACTAGCTTGTCATTAACGGTTTGTATTGAAAAAGGTTTGGAGAA
The DNA here is from genome assembly GCA_918026855.4 of Phaedon cochleariae. Taxonomy (NCBI): domain Eukaryota; kingdom Metazoa; phylum Arthropoda; class Insecta; order Coleoptera; family Chrysomelidae; genus Phaedon; species Phaedon cochleariae. The sequence goes on from OU896720.1 coordinate 2,253,223, forward strand.
GAGAAATAAAAGTATATAGAAAAAATATCAAATTTTCACTATTCATTGGACGTTTTGGGAAAGAATCTGCTCCCGTTTTCAACATAAAAAATGGATATTTGTTCTCAGTGATAATTGGTGACGTTGACAATCAAATATTAATTTTTTATGTTGAAAACGGGAGCAGATTCTTTCCCGAAACGTCCAAAGATGAGTGAAAATTTGATATTTTTTCTTTATACCTTTATTTCTCTCCTCCAAACCTTTTTCAATACAAATTGTCACTAACAAGCTAGTGAATTTTTCTTTCAGGGTCTCTGATAGGAGAATTATTCAAACGCAGTGGAACGAAGGAGGAAAAATCCCAAAAAATCTGGAAAAATTAATGTACCATACCTCCTCGATTAACCTACACTCTAACACTCGATCGAACATAATATCTATTTGAAAAATTTCAGCAATTTTTTTTGTATCAAGCTGGTATGATTTCGAGCAACAGGCCAACAGGAATCCAAGAGAATAGGTAATGAACTGTATGATTCACTATTATTATAAGCAGATATACCTCTAGCTAATTAGATTTGGAGATCTAATTTTTATCAATGAAATCCAATGTTTTTGATTTCATACTATATGAAAACCCACTTTTTGACTTAGTCTCTTCTTTATCAATGTTCAAATTACATATATGTATAATTTAGAGTGATTTTGGGGTCTTCAAAATATTATTGTACCTTGACTATTTACTTATTTTATACCCAGATTACCTAGTCAGATATTTATACCTTGAAAATTGTATTGAAGTATCTTATTAGGTCTTTCACGAGTTTAACATCGTCTTTTATTATGTTTACGTCAATGTTCATGGTCGAATGAAAAAATCCGACTATCCTAACCTGACCTCGTATAGTAAGGTAAAATTGCTTCCGATGTGATTCATCATGATTCATAGTCATAGACCATAACATGACCATAACATTACGAAACAAATCAGCATCAACATCTTTATTATGTTCTAATTTTCTTGGTAAAACTTCTATACATAAACTGGTCAACATTGATAACGTCGTGGTCCAAAATATAGCCCGAATTCAAAGTAGAATAACTCACGAATTTCCTTACCAATTTGAAATCGGTTTTCACCGATGATTAGCCTAATCTCTTGACAGTTTGTTGTGACAATATGAAACTTCTGTAATTTCAGATAAAATTGCTACAGGGTGATTATTGAATGGGTGTAAAATTGCATCGTGGTCGTCACCCTACCGTTTGAACAGAAAATTTTTTTAAAAAAAATTCTCACCTGTATCCTCTTGATTGATGCTTTCTCCCGAAACGTTTTCGGAATTTTCAAATTCAGAGCTTTGATAACAGCTGAAAACATGTAATTTTCCTACCCTAAGTTATCACGTGTGTTCAGTATTCAAATCAGGAAAGATTGGTATTGAAAACTATAGACCGATTGCACTAATCTCTGTATTCTCCAAATTACTAAAAATAATTATATTTGACTCAATCTACAATCATGTTCGAACTTCTCAATCTGAATTTCAACATGGTTTTGTGAAATCGCGTAGCACGGCAACAAATTTATGTACTTTCACCCAATATGTGTCTAATGCTCTTGACTGCAAAAATAAAGTTGATGTAATTTATACAGATTTTAGCAAAGCATTCGACCGTGCATCACATCAACAATTATTGAGAAAATTGTCTAGCTTCGGCATATCCGATGACATTGAGTTACTACTAAAATCTTTCTTATCAAATAGGAAGTTATTAGTAGAATATAATGGTGTCAAATCATTCACATTCAAGGCAACTTCAGGAGTACCACAGGGCTCCAATTTAGGACCTTTACTGTTCTTACTTTTTATCAATGATATATGTGATCGTATCTAGTCTGCTAAACTACTATTTGCTGATGACATGAAAATCTACAGAGAAATTAAAACTATTGATGACTGTCAACTATTACAACTGGATCTTGATCTAATCAATGATTGGTGTCTCAAAAATAAACTCTCTTTGAATACCAATAAATGTAAAGTCATGACTTTCACACGAAAATCTACCCCAATTTCATTCGATTATCACTTGGATATACTTCACAACTAGCACGAGTTCAACAATTCAAAGATTTAGGAGTTCTTTTTGACCAGAAGTTGACATTTCTCTACTCATATAGAGAGTGTAATAGGCAGAGCTATGAAGTCTTTGGGATTTTTGATTCGTACCTGTAAGGAGTTCAAATCATTTGGTGCTTTGCGCAGTGTCTACTTCTCATTGGTGAGAAGTAAATTAGATTACTGCAGTGTCGTATGGAATCCATGTCATTCCAAATATATCGAAGCCATTGAATCAGCTCAAAGAAAGTTTTTAAAATATGCATACTATAAAAAATATGGCGTGTATCCTCAAAGACACTATAGCTATGACCTATTGCTGAACGAATTCGATTTATTTACTCTTAAAAAACATCGCGAAATAATCGATTTAACTTTTATGCATGAAATAATCCATAATCATATCGATTCATCCTCATTAGTTTCTCTGATTGATTTCAATGTACCACGATCTGTGTCAAGATCAGATATTACGTTCCGAATTGCTGTGCCCAACACACAACATCACTTCCATTGTCCCCTTACAACAATGTGCCGAAGTTACAACAATTCACGAAGAATTGATATATTTTTTCTCTCGCTGTCTCAATTCAAGCATAGACTATTTAGTGCCTTGAGGAACTAGTTTCACATTTCTTAGTTTATATTCTTTTCGAGTTATGTATAGATATAGGTATATATTTTTAGCGATCCAACTAATAACCATGTATTATTACATACACCTGTAAATGGGCGTAAGCTTCGATCATGTGATTGTGTTCGAACACAGGAAATTTTGAAGAAATCTATACAAAGTTATACAAGAAATACTGAATGATAGAATGGAGAATAACGTAGTCTTCAGTAGATGAAACATAATTTTCTCTGTGTTACTATAGTGAAATAATGGAGTGTTACTTCGTCATGAGGATGTCTGGTGTCTCACCTCGAAATGGTTTTGTAATTTCTCGGATCGAAGGTGATATAATGAAAGGTTCGCATTTTCAATCAAAATGATGCATTTTCGTTAAGATAAATTATAAAATTCAAAAAATTACAATTGTTGTTCCAGAAGTATGAAATTCATATTTCTTATTCTTGACGCTGGATACACAAGGTGCGATAAAAATATGTCCAGATTGTTCCGAGATGAAGAAGAATATATGTTATCAATGTTGACCAGTTTAGATACTCACAGGCTGTACCGGGTTGAAACAATATACTGGTCAATTCATCAAGAATGGAAATCTTCAAATTACTGAACTACAGAGAGTGAAAACCAAAATATGAAGATTCAGCCACCATGCCTTATAAAGATGTTGCTGATGGTTAAGGAGATGTCTGAGGGTGATCAGGGAGAAGATATTTTAAAATTTCTTTATACCTACCTTTGTAAGTTTTAATAGCAGGAACATAAAATTTCGTAGTTTCAGAGGGTTTTTGACATTAGAAATAAAAATTTGTAACTCATTTTGTGATTGCCCATTGAGGATGCTCTGTTACTTCTGTGGATTACATCATATCTTTTTCGTCCATTGAATAATGGTGAAAATGAGTCAAAAATGAGAAAGCCCGTTCAATTTTCCAAAAAAAAATGGTCTTTTTCAAATTAAATACTTGATGATACACAAAGTCATCTCCACGACGTTTAATGTGATTAACACATCGCGAATTGGAAATCCAACGAACTCCCGGAAAACTTTCATTTAGTTTGTGGTGGGAACCAAACAAATGGCACACATGGATGTGACATTGAGAAGAGATCTGTGTTAAATTATGGAGTAAGAGACGTGACATTAAAAAAAAGACAGTTATTAATAATGACAATCACTAACTACACCAACAACAAGAAAATGTTCGACAAAAGTTATTCAGAAATTTTATATTAAATTATCCTCTTGAACACCTTTTAGCTCTTATAAAGCAGCAAATTTTTTATAAGGCATGCTAGGCTGAATCATCTGTACTTCAGAGATTGCTCATTCTTATAGTGAATTACCTTGTATAGCAGGATTTTGACAATCGATACAAGACTTCATTTTATGAGAAAAATTCGCATAAACCTAAATCGTAGAAGGATCACCTAATCAGAACTATACATTCGGAAATGAAAATAATGTTATTAATGTTCATAACATGTTTAGATGTATCACATTAGTTAGGTACGTACAATCATTGAAAAAACAAAGAAGATATACCTTATCACTTATTTCCTAGATTTCTAGATTTCTAGATTAAAAAAAAAACAAGGCGAAAATCTAGAATCACCCATGACTTTGTACTGAAGTTAAGTAGGACTAAATAGGTTTTAAATGACGTTTCTGGTCAGCTCCTAAAATATGTTCATCAACCTGCAAAGCACACTCTGTATACGCCACTGAGCCAATGATAAATTATGTTGACGATCTATTATACAAGTGGGTTCGAAGTACGGAGTATGAATTCCAAGATTGTGAAATAGTGGAAGGAATAACCAAGACACATGTTATTGCAATTTTCACATACCTGACTAGTATCAGCTCCTAACCAGAAGTGGAGATCGTAGGATTTTCTGCCGTCCTTCCTAATTTTTGTCTGAAAAAAAAACAAGTCCGAACTGTGTTTCTATATTATGTGCTGGACAAAAAATACTCACAAACAAGACGATGTAAGAATCTCCGGTGTATAATTTTCCATAATCACTTTTGGGGTATGGAACTGGTTTGAAATCCTGAAAAAAAAAACATAGGTATAGGTAGGTAGTTTGATTTTAAATTTCTCCACACATTCAGTTTGATGTCTGTGACTGCTTCAGCATATTAAAAACACGTTGAAGGTTTATCAAGTCCAACTAAATAAGTGCTACTTGCTAGTATTTAAAAATATACCGAGGTTCCATTTGAAAAAACAAGCCGGTTCTCATGAATTATAATATATAGTTGTGAAATAGTAGATAATATAATTATAGAATTCATCCCAATAGGAAGAAAAAAATTCAAAATTCAGTATCACGATTTCAGGAACTTACTTTTCAGGTCAAAAAATACTTTTCTTTTATAAATAGGTGTCCTCAAAAGCTTCGTTACTGATCTAGAGAGCGTTGAAGTTTCAATACTTTCCGAGATAATTTTTTTATTTTCCAGCACCTCTTATTTTAAGTCAAGGTTCGTTAGGTTTTTTTATTCTTTAGTTAAGATCACAATCTGAATATGTAGCATTTTTTGTTGCGATTGTGATAATACGTTCCTGCTCCCTTTTGTTAACAATTTCAATTAAATCTAGCTAATTTCAAAAACATTATATTTTTTCTCGATGTTGGCAGTAGATGCGTGAAAATTACGAGAGACGGAAAAGTTTATAAACAAAAAAAATAGCATATTTCGTATTTCTAAATCTACCAGTGGCGCATCACAAAAAAGTCCACGGAGCGAGAAAGGACATGACTCCTGAAAAAATATCTCCCTGTGGATTTTTACAATCACTCGACATATTCTGTACGATGTAAACCCTAAAACGTAACCTATGTTTCAAATTTGATCGAAAACTGGAAGAGCTCTAAAGGAAAGAAGGAGAAAATCTTGAAATTTTAACGCACTGAAATCTTGATATTGAATTTTGGAACACCCTGTATTTTATGACATTCACAATCAACTGAAACTTTTCAAATGTTGAGCCAAGATAGATGAAACTTTATGTAAAAAGATAACTTGAAATCTGGAAAGAAAATGTCTTATGAATATTGGGTGTTCCAAAAGGGAATATTATGCTCAGATATATTATGAACATGAAAAAATGGATTTTTATAAGTACATTAAGAAATACATTGGGAATTCGCATTCTCTATGTGATGGAAATATTAATTCTTCCTCGGTATATTCAACAGAAAACAACTACTTTCCTGGCTATATGCCACGATGAACATTAAATTACATCTATTGAACACACGATAAGAATTTGAAAACAAAATCTTCTGAAGTAGAGAATTTGCATTCTCCTTCAGATATTAAGATATGCATACTTATAATATAATTCTGAATATTCAACAGAAAACAACTACTTTCCTGGCTATTTGCCACGTCGAACATTGAATTATATCTGTTGAATATCCAAAAAAAGAGAGCATGAAAAATCAAAATCCTCTGAAATTGAGAATTAACATCATCTCTCAAATCGAATAGAATTATATGATGTATTATGATATAAAAATATAACTTAACGGTATGTTCAGTATTGAAATGAAAATTGAAATGTATAGGAGAAGTAAGTATACTTGTATGAACTCTTTCCGTGTCAGTGATATGGGAATTATATCTATCACAAACAGGTTATATGAATTCATTTCGGATATCATATCCTCATCAGTAACCTGAAGTCCAGTTATTCTTTCAGCCATTCTTCATGATATACACAATTTTCATCTTCCTATAATATAACTAAAACTATAACAAACTGAAATCTGAGAATTATAATTTGTTGAGAAAAGAATTGATATTCTCATCACATGGAGAATGCGAATTCTCAATGTATTCCTTTGTATATATATATCCATTTTTGTGTGTTCATAAATATATCTGAGAATGTTCCTTTTCAGAACACCCTGTATTTTATTAAATTTTCAGATTCTCCCTGAGAAGCTGATTTCATCGATTCATCACACTTGGGGTCTAGCAAGAATGATAACTGAGATATAAGGTGTTCAAAATCGAGATTTTCCAGCTTTAGGATTTTTTTTTGTGTAGGTTCTATACTTTTGTCCACCTCTGTATAGGTACTATGACACTGAAAAACAGTCATTCGCCCATACTTGGAACAGTTTTCAACTGAAAGTGTTAAAAAATTTGTTATAAATATTATTTAAACAGTGTTCGTGCTGAAAGTTGAGTGGTTCCATATAGGTTTCAATCGTTTTATACAGGGTGGTTCACGGTCGATTGTACCTTCCTCAGACGTTTAAGGATAACGGGACATAGAATCATTCTGAAAATTTGGTTATTCAAGTCCTTGCTCTTGGTCTATCGATCTAAAATATTTTCAGCAATGCAGCGTTGCCGCGTGTATACCTGAAAGTAGTAGCAACTTTGATATTTCAAATGGAACACCCTGCATTTTTATAAAGATTCTCCCTGAAGAGCTGATTTTGTCAATGCATCACACTTGGAGCTCTAGCGGAAATGATTACAGAGATGTTAGGTGTTCCAAATGGAGATTTTTTGTGTCTTGTGTCATGTCCCTATCTTAACTTTTGATTCACTAACCTACTGACATTCAATTGGAACAAATACATGGTGATATTCTAATCACCCTGTATCTGTTCCAATTAAATATCAGTAGATAGTGAATCAAAAGTTGAAATATGGACATGAAAGCCGTTTTGACCGATAATGAATAGTTTCGTCACAAAAAATCCTAAAGTTGAGAAATCTCGATTTTGAACACCCTATATCTCTGTAATCATTCCCGCTTGACCCCGAGTGTGATACATCGATCAAATCAGCTCTTCAGGGAGAATCTGAAAATACAATGAAAAATAGGGTGTTTCATTTAAAAAAATCGAATAGTACTCTATAGATCGTTTGTTCCGAGCACCCTGTATCTTCTGATGTAGAAGAAAAAAACTTCATCGAAAATCATTTGGGATGATATTTCAAATTTTGAAATCGATTCAAAAATAACTGAGCTAGAGGGGGGGACATTTATGGTGAATCACCCTGTACATGGGTATCAGATAAAATATAATTCAACTAGGGAAAAAGCAAAATACTCAAAGTGGAATGCAATGGTCACAAAAAGAGAGAAACTCAAAGTCATTACCACATACTAGTTCATAAAATGAACGACAATGGTAGATAACGAGAGAAAAACAACTACTTTCCTGGCTATATGCCACGCAGAACATTGCATTACATCCTCCCGAAATCTATGCGATAGTTCGTATAAACGAATAAAATCGCAACACCCTATATCTCTGTAATCAGCTTCGCTGACCCAAAGTGTGAGACATTGAAGAAATAAGCTCTTCAGGGAGAATCTAAAAATGCAATGAAATATCAGAGTTCCTACTACGTTCTGGTAAATATTTCAGATCCATCGACCGCAAGAGCAACTACTTGAGCAACCAAATTTTTAGAATGTTCCTATGTCCGTCTAAGGTACCATCATCGACCGTGACCCACCTTATATATTCAACCACTTTTGAAAAAAAAATTATGTAACCACACAGAAAAATTGCTGTCCCAAGATGAGCTGATAGTTCCCAACATGGGACATTCATTCATTCTGCTGATGTTCGTCTTTTTTTAGGAGCTTTACAATCTTTACATGGGTCATCCCATTTTGAAATTTGATCATGTCTGATTGAAAATAAAAATATTGATCGATCATTTCTGATTGAAAAAAAAAAATTGGAGACAGTAGTTGTCTCAAGTTTGGAATATTTGCACACTTTTGATTTATACAGGGTGGGCCACCAGTAACGCCTCGGTCTCTAGAAGGCTAACCACTTATCTTCTTGGAATTCTTCCTCTCTAGGAAGTTGCATGTCAACATAGGCTACCATTCAAAATTATTTCGAAACATACAGGGTGTCCCCAAAAACCATAAAACACTGAAGTTGAACTTTTTTCTATCGAACACCCTATATATTATTTCATTTTGAGATTCTCCCTGGTGAGCTGATTTCAACAATCCATCATACTTGGGGTCTAGCAGTTAAAATTACTGAGATATAGGGTGTGAGAAATCGAGATTTTCCAAGTTCAAGAATTTTTTGTGTCTAAACCATTCATAATTGGTCAAAACGGCTCACATGTCCCTATCTCAACTTTTGATCAACTATCTACTGACATTTAATTGAAACAAATACAGGGTGGTGCAGAATTCAGAATCTTGATCACCCGGTATATGTCCCAATTAAATATCAGTAGATAGTTAATCAAAAGTTGAGATAGGGACATGTAAGCCGTTTTGACCAATTATGAATAGTTTCGACACAAAAAATTCTTGAACTTGGAAAATCTCGATTTTTCACACCCTATATTTCAGTAATTATAACTGCTAGACCACAAGTATGATGGGTCGTTGAGCTCATCAGGAAGAATCTCAAAATGAAATAATATATAGGGTGTTCGATAGAAAAAAGTTTAACTCCCGTGTTTTATGGTTTTTGGGGACACCCTGTATGTTTCGAAATAATTTTGAATGGTAGCCTATGTTGACATGCAACTTCCTAGAGAGGAAGAATTCCAAGAAGATAAGTGGTTAGCCTTCTAGAGACCGAGGCGTTACTGGTGGCCCACCCTCTACATATACTATAAAAAAAGTGTATTCTGACAATTCTACTGCAACATTTTTGTTTCTAGTAGACGTGGTGCCATGTGGGAGGACCAACAATTTCGTCCCTATAAAGTGTGATGTCCCAAGTATGGGCAATTGACTGTAATAGACTAAAGGAGCGGAAAAAAATGGGAAAAAACAAAGAAACTTTAGATGAAGAAATGACGTTATGGTGAACGAAAATTTCAATTTTTCATCTCAATGTAATGAAGGATTTATTCGAATGATGAAAATATTGCGATGTGCATGTGAAAATGTATATTTCTTCACTGAAGATGTTTACATTTTATGTTTACATGATTCGTTTAGTTTTTTATTAGGATGACAATAAGTAATATGTTTACAAGCATGCAAGGCAATTTCAAATATTTTGGCATCATCTAACACCACCTCGAAACAGATGAAACATGACTCTCAGAGATCGTGTTGGTATAATTCGAAAATAGTTATTTATGAAGCGACACTAAAATATTTTTTCCGATGATCCTGTCTATTTTTAATTTAATGGGATATCTGTTAAAATGAGGTTCGTTATATCAGACCTGTTTTTACAGATCAGCGTAGGATGGGCACAGCAGTTAATCAGCCATCCGATGCAAATATAACAAATTGACTCACAATAGTACGTTTGTCAAAATGGTTTAAAATAGGTATATACTCATGGAACCGTTCCATTATTTGAAGTGATAAAAAAATACAGGATGTATTTAAACACTGAAAAAATTCAAGGGGTGATTCCTTGTGATTAGTGATTCACACGAGACCAACGAGACGAGTCTTTCATAAAGTCTCGTCTCGTTTCGCCGATGAAATATGAAGTCCTGTCTCGAGTCTCGTCTCGCACCCTCAAGTCTCGTCTTGTCTCGCGTCTCGTACGAGAGTCTCGCAAATGTATCGCATTTCGTCATGCATAATCTTGTTTCAGTCTAGTACGGGATATTTACCTTCACCTACTTTTTAGGTATAATGTACAAGTAGGAAGAGAAAATTACAACAAAAATAACATTTTTAGAAAAGGAACATTCTCAGATATATTTATGGGCACAAAAAATGGATATATATATGGAGAAATACATTGAGAATTCGCATTCTCCATGTGATGAAAATATTAATTCTTTCTCGGTTTATTCAACAGAAAACAACTACTTTCCTGGCTATATGCCACGACGAATATTCAATTACATCTATTGAACACACACGATAAGAATTTGAAAACACAATTTTCTGAAGTAGAGAATTTGAATTCTCCTTCATATATAAAGATCTGCACATAATATCATTGTGAATATTCAACAGAAAACAACTACTTTCCTGGCTATTTGCCACGTCGAACATTAAATTATATCAAACTTGAACGATGGAAACTTGTTATTTTTATAGACCTCAATCGCAGATTCGTGATCAGGTTTTTCTCAATTCAGAATTTCTTTCCACGTCCTGTATGTTGATGATGATGAATGTCAATTTATCATATATCCAAAAAATAACATTTTTTATCGAAAAGTAAGTACCTAATATGTCAATACTTACATCATATACATCTAAACAAGAAAAAAAACATACCTTTATATAGCATTATATTCGAAAGTTATAAAAATAAAATAAAATGTTTTGTCTTTCTTTGTGAAATAGTCTGAATTCTTTCTAAATATGTTGTATTATGAATTAAATTCTCAAGACTGCAGTCTGCACGCAGAAATATTTACTTGCGAGACTCTCGCACGAGACACGAGAAGTCTTGAACGAGACTCGAGACGAGACCAATAAAAGTCTCGTCTCGTATTGTCCGAGTCTCGTCTCGAGTCTTGTCTCGAAAACGAGACGAGACCATGCGAGACTCTCGAAAACGAGACTCTCGCGGGCACCACTACTTGTGATATTTTAGGAAATAAAGTTCATTTAAACATGTGTCCTAACAGTGTCTTTTCATCAATTTCAATAAAACGTTGTGGTTTTGTTAATAGTAATATAGAGCTTCTTCTAGTGCAATTACATCCCAAATAATATTTTCAGTGGCGTCACAGTGGGTAAATTTATCGATATTCATGGTGAATGTCATTGTACACCAACGGTTGTTCTTTATTTATTACTCAATTGTCTTTCCATCAATTTCAATAAAACGGTGTGATTTTGTTAATAGTAATATGGAGCTTCTTTTGGTGCAATACGATTCGGAATAATATTTCCAGTGGCGTCACAGTGGGAAAATTTATCGATATTTATGGTGAATGTCATTGTACGCCACAGGTTTGTCTGACTTTCATATTTTTATTAGATTGAACTATTGAAATAACAACTTTTTTACCCTGTGTGTGATTTTTGTATCTAGCTTAGTTTTTGAGGAAACAATAAAAATTCGATTTAACTCCAAAAACTTTGATGTAGGTGTTTTCAAGACTTCCATTGAGATTACTCAATAACCCCAATTAGAATCATTCCGAAACTTTGGGGCTTCCTCAGTCTCCATCCATACCATACATTTTGGCACGAGGAAAGCTTATACAGTGGGGTTATAAATAAGAACAATTAATACTTCCAACTTCCTGTATCTCAATAACGGAGCAAGTTTATATGAACTCCATTTGCTAGAATATCACAAGAAAAACACCTCTTGAATTTTTTCGGTGTTATATAGATACACCCTGTATATCGAACATTTAGGTTCAGCTGGTGAAAAAATTGGAATTGTGATTTTTTTCTTCTCATATTTCAGGAAATGAAGTTCATGTAAACATGAAGTGGACCAATACTTGCTTCGTTCTGAAGATACAGAGGCTGTTGAAGTTGGGAGTAGATATGAATTATTTTTTTTATGATCCCCCTGTATAAAGATATCATGGTGCCGAAATGCATTGTGGTTGGTGACTGACAAAGTCCCAAAATTTCAAAATAATACTTATTGAGGTTATTGAGTAATCTGAATGGGGTCATTGAAATTTTCAAATTGGTTAAGAAATATTATACAAATCATTTTTTTATGGCAACTAGTTTTTTTGTTCTGAACATGTTAAAAATTATCATAAAGTGAATCGCTTACGGTGGGCATATTGTATTCACTTACCAAGAGCCTAGAAAATTACATTTCCAATTGTTCTAATTGTCTTTGTCTTTGTCTTGTCTTAAAGGAAAATAAAGATTATTATTATATTATTATTATCATTATCATTATCATTAATAAAGATTTGAAACTCAGTAAAACCAGTGGAATGATATTCTCCATAAATATTGATACTGCGATGCCACTGGAATTATTATTTCAAATCTAATTACACCAAAAGAATGAGTTCAGTTAAAGACTTCTGGGTTGAAGACTTCTGAGTAATTAATAAGGAAACGATTTTTTATGGAAAAGTTGATACCCTGTATCTCGAAAACGAAGCAAGTTAGGACAAATAATTATAGGTTCACACTTTTTTTCATTAAATATGACAAGGAACAACCTCCTAAATTTGTTCGCACCGATTTATTCACACCCTGTATATACATTAGGATGAAAACTTTTTACTTCAAAATGAAGGAACGAATTCGTTTGACTCACTCGTAGGAGGTAGTAGAGAATGAATAGGACAATTGCGCGCGGATCACACTTGTTGATACGAAACGCTCTTAACAGAATCTTGAGGAAGGATAATATCTTAGAAAGGAGACTACTTCTTCTGAACAATAGAACAATCTAACCTTACTTTTTCCAAATCACGTGACTCACTCGGTTAGCCAATCAGAGGCCAGAATTTTTCCAAGGAAATGTCACGGTAATGTCAAACGTCACGGCAAGGTCACCGAAATGTCACGGAAACGTCAAAGCACCAAAAACGTCACGAAATTGTCACGGAAACGTCATGGAATCGTCACGGAATTTTCACGGTATTGTCACGGAAACGACAGGGAAACGTCAAGGAAAAATGTTGGCCTCTTATTGGCTAGCCGAGTCACGTGGTTTGGAGAATAGTGGAGGGGTGAAACTAGACTATACACTTGATGCCTTGAAAATGAGTAAATGATGGTATGTTCTATTGCTAGTGGTGGAAAAAATGTAATATAGTTATAGACAGTGGAAATTGATCTATCAGGTTGATGAAAGCATGATGAATGATGTAGTGTTCTGCAGCTCGTGCAGAAACAAGTTATTTCAGTCTTCCTGGACATTTCCATTCGAGAATCGGGCCAATGCACCCATGAAATAATTTCCGCCAGAGATAAAGACCAGAATATAGTTGGAAAATCGATGATGCCATTATATTGAGGCAATCAGGAAAGGTCACTCGGATAATCTACGCTCTATTGTTTGCAAAATGGGCGACTGGACTGATAATGAATTATTGGCATTCAATTACTCCACTGTGCCGTTATAACCTTCAATAATTTTTGCAACATTTCTCACGCTTTTTTATGTGAATGATGAGTCTATGCGTTGTTCTAAATTGTTGAATTTCAGAGCTCATTTCAAATGAACCTTCATGGCCGCAATTTCGCTATACGTCGAATAAATGGTGACATCAGTTTTTATGCTGTTTCGTTATTGGTCAGATAATCTTCCATTTCCACTCATTAGACAAGGTTGTCAAGTCACCGATCATAATCAAGTAATCGGAATGATGTTTTAGTTCATTCTTGACTTTTTCGAGCAACCAGCATGCCCAAATATTGATTATTCTCCTTAACAAAATATCATGTGATTGTTGGAGACTTGGCAACATTGTGCTGAATGCTGAAAACTGACAAGACCACGCTCACGAGTGGTGCGCCGTGGTTGTCACGTTCATCGATTCAAATGTCCTCTAGTGTGAATTAACATAATTATTATTCACACCAATTTATTATAAACAATAAGCCACAAATCATAAGGGAACATTCTGAGACAATTGAATTTTTATTGCTAATTTGGAATATCACCAATACTCAATTGGGAATTTATGAATTATCGAATATAGAATATTGCTGAAGTTCCCAGTCGTACTTCAACACATGGCAACTGTGCTATGGTCTACCCCTACTTACCAAATCGTGGCGTCAGTTTTTACTGGCGGTAAATTTCAGGCCGTTTGAAAATTACCGTAGCATTATCGATGATTTTATAACCTAAAAATCGACCAAAAACTTCTCAAAAAATATGAAATCAAAAGGTATTCGCGTGATGATTCTATTTAAGAAATAAAAAAAAATAGTCCACTCGCCTGTTAGATAATTATCCCCGTATTTTCAAACGTTAAATATGAAAATCACAAAAACAACTGTGTATAGTAGTTGATTAACTAGTAAAATGATGATCATAATATAAACATTAATTGTGTTAATGAGAGATTTCATATTATGATCGAACAATTTTAATTGAAACGTCATTATGCGTACCTATACAAAAAATATAATGAAGATGAAGAACCTTCAGACTTTGAAGTGCCGAAAAGGCCTAAAGATTCTTTCAAAGCCCTGAAGAAGCACGAGTTTCTTGTGAATAAATTTTTTTTCTATATGATAGTTGGCTCAACAAGTTATTTGAAGTAACAGTGAAACATTTTTTTCTAATATTACATCACGAAACGGTGATTTTTCGAATTATCAGTGCCGGATTTATACTCCCTTACGCCCGGGGCTAACTTTTACGATGCCGCCGCGCCGCCGCCAAATATAAAATTCCAATTGTCACTTTCAAAATTCAAATAATCCTTTCACTGCTTTTTTTACAGCATATAACAGTAACATGGAATCATCATGTACAACGAATCGAATTTTATTTACTTCACAAGTTAAACATTACAACAAACAAAAAATATTTTTCTTCAGATGAATACTAAAACACTTTTCTTCATTTTTTTGGTGCAAAGTCGTCAATGGCATCATCAAAATTCAGATTTAATAGCATGTCACTGTTAATACTCAAAATTGATAAGATATTCAATGTATTCTCTACCATGGAATTCCTAAGGTAGTTTTTCACTCTTTTTAAAGTTGAGAATGACTTTTACCACTGGCATTACTAATCATAAGGGATAGTAAAAAATTCTCAGCAATTGCCAATATTCAATAAATTAGGAATTTGTTCTGATTATCCCTGGAACAACGCTTCATATTTTGAGATTTATGAGATTCTAACTCTTCTTTTTCGCGTATTGAATGTGAAAAAATATAAAACTTACCATTCCCGTCTTCAGATCGTGAAGGTCCCGGAGACGGTTCTGTCGGTTTTGATTTTGTCCCATTTGAATTTAGAAAAAAATGAATGTATTTTAGGGCATTTCTTGACAACGTCGTCTAAATGCTTTCGTTTATTGATCTTCTGCCGTTTCCAGAATGCACCACCTTCTTCTTTACTCATTTTTTTAAATTTCAGTTTCAATATTTATTCATTATTAGTACCATTACCAACAATACTAACGACAACCTATTATATAAATACTGAACTCTGATTTTGTTTTTTGTTATTGAGTTAGACGAATCACGAAATTACCCCTATTCTACTGATTAGAATCGATTACTGAATGACTAGATCATCTGTAGTCTATGGTAGAATGCGGTTTTTTTTCTCATCATCAAATAAAAGTATGTACCGCTGCCGCTTTTGTACTGTAGCGTCCAATACACAGATAACGCTGGATTAGTGCATGTTATGATTTTCACAAAAACAGTATATCAAACAAGTTAGTGGACGCGCTTATGTATTTTCGTGGGCTCAAGATGATTAGAGCAAACGACCTATTTCAACTGTTAGTACTCATTATATGGAACATCAAATCACTTCTTGGCCACCCTAGATACGCGTCGTTCACCCTCTGCAACCCTTCAAAGGGTGAAATTTTCAAATGACCGTATCTCAATGACTATTTGAGGTAGCGAATTCGTTTTGACGCCAAAATGATTGTTTTTTGATTGTGAATGAAGTTTTATATGAAGACATTTACTGTTTTCTCAACCCCTGTTGAGATATTTCGAATAAACTGATATTTTTATATCATACCATTCGATTTTTATCGAATAACTTCGAAATGAATGAATTTTTCGAATATATGCCCCGATTAAAAATTCTTGCTTACACTCTCAGCTCCATTTTGATACTAGCATTATTATAATTCCGATTATACAAACTTGTATTAAAGCTGTGAAATCTGAAGAACGCGTGTTCTCGAACACGTTTCGACATGACTAAACGTTATGTCTGCGAGCGTCGTCATGCATTGCATAGAATCAATCATAGATGAATCTTGAATCTTATTAGTCGACGTATCACTGTTTATGTGAAGTTGTGTAAATACAACTTCGTAAATCGTTCAGGAGTATTTTGAATATTTGAGTGAACAATAATATATTATATTAAAAATGGATTCGTCCTCGGAAATCAACTTTGCTTTGTGTGTTATTTGTCAGAAAAACAATGATTTGAAATTAGTGAAGAAACCTACAGGACACGATATGGTGATGAAGTGTATAAAATCAAGAATTGACCTAGATGATCCTGATTTTATTCATATGAAACATATTTACTCTACAATACCAACGGATGAATTGAGAAATAATTCTGGATCATGGCATTCGGAATGCTACAGTAATATAACCCATGGGAAAAGTTTAGAGCGGCTACAAAAATCCTCGCAAAAATCGCTTGCTTTGACTCCATAAACTTCTGGTTCTCATAGCGTTTTGAGATCGAATGTTCCCAAACTAAATGATTTTTGTTTCTTTTGCAACAAAAAAGAAACAAAAAAATACCCTTTACACACGATCGTACCTGATGAAGCTGGGAGGAGTTTGAGAGATGCGGTTCAGTTGGGAGGTAATGAAGAACTCAGAGTCAAATTATCTGGATTCATTTCTCAAATAGATGCTCGTGCATATGAAGTGAAATATCACCGAACTTGCTGGGCGACAAATGTGGTAAATGTTCTCAGAAAATCCAACAATATACCAGAAAATCATCATCTTGAGACTACTGTAGCTGCATCAGAGGTAGAATTTTTGAGTGAATTGCGAAATATTCTGTATGCTGGTACTATAATGAATATGCAGAAAGAGAAGCACTTCCGGCATTACATGCAATTTCTGGTTGTGATAGTACTGGCGGATTTTTAAAAAAGGTAACCGATATGTCTCCTTGATTGATCCATAAATTTAATTATACAATCGAGTATACAATTTAGCAGGTAAACTATCATTTTGGAAAATATTCAAGCAAGCTGATGACGAAATTCTAAAGGCACTGATTTCTCTTGGGGATAAACACACTGATTTAACAATAATATCAGACATATATTGGAGAAATTTATTTGCAGAGTATATGCACCAACGTCAAATATCTGCTCTTTAGGCGAGTTGAGGTGGTGGAGTTTCGCAAAAATGCAGCAACAAAGTGATCAATTACCACCTACTAAAGGCAGCTTATATCCAGCTCTTCAGAGGGCAAGACTACAACTCTCGATATGGACCAGCTCTCACATACCTAGGAGCGAATTGTTGAATCCTACGGACTTTGGATGGCTGAGTGATGAGGCAGGACAACTCGTACCTGTTTTTTGTACTGAGAATTGTGCACCGCCAGAAATATTGAACTTAGTTCGATGTGGATGCAGAAAGAATGAATGTAATACAAAACACTGCAAATGTGTAACAAATAAATTACCATGTACAGAAATGTGTGAGTGTGAAGCTGAAGAAGAGCGTTGTGAAAATTCAGAACGACACACTATAAATTTGGATCACGACGTTTCTAGTGACGAAGGAGAAATTTGAGAGGGAAATGATCTGTGTTCGACTTGGATTATATTTTTTGACGAAGCAATGTTATAGTTATGTATTTTTGAAGAATAAAGTAAATATCACTAGCTACTATTATTCAAATTATTCCACTTCAGTCAAATGCAAGTACACAAATAGCTACATGAAAATGAAGCTTGAACAAGAGGCAATATTTCCGAACTCGTGAATATTTTTCATATGACTGCTCGTTTTGAGTTTATATATTGATGTTTGAAGGGGCTGCACTTGACTTGTCGGTTTTTTCAAAATTGCTCACTAAATATCGAACATTCAGTATATATAGTGATGAAAAAAGTTATTCATATTCAAAATATGAATATTTGAGCGTTTGAACGAACTCGCTAGCTCTAATAGTTATCGAGATATAGTTATTTGAATATTTCACCCTTCAGAGGGTTACAGGGGGTGAACGACGCGATTCTGGGGTGGCCAAGAAGTGATGTGATGTTCTATTAAATGAGTACTAACATTTGAAATATGTCGTTTGCTTTAATCATTCCAAGCCCACGACAGCCCTTTTTTGAACATAAGCGCGTCCACTAAGTCCTTTTGATGCGGTGCCGACTGCCAGCTGTAGCTAATTGCGCGTTTGCTTCAGAAGGCAACTAAAGAGGCGGCATATAAAAAGCAAGAAGCAATATAATATATTTGTCACCTCGTCGGCGACGACTGTATTGCTGCTTGCTTTTCCTCTTTTCTCTACCGCCTCTTGAAATTCACCGCCGGGGGCTGATAGTCCCATAGCCCCCCCCCCCCCAGATCCGGCACTGCGAATTATGGTAATTTGATAATATGATTTCCAGAGCTTACTACGATAATAAATAAGATCCCAATAATAACGATGAGATATTATAGACATTTTTTACGATAAAAAAGAAATAGCTCTATTGATTTGGACATACATACCGTGCGTTCGTAAAAAACTGAAAGAAATCTACTTTTAAATGGTGCCATGTGAGAACGCTACTGAGTTTTTGGCAAATATTCAGATTACCAGTGTATCGATTCTCAATTAACAAAATATTATCCAAATCGTTTTCAACTTCTTTTACTCGAGTAATGAACTAGGTATAAGTTACGATTGAGATATTAATTTTTCAGTAAAAATGCCTAATCTCTACTACTATTTTCGGGATCTTATTCGTTATCGTAGTAGGATATATGGAGAACGCAAGTCTCAAAAGGATATATATCCAAAATATCAATTCCATTTCTAGAGAAACGTACGATATGCCAAATTGCCTCCCCAGCTATGTTCTCTGCTAGCTAGTTTTCTCTCAAACAGGTCTTTCCATGTAGTGGTCGACGGAGTTTCATCTGACTATCTTATCATAAGAGCTGGTGTTCAGCAAGGACCAATTCTAGCACCAACACTATTTCTACTTCATATCAACGATATGTTAATTGGAAGCAACTTCATGACCAGTACACAGCTTCGCGGATGATAGTACCCTCCATACCGCCTTCTCTTCCAGGGCTCCAATACTAGCCAGGCGAATCAGAAACGAACGAGGGAGAAATGTTGACAACATAAATATTCTGTCCAAAAAAGGGCAATTCGTCTCGTGGGTGATGCCTCGCTCACAAACTCACTCACTTCTCTGGAACACCGTAGAAAAGTTGGCGATGTGGCTCTATTTTATAGATATTTTCATGGACGATGCCCTTCAGAAATATCAACAATAATTGTTTCTCCCTTGGCAGTCCACGCGAGATTAACCCGCCGAGTTGACGCTTCGCACCCCTTCGTGATCACTTTGCAGACCTGCAGAACATCTCTTCCCAAAGACTCGTTCATCCAACGAACAGCGAGGCTCTGGAACACATTGCCAAGGGAGGTAGTTGATTCAATGAGATATTTCGTTGCATCTATGAAATATTTGGCTGATTCAATGTGATATTTGGTTGATTAAATGAAATATTTGGTTGATTCGATAAAATATGTTGTTGATCCAATGAAATATTTCGTTGATTCAAGATGAACTATATTTCCATTCGACGAATTATTTTGTTGAACCGAATTCAGTATTGATTTGGGAATTTTCTGAGATTTCGTTTCAATAGAATGAACCAAACTAGGAAACTAGTCGACTTCTATCATAGATTTCTACTTCTCTTCAGCTGATGCAGGGCTATTTCGGCTTGCTAAGCATCCTAAGTTCGATTTATCGACGAAGGACGAAGAATCAGGCTTCACGTATATAATGAATTCGAGGCAGGCAAAGACGAGTCGAAAGATCGCCATCTTGTGGCGGATATTTAACTTGATGTTGAATGAATGAACTGTTTCATTCGGTTTCATTGGTATTACATAATTATTTCGATGCTCTATTCAAGCAAGAAAACTTTCATGTTGTTCCAAAGATATATTTTCATCAAAATGATCATTATTTCATCAAATCAACAAAATGTTTATAGTTGACTTGACATCGACCTCATTTTGGGTCGACATAATTTGATTTTGAGATAACCATATATTTTCTTAATGGAATTGAGATTATACTGTTGAATCAATTAAACCACATTCTTGATTTGAACAAACTGCTTTCATGAAATAATCATGTGTCTGTTTGATTCAACAAAAAATTTCTCAGTCTAACAAAAATAATTCAAGCATAAAGAATTTGTTGATGCACCAAAACCTTTTTACCCGTGTAACATATACTGATAATAATTCTTTTTGATAAAAAAATCGATCAAAACAAAAGCCAAAGCACGTCCATATATTTCGTCTGTCAGGAAAACTATTCAATTCAATGGAAAATTATTTATACCTAGGTGTACTTAGTAGGTATTTCATATCTAATCTTATCTTGATAATAATAAGCTCATGTGTATTTATGGATCAGCGATTTAATAGGAATAATCTGTCTGTCATCGATCTGATATGATTGCGAGTAATCCAAAATTCAGGATAATCAAATATTCATCTGTACCTTGTAAACAGTTACTACGAAAAAGTGAAGTATGACTAAGCAAGACAATCTTGTTGATTCGACTTCCTTGGAAGAATTCAATACTTGCAATTTTCTCTCAAATTGAATCGAAGAAATTTGAAGATTCTAGATAAAAACTGATGGAAATATACAGGGTGAGTCATGAGGAACTGTACATACTCCTACCACGAATAGATGCCCCTAAGGGGAATACCAAACGACCATCTGAAAGTGTTTTCTTCTCTTCTTCACTAACATATAGGTTAAATTATGAGATTTGGCGAAAACATCTTTCAGTCATAACTTTCCAACAGTTTCTTCGATTCGTCTGATTTTTTCCTGGAATATTTCGCTTCTTATATCTCTAACCGACAGACTTATTCAGAAACCGATAAATCCACGACCGTTTTTGAAAATTCTGATAGTTCACCTCATATCAAGAAGTTTATCCTGTATATACGATTTTTGTAAACTGTGACAAGGAAATTTCAAAGGTCACAAACAAGCATCAAAAATAAACTATTTTGAATTTTCCTCACACTTTCACTGGAATAATTTTCAAACAACGATAAATTATAAGCAAAAACGAAAGTTTCGCAAAGAATCCATTCATTTGAAAATAATGACTTCGCAACTCATTAATTTCACGAATAAAAGAAGGACTTACGCTTATCTCAATGGAAATCAACATATTCTTTCATTTCCAGGCTTGGATTTCGTCATTTCATTTTTTGTGGAGGGTGATTATCACCCTGTAGATTAGTGTATATGGTGTCAGTCTGGATGTCAATGATGGTCATCGATCCAAATAATTCTAGATAGTCGAACAGAACATGGGGGATGACTCACAATTTTTTAAAAGCTATACTAACAAAGGAGGATTATAATTCTGCACGGAAAAAAGTTACCAAAATAAATGAATAAAACTAGATTTGTTTCATTAAACTAAGAATTAAAAACATAATAGCTATTTATATACATATCATGGGAGCATGGGTATCCATTTCCCCCCGCGTGTGAGGGGGGAAATGAACGTTTGCTCCCAAGATATATATATATATGATTTTATCCACCAACACAAATATTTGAGAGCCTCGTTCTTAAAATTGTGCTTCAAGCGGTCTATATCTCTCGAGTCTCGATCCAAATCAATGTTTAACATGATCTAAGGTTTTACATGATGTACTGGGAAAGGGCAACAAAGTCACACCATCGTTAATCTATGGTCACACTTATGTGGGTTCCATGCAGGGCATGAAGGAATCAAAGGAAATGAGGCAGCTGATCGCCTTGCAGAAAAAGGTGCAGCATCTGCACTTTTTGGTCCTGAGCCTTTTTGTGGGATAAGCAACTGTCACCTAAAGGAAGAACTCAGGAAATGGAAAGAAACTGAAAAGTCCTCCTACTGGAGAGCAACTCCAGGTCAACGACAAGCGAAAAGGTTCATCAACCATTCGCAGAACCGAGCCAAAGAGCTACTCAGCCTCAGCAAACCAGAGCTAAAGCTTATCACAGGCTTTCTCACAGGACACGGCTCTCTGAGGTACCTCCTCAAAAAGATGGGTCTGGCGGAGACTGACACTTGCCGCTTTTGTAACAATGCGACCGAAACCGCGGAACACATACTTTGCTCATGTGAAGTATTAGTCCGCCAAGAGCTGAACAACCTTGAACAGGTCTATCTCATCCCTGCTGAGATGGAAAAGTCAACCGTCAGGAAAATCGTAGGCTTCATCAGAAGTCTAGGGTTAGAGGACCAAAACTAGATAGGGGTAATCACAATAGATCTTCTGGGTCGCAGTGATCGAGAGGTCTCTCAACCTATACGACCCATCTACAATCTACAATCTACAATCTCTACATGATGTAGGGTTACAGAACGAAAATCGTTTTGACATTGACACTTCTGTCACATTGGATCAGTTTATTGTGATGTAATCATTGCATTTAATTTGAAGTTTTGCTTGAGTGTTATAAAAGGAAGTTTATGAGATCATTGAAAAATGAAATTGTTTTTTGTTTTATATAGTATTGATGGAGACACTGATTAGGTACTTGGATAGCACAGATCTTATACGTATATCTCTACCATGGAAGAAAGCTAAAGCCAATCTATTCCACCTCCCACGGAAGGTAACATTTTTCTCCACCCGTGGGAGTAAATTGACAGGTTTGTGTCCGCAAATGAGGGAGCCAACGCTAACTTTCTATGCAGTGAGTAGATAAAATTATTTATCCATGGCCATTAACATCCATACAGATATTCCATCCACTGAGTCGGAAAAGATCTACAGGGTGATTATTACCCTAAAAAAATAAAATGACCAAATCCAGGTCTGAAAATAGAATAATATGTTGATTTACATTGAGCTAAAGCAATATAAATGCAAATCTTACTTGTATTCTTGAAATTTATAGTTTATTGATAAATTCAGAGAAAGTGTGAGGATAATTTCGGATATTTCATTTCTAAAGTTTGTTTGTGACTTTTCAAAATTCCCTGTCACAGTTTTCAAAATCAATATACAGGATGAACTTTTTGATTTAAACTAAAATAGTGAAATTTTTCAAGAACTGTTCTGGATTTTCCCGACTCTGGATAGATCAGTCGATTAGAGAGTAGTAGCGAAGTTGTTGGAAAGTTATGACTAAAAGATATTCTTGCTAAATCCCATAAATCACTTTATATTTTAGTGAAAAAGAAAAGAAGACAATTTCTGATGGTCATTAGATATTTCCCTCAGGGGCCTCTATTCCTAGTAGGAGTATGCATAGTTCCTCATGACTCACCCTGTATAAATTCGGATTCCAAGAATATGTGTACTCATTCCCTTGGAAAAAAATCGGCATGCCTTTGACGTCACCATGTTTGGATGCATCTAGGAGTAAGGCATACAAATCTCGAAATTCCATAAATTGTATCATTCACATAATGAGTTGAGAATATGCGAGTGTACTATTTTTTTGATTTCTTAAATAGAATCATCACTCAATTACCATTCGATTTCATATTTTTAAAGAGTTT
The DNA here is from genome assembly GCA_918026855.4 of Phaedon cochleariae. NCBI lineage: Eukaryota > Metazoa > Arthropoda > Insecta > Coleoptera > Chrysomelidae > Phaedon > Phaedon cochleariae. Next base: position 2,277,324 of record OU896720.1, read on the forward strand.
TTCGGTCGATTTTTAGGTGCAAAAATCATCAATAATGACACGGTAATTTTCGAAAGGATAGAAATTTACCGCCAGTAAAAATTGACGCCACGATTTCGTAAGTAGGGACAGACCATAACCCAGTTGTTATGTGTTCAAATACGATTGGGAACTCCAGAAATAATAGTTATTCAATAATTCATGAATTCACAATCATGTATTGGTAATATTCCTAATTGGCAATAAGAATTGTGTGTGTGATCTGTGGTTGACTGCTTATAATAAATTTGTGTAAATTTTATATTATTTCACACTAGAGGATATTTTAATCGGTGAACGTGACAACAGCGCGCGAATTGTGGGCGTGGTCTATATGACATTTTGTAATGGAGAATAAGAAAAATTTCAATATGGTGGTTGCTCGAGAAAGAATGAACTATAATATCATGGGTTCCTCCTATTATGTTTCATTCATCGACAGAACTCCAACATCTCTCTGATAACTTGATTATAATTGGTGACTTGACAACCTTGCTTCATGAGTGGAAATAAAAGATTATCTATCACCAATAACTAAACAGCATACAAACTGACGTCCTCATTTATTCGACGTATCGCTAAATGGCGGCCATGACGGTTCGTTCGAAATGAGCTCGGCAATGGGCTTAGATCACAAATAAAAATTATTTCATAATTTGATAGAACTCACCCAAACTAGCTCACCACCGCAAACTGTTTCTTTCTGTGAGCTCCCTACGTTTTATAAAAAATTATTGAAATCCCCGATTTTTCGGACCTCTGAAAACGAGGCGATGATGTGACGTCAAAACCCTAATACTGAAACAAGACGATTCCCGACAGAGATGAATGATACATGATTTTTGGCAGAGTGAATTAGCGCGAGATCACAGTTGAAAGAATTAATATATCAGTTGACTCAGTCTCCGTCGGGCGTTTGGTATTTTATTTTAACTATGCAGAGATGAGGTTCCTACGTCATAAGAGGGTCCGTTTTCAGAAGGTACTATCATTTATGACAAAAAATAAAACATTTCAGTTAATTTTTCGATCGAATTGTGTCGTCAATCATTATTTATTTATAAAATGATCATTATTAACATGGTTTGAGTTGAAAGTTCTACTAAGGTGTACACGCCCATTCAACAATTTCGAACAACGCATAGACACATTATTTATGTGAAAAAAGCGTGAGAAGTATTGTAAATTAATTTAGGTTCCTAATGACACAGTGGAGTAATTGAATGCCAACAATTCATTATTAAGGTCACTCGCCCAATACTGTTAGTGATATATTCGATTCTCTTAGGGACTAAATCATTTTAGTAAGTAATTCTAAAATTCAAATTCACGTGATAGAATTCAGACATTTCCCTCTGAATTCAGACTTTTTCTTTCGAATTTAGACTTTCTGTATGTGATATGTGTAAGTGTACACGGGGTGTTCAATCATGAGTGCATATTACTGGCTGAAGAAATTAAGGCTCCTACAGGCAGACGACCCTCCGTTTCCGTTATATTCAGGGTGCAACTGCTGAAACATATTTTGTTTTATAACTGTTAACGCTGTAATGGAAGCACATTCAACTTACTTTCCATTCATAATCACACTAGCGTGGGAACAATATGCAAAAATATGCAATCCCTGCAATCGACAAATAATCATCTTGAACTATGAAAAAACTATTAGATCTTACATTCATACCCAATTGTTAACATAAAATGACTATATCACATCACATTTTCATATCAAACTCACTATTTTTAACGACAGTTGATTATCAAACAAAATGCGTTTCTGAAGTTGAACTCTGTATAAAAAACGAAGCGTCTTACTTCAGTATTCAGTCATTATTTGCATGTGAATACGCGCCCGTGATTTTTTGCAGTGAATTTTCAGAACATTCTGTATACACATATGGAATTCAGACAAAAAATACTGAATTCAGAGAAAAAAGTCTGAATGAAGTACATAACAGTGGCCTTTCTAAGCTTCACTACATTAAAAACAAATTACAGGGGCGGACCGTGAGTTTGTGGGGCCCTGGGCTAATATTACTGCCCATAATCAACCAGCTGCAAGTCATCATTGCAAAATTAATCGACAGGTTATGTGTTATGCTATGTTATACGAATTCTCGATGATTTATAAAGCATAAGATGAGAATTTTCAAAATTCCAGATCAAAATGCTATTATGTAGATCCACCCCTGCCTTAGAACGTTCATCATTTTTTTTAACCATACGTTGAGTACTTATTAATATCATTGTATGGCCAAATCTGAAGTATCATTATTTTGAATAAATTAATGTTCTCATGATCTAGTGTCCCATAAAATACCTGGAAAGTATAACTACCTAATAAAACTGTTGTGCGGATCTGGAATGATCTCATTTTTTGATTTGTTTTTCCAAAGATTACTGAATGACTAGATTAGATTATCTTCTGTAGTCTATGGTTTTTCAATCATTGTAAATACCGAATACAATATTTTTCCACGTATTCCGGAACCGGCCCATTTGAGTGGTCCCAAAAAAAGTCGCAGTGGCAAATAATCCTTATTCCATGTGATCATGAGAGTAGGTTAAAAAACTTTTTAATAAAAAGCTTTTATTTAAACGCTTTAAAAAGAAGAAAATAAAATTTTTCTTAATAATTTTAACTATCAACTTATAACCTCATTATACACAATTTATAAGATCATAAAAGTTTGTCGCGCGATTCACTTGTGTGAATGAACTAGTACTTATTTAATTATGTAAAATCTGCTGAGATAAAATTTCAGAAATCACAATTTAATTAAATATTGATCATCGCGACAAGCTTTTATGATCATATAAATTGTGATAATGAGGTTATAAGTTGATAGTTAAAATTATTAAGAAAAATTTTATTCTCTTCTTTTCAGAGCGTTCAAATAAAAGCTTTTTATTAAAAAGTTTTTTTTTACTATTAATTTATTTTTTAATTTTTAGTTATCGCTAGCTGGATTTTTCGATTTACTCTCAACGAGCCTTTTCATTTGATACCCATATTGTAGAAGTATATTGAAAATGACCATTCCGCCATCTTGGATGGTCCATCATAATGGATTTAGAATGACGTCACATCATTTTTCGAGTTACTTTCAACGAGCCTTTTCATTTGATACCCATATTGTAGAAGTATATTAAAAATAGCTATTTCGCCATCTTGGATGGTCCACCATATTGGATTTAGAATAACGTCACATTATTTTTCGAATTACTCTCAACGAGCCTTTTCATTTAATACCCATATTGTAAAAATATATCGAAAATAACTATCCCGCCATCTTGGATAGTCCGTCATATTGGATTTAGAATAACGTGACACATCGTGCATTGTCATCCAAACTGAACGTGTATACAAAATTTCAGCTCAATCGGTTAAAGATTTCTACTTCAAAATTGAGTTCAAAGATTCCACCCGAACATACATACATCCATACATCCATACAAACATACAATGCAAGTTAAATAAAAGCTTTCAATTGAAATAATAATAAAATAATAAAATAGAGTCAGATCGCCAACTTTTCTACGGTGTTCCAGAGAAGTGAGTGAGTTCGTGAGCGAGGCATCACCCACGAGACGAATTGCCTTTTTTTAGACAGAATCCAACAGTTTCAGGATAGGTTTGGGTGCTGCACTCCAAATATGGAAACAGTATTCCAGGACAGTTCGGATCTGTGCCTTATAGATCATAAGCAGCTGACTGGAAGTGAAATAGTTCCTGGCACGAAATAGAAAACCAAGTTTTTGGGATGCACTTTTAGCAATTGATCTCACGTGATTTTCCCAAGAAAGGTTATTGCTGATAGTAATACCAAGCATCGAAATGGATGTCATCAAAGGTATGGTTACTCCTGACAAGCTTATGTTGGGCACATTGAGATCGGCTTTTCTAGAGAAAAGGCATGCTTGTGTTTTGTTTGCATTGACATCTACCAAGTTATTGGATCCAATCCAACCATATTTTTTTTATTTATCCTGTGAAAAAAATATTTTTTTTTCAAATTCTCAACAAATTTTTTCATCAACAGGAATATCATGTCTATTTGTTCCCTCGTTTTTGTGATCAATTGCCATAAAATAATCTACTTATAGAAAAAAATGCCATTCCCCGCTCTCAACTATATTGAATTTGTTCTCATTTTATAGGTCACTTGTTTGATATTTGAATTTGAATATACGCTAGTAAGTACTCCTGATTTTTGGAATTTTGGAATTCTGTATTTATTCTTATTTTTAGTTTGAACCATTTGCGTTATTTGGTCTACCAATAGGTCGCTACAAAAAAATCTTAATCCCTATTTTAAAAAAAATGAAGCAATCATTTTTTTTTATCAGAAATGATAGGGTAAACTTCTTATTCATTTGTTCAATTATGGAGTTTTTCTCAATGATGTTGTCAATATCAATTAAATATTAGTATATGTTTAGTATGTTTATATGTGAGATATCTATATCATCTGGAGAAGCTTATGCATGTTTAAGCTAATAGTAGGTATATTATGTAACAAGTGTTATAAACGTCATTTTAGTAACGAATAGCACGAGCGCAGTAGAGTGGAGCGAGTGTTTAATAAACGAGTGTTTAGCAGAGTTTATAAACGCGTTACATAGGTACTATACTTCTTCTACGAATTGATATTTCCTCTCTTCCACAATATCCCATAATTCTGAAAATTAGTTTATAACCTATCTGCTAAGTTACAAAATGATTCGAAGGGAATGGGAATTGAGATCATAATACACTATGCAACTGCATGCCACCAACGTGACACGTATACGTTATATTGGTTGTAGAAGTGCGTCCAGTCCATAGGATAGACTATTGAAATGACTTGTTCACTGACCTTCCACTTCATATGAAAAACTCTTCGATTCGCTGAGGTGTCAAGGTTTTTGATTTCTCAGGTTTGTATCCATAATCTGATTGTATAATTTTTTTTCACATGAATATTGTGCTTTACGTTAATTGAAGAGTAGACTTGAATATGGGGTTAAGTGCCAAAAAGAAAAACTTCCAGCAGACTCAAAAAACCGATTCATTCAACCATTCATGAAAAAAAATGTTTCTAATTTGACAAAATTATTTATTTGCAAACTTAGAACATAAACAAAGTGAGAAAAGCACACAAAAATCCAAAATATTTTTGATACAAACAAAAGAAAATGAAAAAAATGGAAAAGGGCAAAGTACCACTAGCATTTTCATGGTAGGTAAGTGCCGGCACCTATACTGTGAGTTTTTGGTAGAACTCCCGGTGCTCTGGTAAATGAAGATAAGGAATCATAGCACGTAAATTTTGCTTTTCAGGTTCATTAAGTTCTGGGGTCGATTCCTGTCCAACTATCTGTACGTTTTTTATTTGGTCTCCAGATATATTTTTCTTGAGAACTTTTATCTTTTTTTATTCTTATCATCATCGTTTCCAATATTCATTTTATTGTTTATACCACGCAAGAACGCACAAACACAATGCTTCCGATAGAGCAAACACTGCAAAATGAATGATACAGGAAAAAACGTTTCATTTATTTGACAAACAAAATAATACTGATGGCACTTCGCCCCTTTAATTGGAAACGACGCATGGCATTTACACAGGTGCGCCATCTGTATAGCCGATTACGGGAAGAAAATATTCGTTTGGAACTTAGCCCCTTCTAAGGGACATGAGATATGGTATTTAACACCTTTTTATAAAATAAAAATAAAAAAATATGCAAACAACTGGGCCACATAGCATTGCAATGCCCATTGGTTCAAAATGAATTACACCCACAAGAAGATAATATTCCAAGTCAAGAAGTCGTATAGTTCCTAATGACGAGGCCCATCCCAACCTACAGAAATGTAGTGCATTTATCGAAACTGAAATACCACAACAGTCAAACAAAAGAAGTATAGCAGAAATCCAAACTCCTCCACCAAACAATAAAGATGACTGCCAATCAAATTTTGATGATTTCCGCAAACCCGAAAACACCAACACAAAGAAAAAACCTCGAGCAAGCGAGTCGAGAGAAGACCTATCATCTATAGAGAAACAAATGCTACCGACTAAAGAATTTATTGAGGAAAACAGGGAATCTATGGTACCCACATACCAAGAATTGAGCGACTTTTTGGAAAATGTACAAGGATCTAGCGATCCTCTGAGTGTATCTAAACAATATACAGTTGACACATACGCACTCATCAATATGATTACCAAGGTCTACCCGTACTTCACAGAAAGAAGAATAAAGACGAGATGCACCAAACTGAAAAAACGATTGATGAAACAACTACTGATGATTCAGAACCCTCCATTGTCCGTTCTATCGGATACAGATAGTGATATCTCATCCCAGGATACTTTCTAGACCTTACTACTTACCAAGTTCTATATTCTCCCTTTTTTTTCCTTTTGGAAGAACAACCCGAAACAACGGAGAGAACAGGTGATCCTGTCACGTTTACGAATAGGACATACCAAGTATACCCATGAACATTTTCTGACAGGAGAGGAAAACAAAGTAGTTGAAGTGTGCCAAGTTGAAGTGTCGTTAAAACATGTGCTAGTGGAATGTCCTAAGTTCGCAGAAAAAAGACAGGAACGTGGTCTATGTCAGTCTTTGGAGCAAATGCTGGGGAACAGCTGTGACATTAAAAATATTATTTCATATCTTACAGATATTGGTATTATCAGCAAAATTTAGCAAGAAATGAAATGTAAATTACACAATTGTACAATCACACCGTTACGTTGCTACGAGTTCTTGGAAATATGCAAGTACCTACCTAAAATATTCTCTTCGATTTCAATGTCGTTTACATTTCGCATACATTTCTAATGAAGAATTATGATACAAATGGATAAATGAATAATTCTGATTGCAACAAAATTAGAAAAATTACAGTTGACAGTTCCTACAACTGACAGGTTGGACCGGACCGAGTCGACTGGAGGTGTGTTTAAGAACAAGAGTCTCGAGATCATACCCGTGTGTTCACCGAACACGCTCGATCGTTACCTAAGCGGTGGGGAGACCGAGACGTAAGCAGGCAGTCATGATACAATGAGTGGGCAGGCAGCTTCTCTCATGCTGTCTTTGTTTTTGTAGTACGGGGTGGGCCACCAACAGTTTTCTTGATCACATTTCAAAATTTTTTTTTTTTTTTCGAATAAATAAGAAACATTTGATAGGCATCAAGTGATCAACTGCGACCCATCAGATAACGAAAGCGATGATTTGATTTGCAATAATTCGCTATGTCACGACGAGTCCTACATGTAAATAGCGAACTACTCATCGAAAATCATGAAACTATATGTACATAATATTATATGCTTATGTTTTGTTGGCGAGGACGCTCGTTTTATTCAAATTATTTTCGATAATGTTCATCTGCTTCACTAGAAATTATTATTAGTAGTTATGTAGTACTTAGTAGTATAGTAGTAGTAGCTTTGTTATTCAAAATGGAACACCTTATATTTATAACATTTTTCGATTTTTCTAATTGAGCTATGATTTCGTTGATGAAGCTCAAGGTATACCTATACGTAGAATGTGAAAAATCGAGATATTTTTTGTATCGAAACTATACAATACCTATATTGATTTGTCAAAATGGCTTACGTGTGTCCCTATCCTAACATTCTATTTACTATCTACTGATGCCATTTAATTGAAACAAATACAGGGTGGATCAGATTTCAGAATTATATAAAAGAAGTACAATATAGTATGCCTACTAAAAAAATATATATATTTGAAATAAACAAAACAAATATATCACATAAAAAAACACACTCTAATATTCAACATAAAATAAAATTCAATCCCACTGGATGTATTTAAAAATATAAACAGTGTGCATGTCACTTCTATAATGGAATATCAACCCGTATATCTAACGTAACTGTTCAATTTTAAGGAGCGATAGATATATATACCCACTATGACCAAAGTGAGGTAATCTTCAGTGAAAAACACTGCTCTGGTCATGGACCCACCAACATTTCCGGAAAATGATATTAGGAGGCAAGATAGGTTGAAAATCACTTCGGATTCGAAATCAGGACGTAACCCTGTACCTCGAAAACGAAGCAAGTTTAGGACACATGTTTATATGACCTTTATTCATCACAAGGAATCATCCCTTGAATTATTCCGGTGTTATTTAGATACACCCTGTATAGATCATTCTTCATCCCAATATAGTTATTCAACATTTTTCCCATAGCGAAGTTCAGCAAATACCGATGGCGAGAGCACTATATTTATTGATTTGATGTCTACCTATAATATATGTAAAACAAAAAGGCACAACTACTAGTGTTCCGTTTCGAAGTACATTAAATTGACAAATTTTGACTCCAAAATAATTCAGGCACGCGCCAATATTCATAACGTAGTTACTGCTGTCCGTTTACGTTTCCCCACCGCTTAGGGAACGATCGGGCGTGTTCGGTGAACACACGGGTATGATCTCGAGACTCTAGTTGTTTAAGAAACTCTGTTGCCATGGTTATGTGTTCAAGAAATTGTGTTGCCATGGTAACGTGTTTAATATTTTGAAACAATCACACTTTTGTTATCTGAGCTGCGTTTGTTGTATTTTTAAAAAGTTCGTTGAAATCGTGTATTTTTAAGATCACTATGGATTTCCATCAAGTAACGGGCGAGTCATTCCTAAATCGAACTAGGTGAGTAGATCACTGATTGATTAAAATTTTCTATAATAATACAAAAATGTAGGTCTTATGATAAAAGAGTATGTTGATAGCAGATCATGTTAAATAATGATTATAAGTATATAGGTATATGACGATATATATTTCTTCAAAGCACCGGCTTCAAATATTTTTATGCGATAAAGTCAATTTGATAATTCCCTTGTTATCAGAGCCAGTTCCATTTTATTGGCAGGAAGTGTGTTAGATAATAATATTACTCCACAAACGATAGGATTTCCACAGAATTCGCACAAGTACGTGCATATAACTTCTTTGGTCAACAAAAGTTGTGGTGTTTTTGATGATTTGGTGGAAACGGTATACAGGGTGTAACATTAGTATATTTAAATATTCAAAAGATGTAGGCACTCTTGAGACAATTTCAAGTAAACAAATGTCTATATATTAGAACTTGTGTCCATTTTGGAGATATAGGGTGTTGAATTTGATTTCTTTTTTTGAGGATGAGGAATCGTAATTTCGTATAATTTTTTTTCTGCAACCGACACAAAGGTCGTCCATTTCAATACCAGAATTAGCTCTTGCATTGAAAGCCTTCGGGATCTGATTGATTGGATAACTTGTTTTTGAATTATCACTGCCAGGAATACTTTATTGTCTCTCACAACGATATTGTTTAGCTTCATTTGATTACCGAGCCAAACATATATATATATATATATATTTCCTGGTCAAACTGCCTGAAATTATATAAACACATAAGTTGGGGAAAAAGAACCCCTAGCCCCGCCTATTCCTCACGCCCCTGTACATTAAGCTAAAGACACGAAATTTGGCAAATATTATTTGTCAATATAATTACAAATTTTGAAATGTTTTCAACCCTGCTCAGAAAGGGATGAAATATTCACCCTCTAAGATATTTTTTCTTACAACTGTATTTCCGATGAAATTATTTCTTTGAAAAAATATGGCTGAAAAACTCAATTCGGTTACTTTTTCATCTTCATGGCATTCTCCATGTTTTTTTAAGAAAAATATCCATCCAAAAAAGTACCAAGAAAAAATATCTCAGGTGTTGATTATTTCTAGTGTTGAAAACATTCCAGAATATGTAGTTTTATCAACAAATGCTATTCACCACGATTAGTGTCTTTAGCTTAATATACAGGGGAAATAAAAGGAAAAACCATTATTTTCAATTCTCAGAAGGGTGTGAGTTAATTTTCAATTGTAAAATGTAACTTTATTTTCATCACAGAATCATCTCTGAAATTTTTTCGGTGTTATTCAGATATACAGTGTGCCCCGCTTCCATGAATACACCGTAATATCTCAGTTATGAATGATGCGGTTTTCTTGAAATTTTTGTGGTCATTGTATGTTATAGAACAATGAAGTATTTAGCATAGTGAACATTTGTATTTACCATTGGCGTGCGGTGCTGCAGGGGGTAAAAAAGGATTTTATTTGGGAAAAGGATATTAGGGCTCATTTTAGATAACTTTTTCTGTCGGATTCAGATTTTACATCTCAAAAACCCTCAATTTATATTATCAAGATCCCAAGAGCTGAAAAAAAAATTCCAAAATCCCGCTCTTCATGACTACACCCTAAAATCTCAGTTATTAATGATGCGATTTCCTTGAAATTTTGATGGTGATTGTATGTTAGAAAAATAACATTCAATCACCATCACCATTTCGAAAAAATCGCTTCATTAATAACTGAGATTTCAGGGCGTAGTCATGAAAAGCGGGATATTGAATTTTTCTTGAGATTTTCCTTATGTGAATTTGGGGCTTTTGGGGATACTGATTCTGAATCTGACAAAAAAGTTAGTAAAAATAGGCCCTAATATCCTTCCGAATAAAGGCCTTTTTGTACCACTCAACATCGCACGCTATGGTGAATGAAACAGAACTGTTCCCTCTGCTGAATACTTCGTTGTTCTAACATACAGTAATCACCAAGATTTCAAGAATCATCATGAATAACTGAGATATTAGGGTGTAATCATGAAAAACGGGGCACACTGTATATGAAAAAAAGCGCTTTGCGGGTAACTAGCAATTTATTAATGATTTCCCCCAGCCCAACCCAGGCCAACAACACCTAAACTCATCAGTTCATCACGCTCTCAAAACAATAAATAGCGAGAAACACATCACAACAACCAGTGGCGGATTGCCAAAAGGGCCTCAGTTCATTAAGGAACTGTAACCATCAAAATAGCTTTCATTCTCAATAGCACAGTTAAAAGAATACACATATATTGTATTCTTTTAACTCTGTCTATTAATTTTCCTCCAGCCCAACCCAGGCAGACATCTAAATTTTATGTTTTGGTTCCCACAAAAAGGGATATCCTGTAATGTTCAGAGAACATCGTGGGAACCAACGGAAATAAGGTAGGAATTGGCGTTCTTCTTAAATTTCTGGAGGTTATATGCCTCGGGGAACACTTTCCTTGGCAATGTGTTCCAGAGCCTCGCTGTTCGTTGAATGAACGAGTCTTTGGAAAGAGATGATCTGCAGGTCTCCAAAGTGACCACGAAGGGGTACGAAGCCTCAACTCGACGGGTTAATCTCGCGGGGACTGCCAATAAGGGAGGAACGTTCCAGAAGAGCATCGTCCATGAAAATATTCTTATAGATAGAAGCAGCTGACTGGAAATGAAATAGCTCCTGGCCCGAAACAGAAAACCAAGTTTTTGGGATGCACTTTTAGAAATTGATCTCACGTGATTTTACCAAGGAATGTTATTGCTGATAGTATTACCAGGCTTCGAAATGGATGTCTTCAAAGGTATGGTTACACCTGACAAGCTTATGTTGACACAGTGAGATCGGCTTTTCTAGAGAAAAGGCATGCTTGTGTTTTTTTTGCATTGAAATCTACCACGTTATTGGATCCCCATTCGAGAATTGTTACCAAGTCCATATTTATGTTGTCAACATTTCTTCCTCGTTCGTTTCTGATTTGCCTGGCTAGTATGGGAGCCCTGGACGAGAAGGCGGTATGGAGGGTACTATCATCCGCGAAGCTGTGTACTGGGCATGAAGTTGCTTTCGAGAGTCAGATGAAACTCCGTCGACCACTACATGGAGAGACCTGTTTGAGAGAAAACTAGCTAGCAGAGAACATAGCTGGGGAGGCAATCAGATGGAACTTGGCGAGGAGTTCGTGGTGCCATAATCGATAGAACGCCTTGGAGATATCAAGTGCCACGGCTAAGGTTTCACTATATTTCCATAGATTGCTGCCAAATATGTGAGACGTAAGCGAGTAGGTCACCAGTTGATCTCTGATGACGGAAGCCATATTGCCTATCGTTGAAAATACCTGAATGTTCCAGGTATTTCATGAGCTCGATGTTGATAGCTTCCTCCATGATCTTTGAAATAATAGATAGCAGTGCGATCGGCCTGTAGTTGCTAGGTAGGATCTTTTTGACTTTTTTAGGAACTGGTTGTACTCTTGCAATATTCCCGTTGGACGGAAATATCCCCAATTTGTAAGAGTAGTTGAACAACTTACAGAGAACAGGTGTTAGTTCGGGAGCACATTTCTTGAAAACAATCTGTGGAATTCCGTCGGAGCCACAAACTTTGTTGGTGTTGAAACCGGTTGAGAGTTGAGACCCAAGTCTCAAGACACATCGCAACAACCAGTGGCGGATTGCCAAAAGGGCATCAGTTCACTATAATATTATTTGTGAAGGTGTATGAAGGTGTTTGGTGTATAAAAGCATTGTCGATGTTTTCGGTATTTTATTTGGCCCGCGAATATATCATACGAGAACGAAATTCATTTACGTAGTGAGAAATTGATTACCAAATGTAGCACAGATATCGAGATCATTGAGTTCAAAGATACCATTTTTCAGTTCGTTAAATTTATGAAAGGGAATATGGCAATTCTAGCAGAATATTATTAACTTCTTATTGGTCTTATTGAAGGCTTACGTCTACATTTCCGAACGTAGAAACATACTTGTAGGCATTATATTTATTTTTAGTTACTTGTGATCGGCATGATCATCCTATCCAAACAAGATTTTTTTGGTAAAACAGCACTTATCATGCGATGTTTTTTTTTCGAGAATTTATTTTGGTACTTTTGTCTGAAAAACATGAATATGATAATGAAAATGTGAACAAACCACTATTCATCGAGATATCTTATGAAAAAGTTCGAAATTTCGCCTTCTTTTTTGCCCTGTGTTGGATTCATTTACTAGCTACCTGCTCTTCTTATTTTGTCATTGGACACTTTATATACTCATGCTGTACTTCAATGGCATATTTTGATAAAACTGCATTCAACATCCGATAAGGTTTTTTTGGAAATTTATTTTGGTACTTATACACCTTCTTTTCCGCCTGTCCTTTGGATCGCATTTAGAACAATAATTTGCCCTTGTTTTTTCATCATTGGAAAATTTATATATCACAATGTACTTCAATGACACATTCTTTTTATTATATGAGTCAACTAGAAAAATGATTTTCTTGCGATTTATCCATATTCAGTGAGCAGAAGGAAGAATATCATTTAAAATAATGGCGTGTGTAATGTCATTCAAAAGTAATCTGTTGACATTTGACATCTCGTATTCGGATAGACTATTGCTTAAATGGTCGTCATCTGGTATGATTTTTCACTAAATATGAAAAACTCGCCATAAAAATCATATTTCATGTTGAACTTTCTATATAAAAATGTGTCATTGAAGTACATACATCATGAGTATATAAAGTGTCCAATGACAAAATAAGAAGAGGAAGTCGCTGTAAATGCATCTAACACAGGGGGAAAAAGAAGACGAAATTTCGAACTTTTTCTTGAAGTATCTCAATAAATAGTGGTCTGTTCACATTTTGGTTATCAAATCCATGTTTTTCAGACAAAAATACGTAAGTACCAAAACAAATTTTCGAAAGAAAATGCATCGCATGATAAGTGCAGTTTTTCCCACATTTTTATATAGAAAATTCAACACGAAATATGATTTCATGGCGAGTTTTTCATATTTAGAGAACAATCATACCAGATGACGGCCATTTAATCAATAGTCAATCCAAATACGAGATATCAAATGTCAACAGATTGTTTTTGAATAACATTACACACGGCATTATTTTAAATGATATTCTTCCTTCTTTTCACTAAATATGCAACCAATTTCTGAGAGACTGAAAAAGCTAACCTTGAAGTTTTCCAAAAACGAATCCAATCTCCAAATTATCCAATTCCAGTGTTTACAGAGAGATCCAACAGTGAACCGAAAACGGAAGTTTCCGGAAAACACACTATTGGAATGCTTAATCAATTCAGAAATTTCTTCAAAATGCTTGCCTTACAATAAAATTTTCTTATTTTTTTTTACACTTGCAAATTTATTTATTTCATATATCTTATACATTCAATAATGATGAATTTAAATTCAATCTATAATCACTGTGTAACACAGGCTGAAGGACCTCGATCGGTGGCCTTTTGGGTATCCAATAAAGCTCCTTGATTATTATTATTTATTGGATAAATCGCAAGAAAATCATATTTCTAGTTGACTCATATAATAGGAAAAAAATGTGTCATTGGAGTACATTATATAAATTGTACAATGAAAAAAGAAGGCAAATTGTTTTAAATGTGATCCAGAAGACCGGCGAAAAAGAAGGTGAAATTTGTAATGTTATACCATAGATGTTATACTGAAATATCTCAATAAATAATGGTTTGTTGACATTTTCATTATCAAATTCGTGCTTTTCAGACAAAAATACGTAAGTACCAAGAAAATTTTTCGAAAAACGTAACCCATCGCATGATGAGTGCAGTTTTACCAATTTTTTAATTTTGTCATTCTCATTTCACAAATCGTTTTTTTTTCATTTCCTCAAAAATATGCTTTAAGAATAATTACATTTAATATGAAGAAACAGGAAAACACGTGACACAATTTTTCAAGGAAACGGCCCCAAATTTGTTTTGCACCTACGGCCCCAACTACTTTATTCCGCCACTGACAACAACGGACAGACCTAATCAACAGCAGGCCCGGATTAGCAGCTATTTACACTCTTTGCCAAAGCTCTAAATTACTCCACCTTCCAGTAGGTCTGGGGGGTGTGGAATTTTTTCGGCATATACATGGTGTCCCATAAACATACCGACAAACTTCAAGGGATGGTAGAGGACATCAAAATAAACATTTTTGCTCGATTAACATAAGTCCGGAAACTCTTCGTTTTCGAGATACAGGGTGTTGAAATTTTTTTAAAAAATCGATTTTTTATTAATATCGTAAAAACGAACCGACGATGCGATCTTTGCATTGAAGCAAATGGTCAACATTTTGAACAATTATTATAAACCATTATTATATTCATCGTAAACACAAAGTGAGTTATCAATGTCTTCCTGAATATTTTTTGTAAATTAATATTAATTATTTAACACTGAATAAACGAAACTCACCCAATTTTTTGTTAATTTTTTTTCTGCCAAAACGGACATTATGATTATTAAGTAAACAAAAAAAATTCATATGTAGATGTAAGAGATATGGTTTTTATTTTTTTCCTTCAAAACGAAGGTAGATTCGGAAAAATTTCAATGGACAAAAAAGTTGCATTTTTAGTTGTTTATTTGAAAAAAATATCATAATTACAAAAAATCTACTGGGCGATATTTTTTTTGTGCAAAAACTATCCGACATAGCCCGTGGGCACGCCCCTGAAATTATTGGGCAAATTCTAATAGCTCCAAAAAATACCTCATAAATGTATCAATAATCTGTAAAAATTTCATCAAATTCGACATTACGATATTAATAAAAAATCGATTTTTTTTAAAAAAATCAACACCCTGTATCTCGAAAACGAAGAGTTTCCGGACTTATGTTTATCGAGCAAAAATGTTTATTTCGATGTCCTCTAGCAGCCCTTAAAGTTTGTCGGTATGTTTATGGGACACCCTGTATAGGTAAATGAAAACCTCGTTTCAGAGCTTCCTTGGGGTTTTTTGAGCACATTCTCATTTATATTAGCAATTTTAAGTAAGCAGATAACACAAACGAAAAAAAAAAATTTGAAAAAGATGGCGAGATGGCAGTCTCCGGCGGTCACGTGATCGTCTTCATCAGGTGATGTCGGATTTTCCCGTATACTGCGCTTAGGGTTTGCAATCCCGAAATACCGATACCGGAAATCCCGGGATCCTAGTGATATTTTCATACCGAGAATCCCGGGCTCACATCCGATTAGATCCCGGGATTTTCGGGATTAGTTTTGACTTATAAGACTTCGCTCTCGTCAAGTGAATCAGATTATCATTATCCGAAGTTCCTTAAAAAAAGTTATCATGAACATACTCGTGAGTCATATAAAACATGTCTTTATAGTTTGAAAGGCAATAATTGATGAACAGGATGATGAGGAAGATAAAATACCTCTTGTGAGTCAAGCGTCACCGAGTGTGTCACTGACTCAAACTCTACCTCGAAGAAAAAAATGTTGAAAGAAGCATTGTAAAACCGCAATGCACCCAATTTGATTGCTCCTTGGAACAATCATCAAATTTAACAATGGAAATTACCCTTTTCGAAAATGGTGACAACAGAGGTACATACATATCTTCAGCTGGCATATGATGATCTTCTAACAACTATAACACCAACTGGTGTAGAATATGAAAGGGTATTTGCCTCAGCTGGTACCATTTGCACAAAAATCAGCACTCGACTCGCAGATGATACACAGAAAAAAAGGAATTGTTGAATCAAGCGAAATTTAATTGAATGGAGCAAATAAAAGTGTCATATATGCACGACAAAATATAATCTTGAAATGAGTAAATCTATATCTTGTTTCAGAGCGAATTAGAAGCTTGAATGATGTAAATATGTTTTGCATGAACTCTGAATCTTCTTCGATCAAGCACATCTATGAATTGTTTATGAAGAGATATTGAATTGGCTCAAACAATCATTTTGTTTGATTCAAAATAACAAGATATTGATTCAATCAAATATTTAGTTGATTCAACGAAATATTTGGTTGATTCAAAGAAATATTTGGTTGAATCAATGAAATATTTGGTTGATTCAATTAAATATTTGGTTAATCCAATGAAATATTTTGTTGATTCAAGAGAAACTATATATCCATTCGACAAATTGTTTTGTTGAACCAAATTCAATATTCGGAAATTTTCTGAAATTTCACATCAATAGAATAAACAAAACTAGGAAACTAGTAGACTCCCAGCATAGATCTCAAGTCTTTACTTCTCCTTAGCTGATGGAAAACTATTTCGGATTGCTAATCATCGTAAGTTCGATTTATCCAGCTGATATTTCAAACACGAAGAATCAGGCTTCACGTATATAATGAATTCGAGGCAGGCATAGACAAGGCGAAATGATCGCCATCTAGAGGCGAAAATTTAAGTTGATGTAGAATGAACAAAATAAATGATCCGTTCGAAACGAGTTTATTGCTACATCGGAATAAGAAAACTAGTATGTTGTTTCGAAGATATAATCTCATCAAAATGATCATTGTTATTATTTTGGATCGACATAATTTGTTTTTGAAGAAACCATATAATTTGTTGATGGAATTGATATTATACTGTTAATTCAATTAGCCTACATTCTTGATTTGAACAAGCTGCTTCCATGGAATAATCATGTATCTGGTTGATTCAACGAAAAATTGCTCAGTCCAACAAAAATAACTCAAGCATAAATAATTTGTTGATGCAACAAATCCTTTTTTTCCGTGTACCCTTCACGAGTAGATTTTTGTACGCTTCTGGTTCGGTCAACACTGCGAGTAATAGATGTTCGGCCTTTTCTTCTCTATACTTTTTAATGTATTTATTACATTTACGAGTATATACAGTATACCCCATACTTTTTTCAAATTCTAATCCTGATACGGAAATCCTGGGATCCCGGGTTCGTATCAATTCGATCCCGGTACCAGAGATTATACACTCCCCGTACTGAATTATTACTCCGGGATTGCAAACCCTAACTGCGCCCCCCGCTATCATGCGCCCTAGGCCATGGCCTAGGTTGGTCTTATGGGTAATCCGGGCCTGATCAACAGTTTCCATGCAGAGCAGGCAGGGCCGGCTCTACATATTTATCTGCTAGTGTGCAAATTCCAGAGTAGCGCCCCTATAGGAGTTTATTCAATTAACAAACTGAAAGCTGATGCAATAAAATATAAAATCAAACTATTTGGTGTTATCAACAGTTTTTTTTTTCAAAAAAGAATACGTATATGTATAATGAAAATTCAATTTGACAAATCATTAACATGACTAAAATAAAAATAATTTCTGAAATGAACAACCAGAGCCGAGAACGAACTCTAGAAATAAATTCATATTTTATCTACAGAGAGTATTCAAGTGAGTTAATGGTAATGTAATGAACACACAAAGAGAAATATTGCAATTCACAAAAATTGCACTTTACGGGCTTTCTGAGTAGCAAAATCTCTAATTAAATCGCTTATATCCAAAGTATCTAATAAGTTTGATTCTATTGATGTAATTGCTGAACTAGACAATCTTTCTTGGGACATTGTCGACCTCAAATATTTTTTTATTATTTTCAATTTCGAAAAAGATATTTCTCCTGTTGCAACAGATACCGGCAGTGTTAGCAAAATTCTTAAAGCTACCGTGAAATTCGGAAACAAATAAACTAAATTATAGATATATTCTAACATAGTGTGAGGATCATTATTTCTGATATTTTCTTTGAAATAATTTTGTAGAGTGATAATTTCTTCGTAAAGTTCTAGACCGTCAATATCTTGGTTCTCTTGATTCATGCGTCGACTAATTTATTGTGGAGCTGCTTACAAAGTTTTGATAATTCTTCTCATGATATTTTAGAAAATTCAAATCAAAAACCAAATATATCATCAAAGTTTCTCAGATTTTCGAATCTTTCTCCGAGGGACGTTATGGTTTGATCTATTACTTGCAAATAAAAGTTAATTTTGAATTGTTCTTCAGGATCAACCGCGGTGTCTCATCTTTATGTTCGTAACTGAATAGTTTTTTTTCTACGGCGGATTGTTTGTATTTCTGGAAATTTCGTTGTTATACAGGGTGTTTCAAAATTCAGTATCAAGATTTTAGGGGCGTATTTTTCAGGTCAAAATAAGACGTTTTTGTCCATAAACATGTGTCCGCAAACGCTTCGTTACCGATCTACAGAGCGTTAAAGTTAAACAAATACACGATGAGACATCCACCAACTTTCAAATAATGTCAAATGCTTCAAAACAAACCTAAACGTCAAAATGAAAATAGCAGTCAAAGCCCACTAATTCGCTTTTTCATTGTTCCGTTGAAAATTTTGATAAAATGTAGCGAATCACAAAAATTCATTTTACTTTTTTCTCGATAACGATCGCAGATGCGTGAAAATTACAAGAGACAAAAAAATTTATAAACAAAACAAAGAATTCATTTCGTATCTCAGAATTCACCAGCGGCGCACCACAAAAAAGTTTATGGGGTAAAAGAGGGCTTGACCCCTGAAAAAAATATCTCCCTGTAGATTCTCACAATCACTTAGTGGTTCCCGCGAGAGTCTCGTTTTCGAGAGTCTCGCATGGTCTCGTCTCGTTTTCGAGACAAGACTCGAGACGAGACTCGGACAACACGAGACGAGACTTTTATTGGTCTCGTCTCGAGTCTCGTGCAAGACTTCTCGTGTCTCGTGCGAGAGTCTCGCAAGTAAATATTTCTGCGTGCCGACTGCAGACTTGAGAATTTAATTCATAATACAACATATTTAGAAATAATTCAGACTATTTAGCACAGATAGACCAAAAAATTTCATTCATAAATACTTTGAAAACACAAATCATGATTGTTGTAAAACGTCGTGATGCGTGTAACGAAAACAGACTATTCTCTCTCTTACGGCGGCGGAATATAAAGGCAATTCTGCAATAACGACAGATCGCAAATTGAATGACTACCTGAAAATCTATAAATAAGTCATTCTGTGCTAAATAGTCTAAGATAAACTTCATGTCTTAACGACTGGGTAAGAAACAAAAACATTTGCGATCGTTAAGACTAATCTGACTGATGAAGGTTTTTATCTTAAACTCAAATGAATAAAATGATGTTGGATTCAAGTTTTTGTTTTGTTTATTTGTTTAGAATATACGTTTTACTTTTTATTTTTTCAACTTTCGAATATAATGCTTTAATTTTTTTTCTCGTTTAGTTGTATGATGTAAGTATGTACAGTGGGGCTCAAATTAAAAGTAACGACTTCTGTGAAAATCCCTTTAAAATTTCAGTTTATGCACCCTATTACCTATATTACCTATTAGGTACTTACTTTTCATTAAATAATGTTATTTTTGTTGTAATTTCCTCTTTCTACTTCTACATTATACCTAAAAAATAGGTGGAGGTAAATATATCCCGTACTAGACTGGAATAAGATTATGCATGACGAAATTGCGATACATTTGCGAGACTCTCGTACGAGACGCAAGACAAGACGAGACTCGTGACTGCGGGACGGGACTCGAGACAAGACTTCATATCTCATCGGCGAGACGAGACGAGACTTTATGAAAGTCTCGTCTCGTTGGTCTCGTGTGAATCACTACAATCACTCGGCATGCTGGATGATGTAAGCCCTAGAACGTAACCTACATTCCAAATTTGATCTTAATATCTCAAAAATTGAAAGAGCTATGAAGAAAAAAATAAAAAAATCTTGAAACTTTAACGCTCTGTAGATCGGTAACGAAGCGTTTGCGGACACATGTTTATGGACAAAAACGTCTTATTTTGACCTGAAAAATACGCCCCTAAAATCTTGATACTGAATTTTGAAACACCCTGTATAGTTATATGAAAGTAGGAATGTTTCTATCATTTTCCCTTACGTTTGGCGCCCCTTTCTGGCTCGCACACCCGCTAGAGGCGGCCCTGAGCAGCACGTTTTCAATGAAGCATCGGCCGAGGCCAACTCACCTCGATCCTCCAGATCTCCAGTCCGGCCTGTTGGCCGGCATTCTCGAAGGCCGGTTCCATCGCTTGCCCGGTCTTCTGTCTCTCTGCGGCCGGCTGGTTCGATCGGAAGGGTTGAAGCGGTTGGTGGGTTCTACGACTGGTGGCGAGAGCGCTGCAGCGACCTTCCAGACAGACGAGCACCGCGAAACACGCGCACAGAAAGCGAGTGTTCCGCGAGATTAGCCGTATCGCACCTGATCGCGCCATGGTGCGCGTGCGCCGTTGTCTGAAACAAACAACAAACCGCAGGATTGTTAGTTGCTATTCCGATATTTGATACTAGCTGTCCGGCCCGCATTTAATCATTAATCATTCCACTATAGGATTCGGCACCTGCTGCAATTGTCATTTCGGTCCGATTTTCCACTATTCATACTAGATATTCTATAAAAACAACATTTATCAATGTGGTTAGTTTTATACATTTCCTTTCAGTGGTATAAATAATAATAATAATAATAATAATAATAATAATAATAGTTTATTCGCAAAGTTCATACAGGAAAACAACATTACAAAATACACTTCAACTAGGTACTTGTGTAGAATAAACCCATTGCCCATTGCCCATTGCCCATTGCCCTGTTATCAGTAATCTCCAAAGTGATGGAGAAAGCCATCAATATTGAGCTTATCAAATATCTGGAGAGCTCAGGAATCATCAATGATAGAAAATACAGCTTTCGCCACCGAAGATCTACTGGAGATCTATACTTGCCTACGTCACCCATTTATGGCAATCTTCAATAGAAAAACACGGGGAATCTCTAGCTGTCGCGTTGGACATTTCGAAAGCATTCGACCGTGTTTGGCACGAAGGACTCCTCCACAAACTACCATCCTACGGCTTACCACCTCAGCTATGCCATCTCTTATCGAGTTTTCTTTCAGACAGATCGCTTCACGTGGTGGTGGACGGTGTATCGTCTGATACCATTGGCATCTATTCCGGCGTTCCACAAGGATCAATTTTGGCACCAACATTATTCCTTCTTCATATCAATGATCTGTTGGGAGTAACAATAACTTGCCCCATCCACAGCTTTGCAGATGATAGTAAAGTATATCCAATATCAATTGCAGAATATCCCGCACTGTGCGGCGTCGGCGTGTTTGAAGTTTTCTTTGAAGTGACTGCAGGTGCGGCACAAGATTCTGCAATTGTTTTTGGATAAACTATACCATCCATACTGCGTTCTCTTCCAGAATTCCCATTTCTTCCCAGGAAACTAGAAACTCACGGCGCAGGCAGGTCAATGCTGTCAATGATGACCTTGCTGAAATCACAGCCTGGGAAACCAACAACCTAATTGAATTCAACGCCACCAAAACTCAAGCCTGTATTTTCTCTAGAAAGGCAGAACTCAGTATATATACCCGATATTGTAATGTCTGGCACCACCATCCCCACCAAGCCCACCATATACTATGCTCGGTATTTCCATCAGCAACACTCTTTCATGGAATAATCATGTCAGATCCATCGCAAAAGCGGCTTCACAAAAACTCGGATTCTTGTTACGTGCGAAAAGCTACTTTACACCTCAACAGCTTTTCATGATCTAAAAAGCGCAGATACGGCCTGTTCTAGAATACTGTTCTCATGCACATATGGATTGGATTCCATCCTTCGCCTGGTGGGTGACGCCACACTCACTCACTCTTTGACATCATTGGAACACCGTAGAAACCTACTACACTTCTATGTACCAATAATTCATGGACCACCCTGTACATATACTGAAGTTATTTTAACATTAATGTGTCTCCTCTGTATATCCTTGTGATTTTTTCATGGTTATAGCTATCTCTGCAGGACATTGCGCCCATTTTCAGATTTTCCACTTTTATTTTTCCACCCTTTGGAAACAACCATGGTTGAAGAAGAAATGTATTTCCAGAAATTGAATTGAATAATTTGACTATCGCAGGTGTAGAAAGGCCAAATGACAAATAATATTGTCATTCGTATAGTAACAATACACTAAGCTATTACCACAACGTTTAATATAATCAAATAATGAAACGTTAGGGGACATGTTTATGAATTATTCATCATCAGCCAATTGTAATCATTTTTGCCGGAGATCATGATTTTTTGTTAAAATTCATAAATTCAAGATGGCGGCTCCCAAATAATATTTTGTTTTTGTATAAATGACGATAACTCCGTTGTTATCAACACAAAACTATTACTGCGACATATCATCTGTAGGAGAAATGAAAGTTATTTGTAACTAAGTCATATAGTGAGCTATATGACCTACCTACATTTGAAAAACTAAAGTTGGTGCTGATATCTCAAATTCTAGAAGAGTTGGTATAAATTTCATATTTTTCTCAAAATCACTTTGAAAAACTGCCATGAGAATGTGATATTCCTATTTGAATATTTTCATAAAAAAAAGAAGTTACGGAGGAGACATGAAAATGATCAAAATCTGTTTTTTGCGTATGAAACAAAAACGAATATATTTAATCAAAATATTTTTTCACATTATAGTTGGCTTTGACAAACTCCACATTTGGTGTCATTCAACCGACCTCGTATCTCTCACCGTTAAAAAGATACTCATGGTGAGTATGGTAAGTGGGACACACTGTATAAGAAAAGGACACTTCAGGCGACGGTTTCCCGGCCGTCAATCAGCCGGCATTCATTCCATTGATGGGCTTTCATATCCCCATGCTGGCATAGGAACGATCAAAATATGAGAATGATAATAATAATGGATGATAAGATTGCGATAAGATCTTCATTTTGAAGGTTAAGCTCATACATTGTCGTGGCTTGGTAGCGCTGATGGTCCATTCTCCAGGTGTCCTATCCATTCAGTATTTTTGCAACGGCTATATCGTTGTAACTTTAATCTCTATGAGAACCTGACTAGTTACTCGTTTAGTAGTATACCTCACGATAATGTCAATGTCGTTTTCAAAAATCAGTGGTCTCCCTCTAACGACAGACGGATATATACTAGTTAATGTTCCCCCACGGTGGTACAAGGCGGGTAAATCACGCTGTATAACATGTTAAAAAAAAAATTACAAATGGAAAGATTTTTCTTGCCGAAGTTTGTCTTTTTTGGAAATATTCGCCTCTAAACTTATGAACATCTGAGTGGGGTTTTCACTTTGTTACTTCTCAACAGTTATTATGATTTGAATGAAATGTCGGCCTCTTGAAACCTGGTCGTCATACGAAGTTAAAAAAGTGGCGAAGGCGTAGTTCTTAAAACGCTTTGAGCACAGTTAAAATAATACAAATTGTATTCTTATAACTGTGCTTTGAGTGTGTCTGCATTCACCAAATTTTATAGCAGAGTATGTATATTAACATTCAGTATACAAATAAATATCGAAAAAATTCTAGAAATATTGAGACATACTAATTTATATACCTCCTTGTCTAGTGCGGTTCGTTAAGGGTGGTACATAAAGGGTGAATCATAGATAGATTGATTTTTATTCCCATTATAATAACATTGAATTAGTTGATCGTCAGATAAAATAGTACTTTACAAAACAAAAGTGGTTATAATCACAAAACTACAAAACTACACAAATAGTATAAAAGTATAACTAAGGAAGTGTCTATCACAGAAGTTCGTGTTCATTCTTGCTCAGATCAAGATACTCTTTGATCGTATAGAAGCAGTTTTTCAGTAACAAAGCTATGATTTTATTATTAAATTGATAAAAATTCAGGCACCTCACCTCAGAACGTATCTTGTTGTAGAGGTTCAGATTCACAGAGTTCCTTTTTGACATCTGTAACCTGAGCTTAGGTATTATAATCAAGTTGCCATTGCGAGTGGAATAAGGGTGTAATTCGGATGGAACCGTATAAGTGTTTTTAGTATTATGGATTTCGAATAAAGATTTATAAATAAAAACTGTAGGAAGTGACATAATTTGGAAACTCACACAGCGCTCGCGAAAATGCACTCCTACCATTACTCTAATAACTCTTTTTTGCAACATGCAAACTTTATGAGAATGACAGGAGTCGTCCCATAGTAAAATACCGTAAGATAAATTACTATAGAATAACCTATAGTAACAAGATGTGAGATCTGAGAACATGTGAACTGACAATATTCCTTGATCAGAAAGGTGATACTAGATAGTTTATTCGCTAGTGATTCGATATGAGGAGCCCAGTTGAGCCTATCGTCTAGTTCTAGAAGAAACCAGGATAGATTGATTTTCATGTAAATAAATCTCAAGTTTGTTACCTACAAGTGAACAAAGTTTGAGCTGAATTCAAGATATCTTTCGATTTCATATACATAAACTGTTGAGATCTGCACTTTGACAAATGAATGTTGTATCATCTGCGAAAAGAACGGTCTTTGTCGGAGATATGAAATAATAAAGGTCATTTATATCAATAAAGAATAGAAGGGGGCCCAAAACAGAGCCTCGAGGAACACCGTGTTCAATAACCTTTCGATCAGAGAGAGCACCACATCGTCTAACACACTCTGGGATCTATTTCTCAGGTAAGATTGAAAAAAATCGAGAGCCAAGCCTCTGATGTCATGATAATGAAATTGTTTTGAAAGAATTTCATGCGAAACAAAGTCGAACGCCTTTGAAAGATCACACAACGTGAGTTGAGAGTGAGTACCTTCGTCCAGGCCCTCGACTATGTCTGACACAAGTTTTAGGAGAGCTTGTGTTGTGGAACGGTTTTTTCTAAAACCAAATTGACCAGGGCACAACAGTGCATTTCCTTCCAGAAAGTTATAGTTTCTTCAGAATTATTTCTATGATTTTGCCTATAATTGGTATTATATATATAGGGCGAAATTGATTCACATCATCAGTGCTTCCTTTTTTCAATACCGTCAAAACAACAGTGCATTTCAAAGCATTTGGAAAACTTCCAACAGAGAAACATTCATTATTCCAAATTTTTTGGGATTTTCTCTCCTCGCCCCAAAATGTCACTGCGTTTAAAGCATTTTCCTATCAGAGAGCCTAAAAGATAAATTCATGAGCTTGTCAGTGACAATTTGTATTGAAAAAAGTTTGGAGAAGAGAAATTAAGGTGTATAGAAAAAATATCAAATTTTCACTTATCTTCGGACGTTTCGGGACCGATTCTGCTCCCGTTTTCAAAATAAGAGAAGATTATTTTAATAGCGAAGTCGTATCTGTCTTGAAGGTTTTCAGTTTTCATTGACAATTGGTGACGTTGGCAATCAAATGAGTTACAGGATGTTTTTATTAATTAATATTGAATTTGCCATTTCCATGTTCAGATTTAAGTAGTGAAAACCATGTTCTGTCTATATCAATTGAACAAGAAGCAATGCTATTGTCTCCGTTCAGAGGAATGCAAGCAGATTCCTTGATTTTTTTCTTCTGGTTGTTATCTTCTTTTCCAATGATTTTAATATTATTCCACTTTGCCACATGTTGTCCGTCTTCAGTAAGGATATGTTGAGCTAGTTTCGATTTATCGATGTGTCTTTTCTTTATATTGTACTTATGTTCCTTCCTTCAAGGCAGATACGACTTCGCTATTAAAATAATCTGTTCTTATGTTGAAGCATCTGATTTGTCCTTACTACACATATATTGAAATAATATCCATATTTTTATTTTATAGAAACGATGAGAGAAAATAAAAAAAAAATTTGGAATAATGAATGTACCACCTCCTCGATTAACCTACAGACAGTATTTTAGAGAAACATTCATTTCTCAAAGTAGCTAAAGGTTCGACAAGAATATCCGCTACTGAATTAATAATTTTGCTATTAATTCATATGCATCATAAGCATTGGAATTTTTAAGGCCAAGTATAATATCATAGACTCCACCCTCTACATGTTATTGTATAAATATATTGCCAAAACTTAGAGTTGAGTTCGAATGAAAGTAATACTTGCAGCCCGAATGAATTTTTCTGAGTCATAGTCCTTTCCGGAGATGTTCGCCTCTTGAATCTATGAAATCGAATGAATATTTTTTCGTTTCGATCTCCAATTATCGATACTCAATAATTAAGATTTGGGAAAAATCAGTCTCGTCAAACGAAGTTATAAAAATGGCGATGTTCTCAAGACGATTTTGGTGTACCGCCTAAACGGTCTGTACATATTCCTGAGGTCGAAATAAGCCGAGCCTACTTGATTCCGAAATTGCTACGTTTCCAAGATACAGGGTGGTAAAGTTAAAAAATAAAAATCGATTTTTGTCAAAACTTTTGAAAATGTGTAAACGTATCACTTCAAAAATTGGTATCTAGGGATTTTTTGGGATACGAAACATAGAATATGGACACCATTTAACTGTGGCCATTAGAGGGCGCTTACCAATGGTTTAAAATGGCCATTACTTTTTTCACAGTGTAATTTTTATTTTTTTTTTGTTGGGGAAATAATGTTCTGAACATTTTGAAGCACAAAAGATACTCCTCAGTTTTTAGTGTTCGATGCCGCATACCAGAATATTTTAATTATTCCGAATGAAAAATGTTTGCAGTGCAAAAATGGATTTTTCAAATGACTTTCTCAGAGTGTATTTGTCAATTTTTATTTTTCAACTTCACCACCCTGTATCTCTGAAACGGAGCAATTCCGGACTGAGGTAAGTTGCTTCAAATCGGCTTATTTGACCTCATCAGGAAAGTGCTAAGATTTTGTACAGACCTTTCAGGAACACCATGTACGCATTCACCATTTTTTTAGCAGAGTATGTAAATTATTCTCCAACCAATTAGTTTCGATGATATCTTGTTGTGGATATACAATGTATGGATTGGAATACAAAATCATTTGGTAAGATTTTTATTACGTGGGCCAAGAGACATCTTTCTGAATAAGAAATTGTGAATTAAATCACTCTCGTGGCTTCCAACAGCCGATTAGCTTGATTCTTTTCATCTCTGGGATATCATTATACAGGGTGTTTTTTTTTTGAGAAATGAAGTGGGAGATAGAACTTCTTGATATATTGAGGACATACTAGTTCATATGTATACCCTCTTGTAGGGTTCCTTCAAGGTGGTACATGTTTCATAAGTACAAGACAAAAACTCAGAATTAAGTACAATGGGCGTGTTCACCTTAGTAGAACTTTTAACTCAAACCATGTTTATAATGATCCTTTTATACATAAATAATTTTTTTTTATCGATTGGAGCGCACGAAAGGGAATCCCTATAATGTTCAAAGAACATCGTGCGTTCCTAGGGAGGATAGGGACAGGAGGTAGGTATTGGAATTTTTTTTTAATTTTTGGAGATTATATGTTGTTGGGAATACTTCCACAGGCAATGAATTCCAGAGCCTAGCCGTTCTATGGATGAAGGAGTCTTGATAAAGTGCTGTTCGACATCTTTCGAGGTTGACGACGAAAGGATGTGCTGACTGGGCTTGTCTAGTTCGTCTGATTGGTATTGCTAGTGAAGGGATGATTGCAGAGATTTCCGAAGAACATTTCCCGTGGAAGTATCGATAGAAAAGTGAAAGGTCGCCGACCTTTCTATGGTGTTCCAATGATGTCAAAGAGTGAGTGAGTGTGGCGTCACCCACCAGGCGAATGGATCTTCTCTGGATGGAATCTAAGAGCATCAGCGTATGTTTTGGTGCTGAACCCCATATGTGGGAACAGTATTCTAGAACAGGCCGTATCTGCGCTTTGTAGATCATGAGAAGCTGTTGAGGTGTTAAGTAGCTTTTCGCACGGAACAAGAATCCGAGTTTTTGTGAAGCAGCTTTTGCGATGGATCTGACATGATTATCCCATGAAAGAGTGTTGCTGATAGAAATACCGAGCATAGATATGGTGGGCTTGGTGGGGATGGTGGAGCCAGACATTACAATATCGGGCATACTGAGTTCCGCCTTTCTAGAGAAAATGCAGGCTTGAGTTTTGGTGGCGTTGAATTCAACTAGGTTGTTCGTTCCCCAGGCTGTGATTTCAGCAAGATCTTCATTGACAGCATTGACCTGCCTCGCCGTGAGTTCTTAGTTTCCTGGGAAGAAATGGGAATTCTGGAAGAGAACACAGTATGGAGGGTACTATCATCTGCAAAGCTGTGGATGGGGCAAGTTGTTACTCCCAACAGATCATTGATATAAAGCAGGAATAATGTTGGTGCCAAAATTGATCCTTGTGGAACGCCGGAATTGATGCCAATGGTATCAGACGATACGATGATTGACGACATAATTCGATCGAAAAATTAACTGGAATGTTTTATTTTTGGACATAAATAATAGTACCTGCTGAAAACGGACCCTTTTATGACGTAGAAACCTCATCTCGCCATAGTTAAAAGAAAATACCAAACGCCCGACGGATACTGAGGCAACTGATATAATATATAATTATTCTTTCAACTGTGATCTCGTGCTAATTCAATCTGTCGGGAATCATGTATCATTCATCTTTGTCTGGAATAATCTTGTTTCAGTATTAGGGTTTTGACGTCACATCATCGCCCCGTTTTCAGAGGTCCGAAAAATCGGGGATTTCAATAATTTTTTATAAAACGCCGAGAGCTCACAGCAAGAAACGGTTTGCGGTGGTGAGCTAGTTTGTGTGAGTTCTATCGAATTATGAAATAAATTTTTTTTGTGATATAAGCCCATTGAAAATACCTCCAGGGAGTCGGTCTTTTTAGGATATATTCGCCTTTAAAGATGGTGTTCATCTTAATGGAGTTTTCAGTGGATAACTAGTTTCTCAACAATCTCAACAGGACTAATGAAGTTTATATTATGAGATATGCAAAACCCTTCGATAGTTGATTTTTGAAAAACTGAAATTATGGCATTAGATGTCTCGGCTATTTTGGTACCAATCAGATACTCTTGTTTGATATTCTGTGAATCTAACCGTTATCCAGGAGAATCGATATATTTGATATAGGAACACAAAACAGGTTTGAATACCAGTTATATTTGCATTGATGTGGATTGATTAATCTCGAACAAAATAAAAATTCGTGACTTGACTCGCTAAGTATAGTGGCAACCTTGAGATAGGTAGTGCTTTGTGTGAGCTTTGTGATTGTAGGAAAGACGACAAGGTCTGAAGTATCTGAAATTGCCTTTTAAAATGTTGGTTGTAGCACTTATTTTGTGTTCCTCTATTATTGTTTTGAATCGATTTTCCTGGAGAACTATTAGGTTGATCGATATCAAGCAAGATACCTATTGATTCAAGAATGTTTGAGACATCTGATGGTGTGCCTTGGATTTTTCAAATACATACCTGCAAAAAATCTGTAGTTTTTATGCAGATGTTCACCTTCAGAAACGGTTATCTCAAAATGGGGACCGGCCTTATTTCCACCTGCATGTCCAACCCTATATTTTCTTATCGAGAAAAAAAAAACGATATGCGGAAGTTGAATACCGCAATGAGGCCTTTTCACGGCCCTCATCAAAAGTTGTACCACAGGGTGAACCCTGAAAGCGTGACAAAACACAAATAATTTTTTTCGGAATCTGTGATTTTTTGTGATCACAGAAATATTCATATACAGTATGGTAAATCTCACTTTTACTTCATTATCACCATCTTCTTGGCCCCAGAAAAACAATTTTTCTGTGTTGGCCTCTACGGATACCGCGTGTCAAAAGAGTGGCGATAAAGTAGTAAAAATATAAGAAATAGAATAGGATTGAATGAGAAAATATGGAAAACAGGGTGTTCCATTTAACAATAAATAATTTGTGGTTTGTCACGCTTTTAGGGATCACCCTGTAGAAGCTGTAGCAGAACCCCTAGCTCTCCATTTATTTGTCGTCGATATTCACTGTTGTAATAAATTAGTTAATTGTAGATTTTCGTCTGGTTTGTTTTAGAACACCCTGTATGCGCAATTGTATCAAAATTCCCAGTCATTTTATTTGCTATCCGACAACTCTCTTCACTTCTGAATCCAACCCATCCAGAGCGGATGAATAAACACGAGCACAAATGACATGGACAAGGGTTACACTTGCTCATAACTCGGCTGCCTGCCGAATACTATATGAGCCAGTCTTCACACACGTCTGTCATAGGCTCAAATCTGAGCACATTCCACTGAGTATAGTAGCGCATCTAGTTGCTAGATGCTAACAGAACCAAAGTGTTTCATAGGCCAACCCAATCATTAAAACAGCTGTTGGTTTCCAAGGAAAATTATCTCACTACTCGAAATAATTCTCAACTGTGCCTGCGTTTTTGTAGTAACGAAATACTATATTTCGTGTAAGTACTAGGTTTTAGATTTGCGTTTTTGTAGTTGTGGTTACGGCGTTACAAGGTATGCTCTTTTTGTCATACTGGGTGTTTTTTGAGCGAATAAATCCATTTGAATCAACTCCGTTCTCAATTCGAGGCCAGTAAATCCGACCACACGAAGAGTTTCATAGCAAAGCTATGATAAGGGATGTGGAAAGGCTTCATTGCGGCATTCAACTTCCGCATATTTTGTTCTAAAATTGTTCTATCTGTCATTCGGTTGCCCCCTTACGAGCAACCCTCAGAAGTCTTCGAGAGCATTGTGCGAGCAAGGAATAACGGGGGCCTTACCTTTTAACGTGTGATCCCAAACACTTTTTTGGACCATCAGAAAAATTTCTGCAGTCGACGGGATATTGTTTTTCTCTTGATGAAAAAATAACGTCAATATAGTGATGGGCCTTTTCGATTTCTATTTCATTTTAACTCACGTTTTTCATGTGATCTGATGAACAAATGAAGTGGTATTTTCAAAATCGAATATTTTGAAAAATACTAGTCTTATCTTCGAACGGTTTGTTATAATAGGTATTTCGGAGGAACCATCGGTATCAAAAGAAGTTGGAAAAATGGCGAAGTTTTCAAGACGATTTTGGATTTTGGTGTATCTGATGCATTCACCAAATATGTAAAAACATTCGAATTTCAGATAAATGTACCAAAAAAATTATTCGACCATCAAAAGAAGTTGGAAAAATGGCGAAGTTTTCAAGACGATTTTGGATTTTGGTGTATCTGATGCATTCACCAAATATGTAAAAACATTCGAATTTCAGATAAATGTACCAAAAAAATTATTCGACCAATTTGTATCGATGATATCTCATTGTACAGGATGAGCCAAAATTTATGTGGTATTTCTGATAACGTTGCATTCAAAGTCAGAATCGTTCGGTAAGTTGTTTAGTAGGTACGTGGCCAAGGTATATATTTTTCTGAATATAAGTTGGTTGAAGTTGCAGTTGGAAATTTCGAGAACATAGTGATTATACATTCGACTAAACGCCGTTATCGGCAACAATCATTTCCGAAATGATATCTTCAAATTCTTAGTTTTTAATTTCTCTTGTTCGTGATTATACAAGTGTTTTTAATCTTTCCAAATTATGAGTTGATAGCTTCCGTAACACCATTCTCTATTCATTATTATCTTCTATCTATACAAACATTGATATCGTCTTCTTCTTGCGCCATGAAAGTTTTCAATTTCATCATATTTGAGTGAAAAATAGGTATGACAATAATTTCGAAAAAAAAATCATTTTCTTCCTCTAATACTTTTTTAAATAATGCAAACAGGATGAGGATGATATTCCCTTATCCTGGGGTCTCTGCATGATATCATACCAACAAAATCGATAATCAATGAATAAACGATCAATCAGATATTTAAAATTCGGTTGTGGTAGTCGGAAGACACAAAGATCCGAATTTGTTCAAACATGTTTCATTTTACGTTTCGATTGTTGATGATGTTAGGTACCTACATATTTAAAAAAATATAGTTTACCCTCGTACTGAACATCTTATAAACCGATTTTCAATAATTCCATCCTTAGTTTTCCGAAAAAACTGTCCTGTGAACGAGGCTTCGTTGATTCACCATGTACAGGGTGCGCTTCTTAAAATATGGAACCCCCCCTTAACTATTTCGTTTCCAGAGATGTGAAAAAAATGTTGAATCAAAAAATTATTCGATCCTATCCAAACTATTATCTCGTGAAGTTGCTCCATATACAGGGTCATTCGTTTTTCCGGAAAGGACATTAAATTTGAATTTTTCAATGGAACACCCTATATATTTTCTGACATGTCGATAGGGCCTTTTTTTCAGATTCCAAAATTATACATGAGTTGCATATTTGAATGAAAAATATAATGGAGTTATTGATTATCAAAGTTTACCAAAATACCGAATCTTCCATTGAAACTGTCTATTCATATTTTTTGTATTGGGATTGAACGATTTCAATTTTATTATAAACAATACTATGACATTTCCATGAAGCTTGAACAATATATAGACGTTATTTCGAAGCCCACTATATTCAACTTACATTAGATGATATGAAGTGAAAGTTCATAATGCGATATTTTGGGAAATTTTGATCATCAATAACTCAACTATTTTATATTCAAATATGCAACTTATATATATTTGTGATATCAGAAAAAAAGGCTCAATCGACATGTTGTGAACTATATAGGGTGTTCAATTGAAAAAAATCGAAGTTGATGTCCTGTATACGAAACAACTCTACGAAATGAAAGTTTGGGTCGATTGACACAGCTTTTTCATTTAAAATTTTTTTATATCTCTGAAAACGAAAGAGTTAGGGGGGATTCCATTTTGAGAGGCACACCCTGTACACTGTACAAATCACTTTTATGGAGTGCAGCAGAATTCTAGCAGTTAATTAGTATTTACATACAAGTTACAAGGTTTGGCTGCCAGCGCCTGCTTCATAAACAATTTAGATGGCACAAATGATACAGTCACTGTCAGGGAAAATCCACAGACTCAGATTCTGAAAATGAATGTGTTAGTTTATTGTCACCAGCACGCCTGTACGATGTAATCTAACTTAATCGAGTAATTCGAGCATATACCAAAATAGTTATAATGAGTTACACCTGCTGTGGTTTTTTATTTGTTTCTGGTTCTGGGGAATAGGCATTGATAGTGATGCTGTTCAGCATGCCGTTAAATCTTCAGATGGATGTTAGGATAAAAATGAAAATAGGTAGATTATGCAAGAGCTGAAAATACACATTATATAATAAAATGAACTTGAAATAGTGTACCTATTTATATAAAAATCGGCTACAGTTGGCCACACTGATAAAAACCACATGGAGACATTTCCTTTGAGTATTTCGAACCTCTATATTGAACGCGCACGCTAAAAATTGTTCATATTTATAACGAATCACTATTCTGTCGTGAAGAATCTATGATACCTCGAACTGGGAATCCTAATTATCTCAACTGCGAAAATAATAACCTTCAATATTCCATTAGGAGAATACACACCAGTCTGGAAATTACTTCCAATTCATTGTGAAAAGTATTATCTTTCGAAGTAAGGAACCGCAGCTGTTGCAACTAATGAATTCCGCTGAAATCTATTTGGATGAAGATTGAAAATTCCTATCAACAGTTATTGAAATATATTCAGAATTATTTACTATCATCGCATGTAAGGTTTATCCTAGAAACTGATGAAGTGTATTATCCAACCAATATATACCTACTTGTTGTTGTTGTTTTTTTTCACGATTGTTTGACAAGACTGTACTTTTGTCTTCAGTTATGAGTTGGATGTGTTCGCTGTATGTTGTATCACGAATTTCGTATCCTTTATTTTCCATACACATCGATGAAAATTGAATAGCGTTTCGTTATTGTTAGTGTCGGAACACCCAGTATTTTTTATTCGAAATTTATTCCGCTAAGGTTTAGCTCTACATCACTGTAAAAAAAATTGAATTTGGTTGCGGCGTTGCCAAGTTATAACTGATAAACCCATTTTTACTACTATTGAAATGGAAATGTTGAAATGGGTATGGTATATATACATTCATCAAAATTTTGAAAACATTTTTGGCATACAATAGTAGCAAGGTCTCACGTACACCAATCCAGTAATTTTGCGAGACAATCCTTCACAGGGTGCTTAAATTTACATTCTGAATATTGTAAGATTCAGACGACGTTCATTAGAATATTCCAGATGGAACACCCTGTATTTTTCATCACAGATTTATTTCGACATCATTCGCCATTTCATCGCTGAAAAAAAATCAGAATTGGTTGCGGCGTTTTCAAGTTATAAGTAATTTCCTTATGTTTATCACTATCTCAGGGCTACTTATAAGGCATATGGTTCCTTTATTTGATATGAGTGTGGGAATATTGCTTGCCACATGACATTCGAGGTTCTACATAGATCATTAGGGTATTTTTGCGATATGTGCAATGTCCAAATTTGAAATATTCCGTAATATTGTTACTTATGATTTAAATAATATTTACCTATGTGAAACAAACAAACATGCCAAAAGCAACGCCTGCCTTTAAAACAACTTCTACAATACGAACAATGGAGATTTGGATTGCAAGAATAAGGACAATTTTTCGAAATTTGGGCCACTTTTATTGTCGTTATTTCCACAATCCACGAAGGAGGTAAACATAATGATGCAAACAATATTTCTTTACTACGCGGGTTTCGGGAGGGAACTCATATAATCATATTATTCATCCGATTTGAGAAAGAATGTCAATCCTCAATTTCGGAGGATTTTATTTTTTATTTTTCATGTTCTCCTTTTGGATGTTCATAAGATATAATTCAATGTTCGACGTGGCAAATAGCCAGGAAAGTAGTTGTTTTCTGTTGAATATTCAGAATGATATTTGCATTCATATATACATATTTTTGTCTGAAGGAGAATGCAAATTCTCAATTTCAGAAGATTTTATATTTTATTTTCAAACTCTTATCGTGTGTGTTCAATAGATATAATTCAATGTTCGTCGTGGCATATAGCCAGGAAAGTAGTTGTTTTCTATTGAATAAACTGAAGAAGAGTTGATATTCTCATCACATAGAGAATGCGAATTCTCAATGTGCTTTATATAAATATATATCCATTTTTGAATGTTCATAATTTATCTGAGAATATTCCTTTTCAACACTTTATCTTATGTCTCATCGAACATTTTAAAAAAAATTTCATATCAGCAGAGGTTTCCTTTATTTGTCTTAACTAATTATGGGCGATATTCAGATGGTTATACGTCACTTATTTAAGAAAAAGTAGGTATTCATCAGGAACAACTAATAAAAATATGTGTTGACCATTTTAACAAAAAATTGACAGTCGCTGACATCAGAGCTTGAATATATATATTATTATTGCCTTTTTATAGATAGTATCTTAGAGGTTATTTCATTTCCTTCTTTGTTCATCAAAATCGTGTGATGATTTGATGTATAATAACGGCACTGTGGCTTGTTTTTTGTCAGTCAGTCTGTGTTTCAGGTTTATGATTGAAATATTTCAGGTGAAGTTCTATAATAATATATTGTTTCTATGAATATAGTAGAATATTATATAAACACGATATTTATTAGAGTATAATATACTACTCCAGGAAATGGAGGTGTGGATTCATATTATCACTTTCCTGTAAAGTAAATCCGACTACAATGTACAAGTATGTTCTAGTACATTGAAGAGGGAAGTCCACTATAGCATAGTGATCGAGCGCAATATTGAATGCAATGAAGGAGTGCTGGTCAATCTTTGTTAAATCATTGGTTAAATTCACTATTCCTCATGTAGTAAATATGAATATGGTTGAACAGTATTCAATCCACCCTGTTCGTGATGAAGCTGACTATTATATGATGTAGCCACTATAATACATCATCTTTCTTGAACTCGAAAGTGAAGTTTGCTGGGGAGAATGTCTGTCCATATATCAACTGTTTTTCCTAGTGAACTTCACTAGTTTTCTAGTATTCTTTACAGCCTTTATCTTTGCGTGTGGGGTGTTTTATAAACATGCGGCAAAAATGCAATATTCCTTGGACTATTCTACGAATATTTTGTCCTCTGATGATGTTTGAAAATTTGTTTTGTTTAGGAGATACAGAGCGAATACAATTTTAAACAACATTTTATTGGAGTTGGGAAAGGGACATGAAAGCCGTTTTGACCGATAATGAATAGTTTCGAACAAAAAATCCTAAAGTTGAAAAATCTCGATATTTGAACACCCTATATCTCTGTTATCATTCCAGCTAGACCCCAAGTGTGGTTTATTAATGAAATCAGCTCTTGAGCGAGAACCTGAAAATGCAATAATATACAGGGCATTCCATTTGAAAAATAGCAACCTTGATACATTTAGTGTTTTTGGCACATCCTGACAAACATGAAATTATTTTTAAAATGCAGATCTAATATAGGTCTTTATAAATATGAAGACCACAGGGGAAGCAGGAGGAATGTCACAAAAAGTATGTTTCAAGAAAAACGCATTCCAAAGTTTAAAACCTCCTTACTTTTTAGAAATTGAAGGAAACTGAAATCAAACCACCTGGATTCATTTGATGGAGTATAATGAGCAATAAAGTTGAACAACTAGAGATACAAATCATATTTGAATGGAATAATCATCGAAAACAAAAAATAAGTCCAAAGATGCAAGGGAAAAATGGAGAATGTCCAAATAAAATGTCAATAAACTGGATTGTTTACTCGCAATTATCTGCTCTGGTACATCCTCCATTCTTGCCTGACTACCCGGTAACTTTTCATATAGTACAACTAGCATCTCTATAATTTGATCATTTTCTTTAAATTCTAAGCGATATGAGTAGGAATCATCATGTAGCAATCTCATTATTTAATTCTCATCACTCAGACGTACTCAACAAGCCCAGTCAACCGAGCAGTCAACACACCTTTTTGTCGTCAACCTCAACATGTCGAACAACTCTTCACCAAAAGTCGTTTATACATAGAATGGCAAAGCTTTGGATTTTTTTGCCTAACAAAGTATTCCCAAGAACTTATATATATAATCTCCAAAAGTTGAAAAAAATCCCAATACCTACCTCCTCTCCCTATCCTCCCTAGGTACCCACAATGTTCCCGAACATTATAGGGATTCCCTTTGGTATGCCCCAAGAGATGAAAAAATGGTGGCCGTATCTCTTTTTTTCTCATATTTTGTTTGCCTGAGAGTTCACTTTGACATTCTGACAGTGTGAAAGCAACCTATTAAAATCACAATGGAATCACATTTTTGAAGTGGACATTCCGCGTTTTTTCCATGTGAACATATTTTCGAACGAGCATATTAGCTGACTATGCTGCGTTGTTGCTATGGACTTCTGATGTTCATACTGAAATACAGGGTGTTATTTAAGTATGTGGCCAAACTTCAAGGGACAATTATTCGGGTGATTCTAAGACGAGGAGTTCATATAAACATAGGTCCTGAAATGCTTCGTTTTCAAGATACAGGGTTCTAAAGTTGGAAGTATTCATTGTTGTTTTCATGATTACCCAGTATGAGCTTTCATGATGGCAAAATTTAGTCTGCCTCGTGACTGAAAAAGTCTCGAAATTACAAAAGCTTTTCAATTGTTCAATCTGATGAAAAACTATGACGTAGGCAACTTTTTTACCATGAATATCGAGAAGGTAACCCCACTGTGACTCCACTGGAATCATTATTTCATATCTACACCAAAAGTACTTCTTGTATTGTTAACAAAATCGCTCAGTCTCACTCACATTGGAAAACAGAATTTTGAGTAATTAATAAAAAAACGATTTTTCATTGAAACTTTGACGCTCTGTATCTTGAAAACGAAGCATTTTTGGACCTATGTTTATATGAATTTTTCGTCTTAGAATCAGCCACATAATCACCCCTTGGAGTTTGGCCACATACTTAAATAACACCCTGTATATAGTGGTTAGGCTATTCGATGACGGTGTCAAGTCAATTTCCACTATATTGTGACATTCCCCCTTTTTCCCTGTGGTCTTCATATGAAGAAAATTGAATGCTTCAGCCACAATTAATGCTTCTTGTATATACAAGACGTGGATAACACTGTATATATATAGGATACCTTATTTTTTGGCTTCTGTTTGTGCCCTCGGGATTATCTAGCTGTGAGTTTTCACCCTTATTTTCCGACTCACTATATAGGTACATACATGCTAACTTTTTTTCTTTCTTTTGGAGCGCACGAAAGAACATTCCTATAAAATTCCTGAAACATCGTGCGTACCTAGGGAGGATAAGGAGAGGAGGTGATTTTTTTTTACTTATGATGGAGATTATAAGTTCTTGGGAATACTTTCATTGCCAAAGAATTCCAAAGCTTCGCCGTTCATTAGGCGAACATGTTTTGATTGAGTGTTGTTCGACATGTTTCAAGGTTAACGACGATAGGATGTGCTGACTGGGCCTGTTGAGTTCGTCTGACTGGTATTGCTGGTGATGAAATAATAGCAGAGATATTTGAGGAGTTTCAGCTATCCACTTAGTTACGATTATTTTCCGATTCAATATGTCAACAATCAGATTATGGTCCATCAGAAAAACACTTCATCGGCTTTAGTGTGTATCGTATGCATTGTCAATCAACGAACGTACATAATACATAATTCAAAGAAAATATTTGGAACATCTTTCACCGTCGAAGTTGAAGCATTATGTTTATTTTTAGATCCTGAACCTCAGCATAAAGTATGTGTAGAATGTCGCTTCCAGCCAAATTGTATTAGTTATTATTTTAGAATTTAGAATGCCGGTGGAATTTTTTTCGAAAGTCACAAATAAACGTGAAAATATAATGAGCATTAACCTAGCGAAATGTTCAGTCAAAAGAAGACAAACGAAAAACACATTCAGTCGACCACACTTCATAAACGTAAAAGCATCAATGTTTACACGTGTTTACATGATAAAAATTGATCCTGAGAAGGAAAGAAAATAATAGCATACCGAAATGTACAAAAGGTCCAAACATCCTAAAATGGATCAAAAAATTCTAATCATGATAATGATAATGTATAACGAGTTGTCAGATCAAAGTACATGTACCTAGCTTTTTTCAAATTTGCTATAGAGCCAGAAAAAACTGGCTCAATAATTAAATTGAGGTTGAATATATGATCTTCTGAAACTACTGGGACCACTTTGAGACATGCATGATTTTCATGAAATGTTCAGTATCTAGAATTGAAATTTTGATAATGACAAGCAAACAGTTTATGAAACGAGTAGGTCCGCATGCACGTTTGAAGCTCAATCCTTCAATAACCTATTCAAATCATCATACCTCACTAATCGTGAACAATATGTCCAGTTGAAAGGCTACAAGTCTGTCGAATATCTTGCAACATCTGGCGTACTACAAGGCTCCGATCTGGGGCCACTATACTTTTTAATATTTTCATCAACGACATTGGTAATGTTATTGACGTAAACTTTTTGCTATATGCGGACGACCTGAAATTATTTAGGTGCGTGAATCACATAGATGATTGTCAACAGCTTGCTGACAACCTGGGTCGAGTGGTAGAATGGTGTCAAAATAACAGATTAGAACTGAATCCTGTCAAATGTAAGGTCATGTCCTTCACATTGAAGTCGGACCCAATCGTATCCAATTACTCAATTGGTGACATTTCTCTTCTGAGACCTATAACATTCAAAGATCTTGGCGTTATATTTGATCAATCTCAATCCTGAAATCCGCATTTCGAGCATACGGGTTCATAGCTCGCAACAGTCGTGATTTTAAAGAGATACATACTCTTAAGAAATTGTATTACTGTTTTATAAGTTCGAAGATTGAATGTTATGCATCGGTTGTTTCATAGATTAACGACTCGTTAATCTATAGTTGTTTGCACTGAGAGAAACTGGATATTAAAAATATCTACCAGCTCTGATTGTAATAACCATTATGAAGAAATCTCCTATTCCTGATCATTTTATTATTACAACAGTATTCTCTCCATTCTATAATTATAAAAATCGCTTTCTTAAACCATTTGTAATACCCTTGAATGGATATTTGCTACCATCATAACGCAGGTGTGTTATGACATTATGAGAATTTCATAAATTCTAGTCTATTTAGATTTTTTATTGACATAGCTCGTTTCGTGAATTATGCTTATTGGTGAATTCAGACAATGTTTGTCCCAATAATCATAGCTGTTTGGGTTTCTAGCATTGTACGTTGACGAATAACTATAGCAATTCATATGTATGACGGTTATTAGACAATCATTCGACAATCGTAATTCGGCTCATTTCGCTCTAGTCTTTCATTAGCTTTGGGGCTGACAAAGCTACAGATCGCGTTCATTTTCACTTCTGTTCTCGGTCATGGTTGCCTGTCTTCAATTATTCAATTGTTCAATGGTTTCTTTCGTCCGGATCGATAGAGTCGTGTCTTGTGGGTGAATGTATGTGATGTATCAAAATTTTGTTTTATTACTTGCTGTGAACCGAGCTGTGGAATACACCGTGCATTGCATTACTACAATGAGAAAAGTATTCTCCATTGAGCCACTTTTCACGGCCTGAAATTGGTTTATTTCGAAAAACAAAATGATCGATGAGATTCTGAATGAAAATATCTGGGTTTCTATGACGGAAGTTGTACTGACAATTCTCATCGTAACTCCAAAGGAAGAGTAAATATAAGTATTCAACTTCTCATGTCTTGATGAATTCGTCAGTATGCATACCTATAGATGATATTTCTCCGAAAAAATCAATGAGTAATGTCAAAAAAAATATATCAAATTTGAATAATTGCCACTTCAACTTCTGATTAATTTTCATTTTCTGTATTCTTGTTTCATGAGATATATTGTTTTCTTGTGTCATATAAAGTGAAATTTACAAAGTTCTTGGCTCATATATGGTGCTCCAGAAGTTCAGAATGAAGCATATTTTAACATAATAATGTTTATATTCGTATAAGCATACAGCAGCCATCCGTAGATGGATATACAGTATACACGTCCTCCGAATACACGTCAGTTTAAAGAAAAAGTTGAACATAGATACTTATACACAATATCCATGAATGCAAGCACTGCTCTATCTGTAGATCTTTCTGATCGAAAGCCATATTGATTATTTGACAAAATACTAAATTTTTCAAGAAATGTGTGTGCCTACTGTGATATATACGCTAAAATATTTCTGAACTGACGTTTAGCTGTGAAACTGGTCTATATAGTTATCAGCACAAGTAGCATCCGCATTTTCATGAATAGTAATTACTTTACTCAATTTTAAGTCATTAGGAAAGATTCCTGTTTCAAATGATAGATTGATTAAGTAAGCCAGAGGCTCAGAAATTATGTCTTTTAAATGTTTTAATAATTTTTTATTCATTCGATCCTCACCTAGAGAGTTTTAGTTTTTTATACTGTTAATGACATTTGAAATTCCAGTTGCTGTAATAGGAGCATAACCAAAACTATCACCAATTAGAGGAGCCCGTACAGCTGTTGTTCTCTGTATCAAACAATTTCGTAGCTCTTTGTTTTTCTCATTAAAATTAGTTGCGAAGCATTGTGTATTGAGTATATAGGACCTAACAAAACAAACCTAGTCTTTTAGTAGAGCAGTTGGAGGAATTGGGGTGGCAATAATTTCCACAAAAACGCAGTTTTCATTTTCTGAAGCCTCATTCGACCCCTACACTATATTAAAAATATAGATGCATTCTTTCATGCAAAAATGTTTTAATGCAACTTTTCATATTTCAGGTTCCCAAACCGAAATGATTGTTTCACAACTCAACACATGTTCCGCTACCTATGTTAGGATCTTCAGGATGAAATTCAAACGAATTTCATAATCTTCCTGAGAATGATCTCAAAATTCGTGTCCAGGAGTGAAGCAAATCTTTTGGTATGTGATTTAAACTATCCTCTGTGATCGTGAATGAAAGATTCCATTATTTGTTATACTATTCCAGGTATACCTAAATATAGTGAATTAAAAGCAGCGATGAAAGATAACAAATGTTTATTATTTTCATTAAGTACCTGCTGATGATAGTTCGAATTGTGTTAAATTGACTGCTAAAGGTGTCCAAGGAATTATAAGTACTAGTAAGTAGCAGCAAGACAAAATAATTGAACTCTTGGAACCAGTGCATTTTCATCCTCTAATTGTTCACGTCGAATGTCGTCGTTTGTAGGTAAATATGAACAAGATGAAGAATGATCTCAGGTTTAAATCAGATCCTGATAGAGAAGCATCAACAAGTAGCAGCAGAAGCAGCAGCAACAGAGCTTTGTGATCTGAGCTGCCGACATTCGCATTCAAAGATAATTGCTTGTTTTGTGGCCAAGTCGTCAAGGAAACTGAGAAAATAATTAAAACAGCAATTTTACCAGTACGAACTTTCGCGTTTCGACAAACTATTATTGATGTGTGTGACGCAAGAAAAGATTTCTGATCATCAAATAATGTTCTTGCAAGTCTTCTTTCCGTTATCGATACTTGCCAGCAGCAGATGCTCTGTATAATCAGAAATGTAGTGTGAATTTTGGAAAAGGCGACTCTATTCCTAAGAAACATCAAAATTATATTCCTGATGAATACACAAAGTAAGCAGGACGTCCTTCTGATAAAAATAAAGAAGATGCCTTTTTAGAAATATGCAGGTGGCTCAAGATTCAGTTCAAGAGTTGCTGGACAAAATGGCAGAGCTGCTGCCAGAAAATATCGACCCTTACACTGTTCGTCGTATGCAAAAA
Source organism: Phaedon cochleariae (assembly GCA_918026855.4). NCBI lineage: Eukaryota > Metazoa > Arthropoda > Insecta > Coleoptera > Chrysomelidae > Phaedon > Phaedon cochleariae. Next base: position 2,320,713 of record OU896720.1, read on the forward strand.
AAATTAGAAGAATATTCGTCGGATGACAATATAATATTGAGACAAAAAAGTAGAGCTGATATGATCGTAACAAGGAAAAACAGTTGCCAATATAATTTGTGATTATCAGCGACAAAAGTGTTCAGAAGATCCAGATGCTGAAAAATTTCGGATAGTTGAAGCAAAAGCTAAACTGATTAGGATGAAAACAGCCTTAGAGTGTTATCCATCACCAGAAGAAATATTCCTGAGCAGGAAAGTAATAGGCTTTTCTTTTACCCGACATTGAAAACATTCTTGAATATAATAATCAACAAAAAATCTTCAAGTTTGAAGAAAAATTCAATTGAACAGCCACTAATGCAAGCTGCAAGGCCACGATCTATCATAAAATCAATTCATTCTCGATCTCGGTTACTTGTCGATGAACTTCATAAGCTTGGGTTTTCTGTATCATATGATGACATACGGAAGTACTTGCAAAACTGAAGTAGATGAACCTTGTGGAACCAGATGTGAATGTCGACGATACGGAATTTTTTGCACAGTATTGTGCAGTAATTCCAATCGTGGAAGTTGGAGATAATGAATGAACTTCTGTTACATGCCAAATATGCCATTTTTATTAGGTTTATGATAGATTTATATACGTAATAACGAATAAACGAATATTGGAAACACTGTATTTTTATTTTGAACAAAGGTATCATTCTATATTTTCCCATATGTGTTATTATTCTATGCATTCTGAACTGAGAAAAGCAAAATGAAATTTTGTGGGAATTATTTCCACCTGAGACCATTTTTTATCGCATATCTGCTACACTATTTCTTATCACAATATAATAAAGAAAGTTTAAGTTTGCTATAATTGTAGAGTATTCATCGGCTCATTTAAGTTAGTGTAACCCCGATTATTAAATAATCACCTCTTGTTTATTGAAACATTTTCGACAGAAACTTACAATATACATATAATGTATAAACAAATTTATTATGAACAAGTTTCTATCCAGTGACAAAGTGGAGACGTTGTTATTGGTACAACCAAAACAAGAAGTCTTAGAGATAGGTATAACTAATGATTTTCTAATTGAAAAATTTACATGCATGAAAACAATCGACTGTGTTATAGGATTCAATCATCAATAGAAGTGAGACTGGACATTTTTCGTCCAAAATTCGGAAAAGTTTCATAGCTTACCTATTGTTCGTAAATATGAGTGAAGAATCGCAAAAAGAACACACTTGAGTGTCTCAACACATATATGATTATCTACTGTATTTCTGTATGAATTGAAGCTCGTCTTATAGCATTGACCTCGATCATGGAAGGTCATCATCATTTTATTAGAGATAAAATCAGTACACAAGAAAATTAAATTCGACTTTTTCCCGAAAAACACAAATGTGTAAATAATAATATTTTTCTTGCACAGTTGACATAATCTGAGAAACAGTAGATTTATACAAGGTGGAATCGAAGTGAAAACTTACATAGGTAGAAATATATATATGTGTGATTTGTGCTCATCAATGATGTCTCCTGGCTGAAATTTCGCGTGTGATAAATACATTTTCAAGTGCAGATTTGAGGAAAAAATTACCCAGTGGCTTATTTAGAAATTCAGGTTGAAGCGGGCAGGTCAGAAGCTAATTAATGTTGCTTGCTCAGTATTTGAAATGCACTAGTTGCATGTATTCAATGAGCACCATCAAATCAGCAGAGCGAGGTAAATTCATATATTTATATATCGCATATTCATCAATGCATACAGTCAGCACATCCTTTTGTCGCAACCTACATATATATATCGAACAACTCTCTACCGAAACTGGCTTGTCCAAAGAGCGGAAAACTTTTGGAGTACTCTGCTGCCTATAGGGAAGTATAGTCCCGATCGAGAACATACAGTGTGTCCCACATACCATGCTCACCATGGGTATCTTTTTAACGGTGAGAGATACGAGGTCGGTTGAATGACATCAAATGTGGAGTTTGTCAGGGCCAACTATAATGTGAAAAAATATTTTGATAAAATCTATTCGTTTTTGTTTTATACGCAAAAAACTGATTTTGATCATTTTCATGTCTCCTCCGTAACTTCTATATTTATGAAAATATTCAAATAGGAATTTCACATTCTCATGGCAGTTTTTCAAAGTGATTTCGAAAAAAATATGAAATTTATACCAACTCTTCTAGAATTTGAGATATCAGCACCAACTTTAGTTTTTCAAATGTAGGTCATAGCTCACTATGACTTAGTTACAAATAACTTTTTTTTCTCTTCCAGATGATATGTCGCAGTACCTAATAGTTTTGTGTTGATAACAACGGAGTTATCGTCATTTATACAAAAACAAACAATTATTTGGAAGCCGCCATCTTGCATTTATAAACTTTACCAAAAAAATCATGATCGCCTACCTCAAAAACCCCCACTTACCAATTTTGAATGAAATCGGACCAAATCTTGTCCGCCATCTTGGAGCAGCCATTTTTTTTAATTTCAACAAAAATTCCATAACTCCGATTAACTTGAAATTTGCTCTTCTTAAATATCAACAATTGATCCCCCCTTGGCAGTTCCCGCGAGATCAACTCATCGATTTGAGGCTTCGCACCCCTTCGTGGTCACTTTGGAGACCTGCAGAACATCTCTTTCCAAATACTCGTTCATCTAACGAACTGCGAGACTCTGGAACACATTGCCAAGGGAGGTGTTCTCCGAGGCATATAACCTCCAGAAATTTAAGAAGAACCCTAATTCCTACCTTTATTTCCCTTGGTTCTCACGATGTTCTCTGAACATTACAGGATATCCCTTTTCGTGGGAACCAGAACATAAAAAAATAAAAAAAATTGGTGTTTTTATAATTCGATCATTTTACAGTTTTATTGAATCTCTGAGAAGTATGAAGATCTGGCTGAAGTTTATTTGTGATGATAGGTTTCCTGGTATATTGCATATTGTTTAAAAATCAGGAATTGAAAAAATAAACATTATAATTATGTTTGTGGAAAAGCGATAGCAGAGATAACATTTCAATAATTCTATGAATGTGGTGTTCACGTCGATGATAAACAGAATGCTTTGATAATATTGTGTTTTTCTCTAGATAATAATGAAAGGTTCTATAATAACGTATTTGAAAGTTTTTCAGCGACTATGAATTGAAGGCCCCCATGTGACAACAGAAAAAAGTAGGTAATGATAATGGGATTGAACTAACTAGTTTTTTATTGGATAGAAATATTCTCAGATAAATTATGAATATAAAAAAACTGAAAAATGGATAAACATAATAAAGAAGTACATTAAAAGTTTACATGCTTTATATCTATTAAACACACACTATAGTTGAGAACTTGCATTCTCCTTCAGATAAAATATGTATTTGCACATTATATCATTCTGTACAATCAACAGAAAAACAACTACTTTCCTGGCTATTTGCCACGTCGAACATTGAATTATATATGTTGAACATCCAACCCAAAGAGCACAAGAACATCTCAGAGATGTTAAAAGTGCGAGATTTCGAGACATTGACGATGACGATGTTCTGTTCACACATGAATAGAACTATTATAGAACAGCCAATGTCCGCCGCAATCGGCAATTATCGGGATGTCCTTGATATGTCACAAAACTACCTTCTCCCTAGTTCTTTTTGAAGCCTTTTCATGGACACAGCAAAACATTTTCAACGCGTCTTGCGCACATTGAATCGCTGTAAAAAAACCATTTTCGAGGTACTTTTCTGAAACCTTTTGTTAAAATGAACTTTCGCATTAGGATTCCATTTTCCTTGAATGAAAAAATGCATTAAAAATAGATTGAACATAAAAATATTTTCTTGATATGAAATTACCTTCTTAATCGGTTTCTGAGTAGTGCTTTCTACACACAGACATATAATTGGAAATAGGTTTCCCAATTTTTGAAATGTTCTCCACAATGCATAATTTTGCAACTGCGGAGAAGCTGTGTATTGATAAATTCGTACTTTTATATAGTGATTACACTGAGGCACCGAACAAGACATCTTGCATCTGATGGACATTATTACAAACTAAATAAGTCTTCTAACACAATAAACTTCACCAAATTCCTTTCTGTTCGTTAGCAGCGTGATGTAAGCGTGACACGCTGCAAACGCGAATGCCAATTGCGAACAAGAAGAACAAAATCGAAAACAAATCAGAATTCATCGCAAACAAAGAGAGGGCACAAAAGAACAAAAACAATACTTTCAATATCCTTCTAAGACATCTTTGAGAAGTGCATATTACGCGTCAAAAAAACATCCTCATGCCTACATTTCTAAAACATCCCAAAACATCCCAGGGATACCTCTCAGTAGGCAAACAAAGAAATGCCACAGAAGAACAAAAACAAAACTTCAATATCCCTCAAAGACCTCTTTGGTCAGTGCATATTACGTCTCAAAATAACATCTTCATGCCAACATTTTCAAAGCATCCCAAAACATCCCAGGGATGTTTGTGCTCGCTGGGAAGAAGAGAGCATGAAGAATTAACATCCTTTGAAATTGAGAATAATTGACAGTCTCTCAAATCTGATGATTGATATGATGTACTATGATATAAGAATATAACTTACCAACATGTTCAGTATTAAAATGAAAATTGGAATGTGAGAAGTAAACTTGAATAAGCTCTGGTCTTGATGAGCTTGGGACTCCAAAAAAAAATAGATTTTTCCATGTATAAATTGCACTGAATACAATCATTCTTCATTTGAAATCATCACAAAAAGTCCTCATTTTGAATAACTGAAGTATAGGTTCATTATTCCAACTTTTTTGGTATTTTCTCTCCTCGTTTCTATAAAATAAAAATATGAATATGATTTCAATATATGTGTAGTGTGGACAAATCAGATTTGCCCTTAAATGTCACTGCGTTTAAAGAATTTTCCTATCAGAGAGCCCAAAAGAAAAATTCACTAGCTTGTCAGTGACAATTCGTATTGAAAATAGTTTGGAGAAGTGAATTAAAGGTATATAGAAAAAATATCAAATTTTCACCAATCTTTGGACGTTTCAGGACCAAATCTGCTCCCATTTTCAACATAGGAAAAGATTATTTTAATAGCTAAGTCGTATCTGTCTTGAAGCTTTCCAGTTTTCATTGACAATTGGTTACGTTGGCAATCAAATGAGTTACAGGATGTTGCATTAATTAATGTTGAATTTAGCATTTTTATGTTTAGATTTTAGTAGTGAATACCATGTTCTGTCTATATACCTTTATTTCTCTTCTCCAAATTTTTTTCAATACAAATTGTCACTGACAAGCTAGTGAATTTTTCTTTTAGGCTCTATTAGGATAGGAAAATTCTTTAAACGCACTGACATTTTGGGGCAAATCATCTGATTTGTACTTACTACACGTATATTGAAATAATATTCATATTTTTATTTTATAGAAACGCGGAGAGAAATTCCCAAAAAATTTGGAATAATGAATGTACGTACCACCTCCTCGATTAACCTACAGACAGTATTTAACTGAAGTAGGCATTTAACCCTTTGAGGCCGGAATTCAATTACTTGATATATTTTAAAAGAAAAATGCACAAATTCATTCACATGGGATTCTAGAAGGTGTATATGCATGCCAATTCATTTTCAGACCTTGGCTGAAGACTCTTCAGGACGTGTCCTCGGTTTGAAGACACTAGGCAATAAACATTGTTCAAATCACACAAGATGAATTTCCACAAATTTGTTTCAGTCGAGATTGACGCAGTGGACGAGCGCCCGACTCATGACCGCGAGGTCGTGGGTTCGAATCCCAGCCAGGGCAATGAATGTTTCTAATATTTGACTTTCGGCTGGGGATAGTCCTGCACGATTCACTATTGCCTTCTTATTCACAGTGCTGCTTCTGAGTTGGCGTATGCAGTTAGTAACAAAGCCTGCACAGAACACACAATGCAGAACACTTTGGGCTAATGGACCTCAATGGTGGTCGTTGACCAGTTGGTGTGAACATCTATACCAACGAAGTGCATATACTACTACTATCTCAGCTATATCAAAATAATCACAAATGCTTATTGGAATGATATTGAGAGAAACAATTTTTCTGGTCGCTGAGATATAATTTGACATCACAAGTAGAGCAAAATGAGAACAATTTTCCATCTGAACGAAAGAACAGAAGAGGTACTATTTCCCTTGTGTCCACAACGCGAGACCACCAACTTTCTGGCGAGAAATAGAATTATTCTTCGATAGAATTTCTATTTTTCGACTACTATGACATTTTTCAATTAGTTTTCCACTAATTTGCAAAAAAAAACCTGACCTGCCATATTGAAATATACGAAAAAATAGAATGAAACAGTTGATTAGCAAAGGCAGTATGGAACTATGTTCTTTAGTCTAAAACAAATTTCTTCTCTTGCGAATAAGCTGAATAGTACGGGTTCCTATTAAGAGAAGGGACATTTGCGCATGCTCTTCAGAATGTGGCTACAATATCAATACACTAGGCACTAGGAGACTGAGTAAAAATTATTAAAGTTGTGTCTCCATAGCGCAACCACTAGTACACAAAGGGTTAATGACGTTATACACCGACAAGCATAACTCTTATTATATTTCCCAACAATCATAGATTATGAGCATGTTCCAATATTTTCGAACAGTACTGCCCAGTATTTTATCGTTATAAAACAAAGAGCGATATCATAGTTCGAAGAACATAACAAAAAATAGCAGTTTAATTTTGAAAAACTTAAGAAACACGCTTTTATAGATAGCCAAACTAAAAAGAATCAGCGCCCGCAAAAAACCCCAAGAGGCATTTTCCAGCCATTTCTAGAATTTCACCGGCATTGCCGGATGCGATGCACTTTTATATGAACTTATAATTATCCGAGATAGCACAATGTCATTCATAGAACGTCCATAGGATATTCTTCGAAATATTCTCACAATATGATAGAAATATTCTAGGGAGCTTCTATGAACATTCGGAATGGACTGTTTCAAATATTCTGAGAATACTCCTAGTATATTGAAGGAGAAGGAAGAAAATTCAAGAAAGCTTGCTCCGGTGGAAGATGCGAACTTACATTGTGATTGAATCTTTTCGAACCTGAAACACTTCCACTTCGCCACGAACCTTATAGATAAATAAAATTAATAGCAAGATGACAACACTGAATTAGTGGGATGATCAGCATTGAGGCTAGAGAATATAATAGGTTGTGTGATGGTAAACAATATGAATATCGATACAAGAATAGGAACACCAATATATCACATATTTTGATTCGATTCTCAATATTCTCAGAATATTCAAAAAGAATATTCTCGGAATATTCAGAAAGAATATATCAAATTGAATGTTCGTAGAATAATTCTTTGCAGAATGAAAATATTCTATGATCATTCTGATAACATGTTATGAGAATATTCTAAAATAAGTATATTTGCACATTATCAGAAGAGGTGAAAGAGGGACCAGAGCAGAAGATTTACATCTGCTCGGATAGTCAGGCGGCTCTCAGGGCTATCTGCCATCCTAAACCAAGCTCAGCTTTCGTGCAGGAATGTGGCCAGGCTCTTGAGAAACTAGCCGAACAGAAGGATGTCGAACTAGTATGGGTTCCGGGGCACAGGGGGGTGCCCGGGAACGAGGTGGCCGACGAGCTGGTCAGCTGGCTAGGCTAGAATCGGATCCGCGCACGGCCTACTCTATCTAATTGCGTCTGCGGAACGGCCGCAAGTAATAGCTCCGTGGTGGGAGAACGTAATAGTGGGCAGTAGATGCGACTGGCGTTATGCGGCGCCGACTGAATGACTTCATCATACTTCGTTTCGAAAGCAACTGGTTGGCTCAGTAAGCAGAGCATTGGCATGCCAAGCCGGCGGGCCGGGGTTCGAATCCGTGCGAGACTCATCTTTTTTTTATTTTTTTCTTGTTCTCAAGTGATTTCTAAAAAATATTCTCTATGGGAAAAGGGAAATAGGTTCATTTAGGGGTTTTCTATGTTTAGGCCAGAGGTGAGGTGAGGTTAGGTTAGGTTAGAATAGAATATTTTATTTGGTGTTAATAAACATTAAGTTTTACACAGGTCAACGAAACAAGTACAGATAAACTCATAAAATAGATAGGTTAGGTTTTCTCATTTTTTATGCAGGAACAATATTTTCCTTCCTCAAAAAAAATTCTCCTTCTAGAATATTTTATTTGGTGTTAATAAACATCAAGTTTTACACAGGTCAACGAAACAAGTACAGATATACTCATAAAATAGATGGTTAGGTTTTCTCATTTTTTATGCAGAAACAATATTTTCCTTCCTCAAGAAAAATTCTCCCTCTTCAAGAAAAAAGGTTCATCTAGGTCGATTGATTGTTTAAAAAAAATGCCTTCCTTATATTAAACTCGACACAAGTTAACTAACGTTCCCCTACCACGGAGTTATTACTTGCGCCTGTCCGCAGACGCTAGTTACTCTATCTTACCGGGCCGTAGTCTATCCCCTCTCTCTCGACGCTGACGTCACACTAGTAGGTTGAGATTTCACATCAGCCCGTACTGATGCGTTCGTAATTGATAGGCTATAGCTCATTTATTATAAATTTTAGAAGCACACTCAATCGAGACGAAATGATCCCCAACAAATTCCTCAACTTTTGGTGAAAAAATGAATCCAATAGGATGAATCAATACTGAGTTATGGCGTTGTAACGAAATTCCATTTTATTGAAAATCCGGACGCTGTACTACAGAATACTATTTTTTGCAAATTTGGAATTGGAATAAGATGAAACTAACTCAATATATAAAACTACGATAATGAATCAATTGAATAGTGAAAAAATTGTAGAGTTACCTACAATGAGTCCGAAAGAAATTAAATATAAAGAGCGCGTAAAAATGGGCCGTTATACCTACCTACCCAAATTTCGCTTTATTACGATTTCGCGGTAGTTCCTTGAACTGGTAAAGGGTGATATACTTTTTATTACTCATTTTATTTCTAAATGGCGTATGGTTCAGACCAACTAATATTGGTGTCTGAAAAATTCGAAACAATATTTCTACAATGTAAGTCACATAATAAAGTTTTGGAGAATTTAGCAGAAATTAAAATCAATTCCCTTCTCAATTATTCCGAGAATCAATATTGCAGTTGTGGGTCTTTTGATTCAATCAGCAGAACATTCTCTAAAACCATTTCAAATATTCTGTTAAACAAATATTGCAAAATAAAAAAAAAAATTAAAAAGAAAAATCACTGAGCTTTCAGGATGAGATATAGTTCAGATTTCAATTTTTAGTTTGTGATTAACATGATGTATATATATTTTAGTGTATTTCATTTTGTGATATCTATAATTTTTTTCATTCTGTTATGTTTCAGGATTCAACGTTTTTTTTTTCTTTTTTTCTTATTCATTCATATATCGTTGTTCTGGGTATTTTGTTATTCAGTTCGTTATATTCATTTTTATATCTCTCATTGTTGAGATACATATTTTCTCAATTATTCTTGTTAGGTTGTGTTCATATGAACTCCACATATTTTGTTCTTTTTAATTTTTGATAGTTTGCAAATATATTCAAATCAAATTTTTTTCATGACTTTTACGTTATCATTCAAATATAATATACTCGCAGCAGAATAGGCGTTTTTGTGTGATAACGCACTCAAGTGATAGGATTTCTAACGTCATCAAAGTGCGTCCTGATCATCTTTAGAGATGAACGCTGCTAAAGCCCTTCGAGATAAAGTGGATGTGTATTATACCGATTTGTAGGCAATCAAATTTCCTACAAAAAAGTCAGTGACAGCATATATCCATAGTTGATAGGATTAGCATGGGAGGCGTCCGAACTTTTTGAACTATTCTGTAATGAACACCTGAATCATCGTTCTACTTGAATTGAAATATCGGTTTGTTGTTGGCCCTTGAGAATTTCAAAAAAAACTCAGTCAATCTAGATACTATGCGAAATCTTTTCATGGTTGAATCATGTCTGTGAATTGAATATTGGAATTTTGGTAGCTGTTTGAAATAGGACAATTCTGAATGGCGTCAATTAATTTTGATATGCCATATTTCTGAAATTAATGATTGTAAATCAGTGAAATTTGATTCATCTTCTGGAAAATTCTTTTCTGTACATATTTGACCTCTTGATATTTCTCGTTAATTGTGACCGTTTTCCCGAGGTAAATCAATATGAAACGGGAGAGATAATTCCACTGCGTTGATTTTGTCCCTACTAGTGTGACGTCACGAAAGCGATGCTCCGGCCCGGTGAGATAGAGTAGGCCCTGATCCGCGACACCGTTCTGGGGACCGGAGCCTGCACTTTGGGCATAACAAGAAGCCAAACTTCGTCTGCCCTCAACAAATGGGCGGACGAGGCACTAGAAGGATATTGGAGGCGTATAGGCGGCTGCAGGCAATCGAGAGACCTAGTGACCGGTCCAAGCAAGCCAAAGACGACTTGGTTACTGGGCAGGAACACAGTTCAAGGAATGTCCCAGCGAGCACAAAAACATCTCAGAGATGTTAAAAGTACGAGATTTCGAGACATTGAACCTCCACTGCGATGTTCTGTTCACACATAAATAGAACTATTATAGAACAGCCAATATGTCCGCCGCAGGCGGCAATTATCGAGATGTCCTTGATATGTTACAAAACTACCTTCTCCCTAGTTCTTTTTAAAGCCTTTTCATGGACACAACAAAACATTTTCAACGCGACTTGCGCTCATTAAATCGCTGTAAAAAACATTTTCGAGGTACTTTTCTGAAGCCTTTTGTCAAAATGAACTTCTGCATTAGGATTCCATTTCCCTTGAATGAAAAAATGCATTAAAAATAGATAGAACACAAATATTTTCTTGATATGAAATTACCTTCTTAATCGGTTTCTGAGTAGTGCTTACTACACACAGACATATAATTGGAAATAGGTTTCCCAATTTTTGAAATGTTCTCCACAATGCATAATTTTGCAACTGCGGAGAAGCTGTGTATTGATAAATTCGTACTGTTATATATTGATTACACTGGACACCGAACAACACATCTTGCATCTAATGGTCATTATTACAAACTAAATAAGTCTTCTAACACAATAAACTTCACCAAATTCCTTTCTGTTCGTTAGCAGCGTGATGTAAGCGTGACACGCTGCAAACGCGAATGCCAACTGCGAACAAGAAGAACAAAATCGAAAACAAATCAGAATTCATCGTATTGTGACGTAAGCATGAGACGTTGTGGTAGGGCAAACAAAGAAAGGGCACAAAAGAACAAAAACAATACTTTCAATATCCTTCAAAGACCTCTTTGGGAAGTGCATATTACGCCTCAAAAAAACATCCTCATGCCTACATTTCTAATACATCCCAAAACATCCCAGGGATACCTCTCAGTAGGCAAACAAAGAAATGCCACAGAAGAACAAAAACAATACTTCTTCAATATCCTTCAAAGACCTCTTTGGTCAGTGCATATTACGTCTCAAAATAACATCTTCATGCCAACATTTTCAAAACATCCCAAAACATCCCAGGGATGTTTGTGCTCGCTGGGGATCCTTACTGTGGCAGGGATCGCCAAGTCCTGCGCCTTCTTATAGGGGTACTGACAGGGCACAACAGGTTACGCTGACACCTATCACTCATAGGTGTGGAAGATAGTCCCACTTGCCGTGAATGCGGAGAAGATGAGGAGACATCACTTCACTTCCTCGGAGAGTGTGAGGCGTATGGAAGGATGAGATTCGAAATCTTTGGAGTAGATAAACTACAACAGGAAGATTTGGTCGAAATAGAGTGGACGGACATCCTGACCTTCATCAGAAGGACGGGACGGTTCGAAAAGGACATTTAAAAGAGGGATGTGTAGATATGTGGAGAGCAGGGGTTGGCAAAAAGGGCCCATGGGGGCCTACTTGCGTGGCTACAGCCTCCCCACAATACTACTACTACTACTACTGCAACATTATCAGAATATTCATAGAATATTCTGTGCTATCTCTGGGTATGCACCAGCGATGGATTTCCGCCACCTCCCGACAATGAAAAGTCGGGATTTCTTTTCTACGTTCTTTCTGATGAACGAAATGCTAAGAACCGCATTCAAATCGGACATATACGAGAACAATTTTTTATTCCGGGGTGAATATCGGTCTAAATTGCCTGGTCTATTAGTTTGGCCATCTATAAGAACTTGTTTCTTTAGTTTTTTTGAACTACAAGTTATTTTCTATTCTCTAGTTCGGCTATCTTCAGAAGCGTGTTTTCTATTTTTTTTATATATTTCATCAGTACCCAATTTTGACGAAATAATCATAATCTCCCGACCCCGAAAACCCCCAGATACTAATTTCGAATAGAATCAGATCATGAATACAAAACTCGTCCGCCATATTGGATACTATATACATATTGAATTTCTCAATTTTGACGAAAGAATCATAATTCCCGACCCCGGAAACTCCCAGATACCAATTTTCAATAGAATCGGATCATATATATAATCACACAAAACTCTTCCGCAATATATATTGGATCCGCCATCACGAATTTCCAATTTTGACAAAAGCATCATAATAGATAGATAGATAGATAGATAGATAGATACTTTTATTGTATATGAAAAGAATTATAATTCTTATTACAAGGGTTGAGCTTAAGCATATTTGACAGAAGTGTTGTAATAATATGGTGATTTGTTACACACAAGCCGAAAACGCAACTATATACATTGAAAGTGAAATACATTGAAAGTGGTTATACATTGAATGTGATAATACATTGAAAATTATGATACACTGTAAGTTGAAAGTAGTATATCATTGAAAGTGGTAAATCGTTGAAAGTGGTAAATCATTGAAAGTGGTAAATCATTGAAGGTAGTAATACATTGAAAGTGGTTATACATTTGGGGGGGTAATACATTGAGAGTAGTAATCTATTTACTAGAAGAAATGATTAAATGAGAAAAAAGACGATTGAATTGAATATAGCGAAAAGAAAACAAACCCAATAAGCTCAGCAAGACAAGTGGTGAGCAGTTATAACAGGCTCCTTAGCCCTATTCGTTGATTATGAATGATCTTAATTTGAGTATGTTCATTATCACGAAAACTAATTGCTTGAGAGATGTGAGCGGACCATAATTCAGGACGTATATCAAATCATTTAGGTTTCTCATCTCTAGAAAAATATTTGACATTCGTATACCTTCGTATATAGGGCACTCGAATAAAATATGATATAGAGACTCCTTTGTTTTCATGTTGCATATTGTGCATAATTCTTCAGTGTTGATGAAGTAATTTGAACCATCAAATGTAAATTTCAGAAATTTCTTGCTGCATGTTCTCATTTGTGCTAAAATTCTTACTACGTGTATTGGAAGGGAGGCGGTTAGATAGTTCTGTGCATTTACTCGTAGAGAAAATATATGGATATGTGGATAGACTCAATCTCTGCAAGTCCTCACTGAGAAGTTCGCTTTTGAAAGCATTTAATATCGAATCAGTCAACCGCTTCGAGGTACTATTCAAAAAAGGCTGCCATTTGTCTATTTGCCCTGCCTTTAGAAAATAATCTTTGACCTGCAGAAGCCAGTTATATTTTGGGTCAACTTTATCCAGAGTGACAAGCCTTTGGAAACAAATTTTAGGTAGCCTGGTGCTGTCTAGAGTTTTTATATGATTTATCCAAGAGATACTTATTTGCACAATTTTGAGACTGAGTTTAACGACGGAAGCTTCAAGACGTACTACATAGTCTGGGGTTGTTTTAGCTAGGAAAAGTAATCTTTTGAAAAATGGGGTGCGTTCTATTATATGCTCGTACCGTAAACCCCAGAGGAAGATACCGTAAGATAAGTAATTGGGGAAGTTCGAGTCTCTCAGGCTGATGACCTGAATAATGTTGACAAAAGCATCATAATCTCCGACCCAGAAAAAAACCCGATAAGATACTAATGTTTATTGAATTATCCAATTTTGACAAAAGAATCGTAATCATCTCCGATCTCAAAAACTCCCAGATTTTTTGATAGAATCGGATCATAATTACAAAACTCATCTGCCATTTTGGAGCCGCCATTTTCTTTTTTTGTCTGACAAAAATTTCATGATGCATTGTCACCAGAATAGAATAGAATAGAATAGAATAATTTATTTACCATAAAAGTGCTACAAAGAACCCAAGGTTTTGTCATGAGTATAAATAAACTAATATAAACTAAGAATATGATATAAACACAAACTTACACTGACAAAACATACATGCATATACATGTATGCATATACACATCTGTATAATATTTCAATAGAGCACACATCTTTCATGACAAACGGACAAAGAAATAATCACAAAATTTTATTACTTTCAAAGAATTCTTTCAGGCTATAAAAACTGTTTTCTACTAGAAAAAAATGAATGTTCTTCCTGAATATATTCAATTATGTACACATGCAATTTCAAATTATTCGGACGTTCAAAAGTGGGTCAAAATTCAAATTCACGTCCAAAGATTCCGTTTACAAACAAACCTTGCGATAGAAAATAACACGTCACCACACCTTTTAGGACCGCCCTTGAGACCTTAGCAGATAGATATTATGCACCTATACTTACTATAATCATAATTTGTTTCTTATCATATTTGATAACACAAAAGTGATATTTGATCAAATGTTTATACGAGATTATCCTCCTTGATAAAAAGATTATCTTCTTGTCGTAGTTCTTGTTAACATAATTAACTCATTAATGTTAAACATAACACGCCTATACAGTGTGTCCATCCCATATATAGCACTCGACGTTCTGGGGACGTTCATTTTAGGTCCGATTTGGGTCTGAACGTCCGGTAACCTTTTCAAGGCGTACTGAAAACGTCCATTTCTAGACGTACTGGTACGTACGATTCCGATGTACTGAGTACGTCTAACTCTGGACGTTATCGACTTTTTGTGGACCGGATTGAATAAATTGTATAACGATAATTGAAATTATTGCTTATAATTTCTACCCTCAATCTCTGATATCTATTTTTTTTATCGCTTGGAGCGCACGAAAGGGAATCCCTATAATGTTCAAAGAACATCGTGCGTTCCTAGGGAGGATAGGGACAGGAGGTAGGTATTGGAATTTTTTTGAACTTCTGGAGATTATATGTTGTTGGGAATACTTCCTCATGCAATGAATTGCAGAGCCTAGCCGTTCTATGGATGAAGGAGTCTTGATAAAGTGCTGTTCGACATATTTCGAGGTTGACAACGAAAGGATGTGCTGACTGGGCTTGTCTAGTTCGTCTGATTGGTATTGCTAGTGAAGGGATGATAGCAGAGATTTCCGAAGAACATTTCCCGTGGAAGTATCGATAGAAAAGTGAAAGGTCGCCGACCTTTCTACGGTGTTCCAATGATGTCAAAGAGTGAGTGAGTGTGGCGTCACCCACCAGGCGAATGACTCTTCTCTGGATGGAATCTAAGAGCATCAGCGTATGTTTTGGTGCTGAACCCCATATGTGGGAACAGTATTCTAGAACAGGCCGTATCTGCGCTTTGTAGATCATGAGAAGCTGTTGAGGTGTAAAGTAGCTTTTCGCACGGAACAAGAATCCGAGTTTTTGTGAAGCAGCTTTTGCGATGGATCTGACATGATTATCCCATGAAAGAGTGTTGCTGATGGAAATACCGAGCATAGATATGGTGGGGTTGGTGGGGATGGTGGAGCCATGCAGGCTTGAGTTTTGGTGGCGTTGAATTCAACTAGGTTGTTTGTTCCCCAGGCTGTGATTTCAGCAAGATCTTCATTGACAGCATTGACCTGCCTGCGCCGTGAGTTCTTAGTTTCCTGGGAAGAAATGGGAATTCTGGAAGAGAACGCAGTATGGAGGGTACTACCATCTGCAAAGCTGTGGATGGGGCAAGTTGTTACTCCCAACAGATCATTGATGTGAAGCAGGAATAATGTTGGTGCCAAAATTGATCCTTGTGGAACGCCGGAATTGATGCCAATGGTATCAGACGATACACCGTCCACCACCACGTGAAGCGATCTGCCTGAAAGAAAACTCGATAAGAGATGGCATATCTGAGGTGGTAAGCCGTATGATGGTAGTTTGTGGAGGAGTCCTTCGTGCCAAACACGGTCGAATACTTTCGATATGTCCAACGCGACAGCTAGAGATTCCCCGTGTTTTTCTATTGAAGATTGCCATAAATGGGTGACGTAGGCAAGTAGATCGCCAGTAGATCTTCGGTGGCGAAAGCCGTATTGTCTATCATTGATGATTCCTGAGCTCTCTAGATATTTGATAAGCTCAATATTGATGGCTTTCTCCATCACTTTGGAGATTACTGATAACAGGGCAATGGGCCTGTAGTTGTTGGGCAGGTTCTTGTTCCCTTTTTTGGGGATTGGTTGGACTCTAGCTGTCTTCCAGCATGATGGAAAAATACCCGACCTGTACGAGACGGTAAACAACTTGCAGAGAATCGGTGTTAACTCTGGTGCACATTTTTTGAGGATAATAGGCGGAATTCTATCAGGACCGTTAGCCTTATTCGTTTTGAGACCAAGCAAAATTAGTCTGATAGTGCGTTGACGGAAGACGATTTCGGGCATTCGACTCTCAACGGGTGGAATGTCTGGCGGCACTTTTCCTTGGGAATCTAAAGTAGAGTTTGCTGCGAACATCTCTGCAAAAATATTTGCTTTCTCCTGCGATGTTGTTGCTTATGTGCCGTCGGATTTGGACAGTGGTGGAAATGAACTATTAGTGAAATTTCTTCCGACCGCTTTAGCAAGGGACCAAAACGAACGGGAGCCATTGGGGCAATATATGAGTTTCGATCTTATCTTGGCATTGTATGTTTCTTTCGAAGCATCTATTGTTTGGCTGCAGTTATTCCTGGCATCGACATTCGCACATAATCTCTTGTTGTATACTGATATATTGATAAGTGTTCTGTAGAGTAATAGGTAGAGCATCTGCCAGGTAATCTAAAGGTCTTGGAATCGATCCCCGTTAGGAGCGCATTTTTTGAAATTTTTCATTCAGAATAAGATCTTTTTTACTCTGTCTAGATCTATTATGACTATTATTCAACTATCTGAGTAGGAAAAGGCGAATTGACGGTGATTCAGGTATTTATGTTTCTGAATGAACGTATTGGGGATGTACTCATGCGAAGAATCTGGACGTCCCTAGTACGTCTACGTTCCTAATCTGGACGTCCTCAGTAGGTACGAAACGTCTTGGTTGGCCGTTTTCAGTACGTTTTGGGAACGTACTGGTGCTATATGGAATATAGTGCGTAATTCTTCGATATCTCGAAAGCCATAACCTATAGAGAAAAACTATGAAGGAAAAACTTTTTCAGTTACTGAAGTTGCTCATTTCAAAAATATTTTCAACATTACTGGGTGTTTTATGAAAGCGGGACGACTCGGAGACGAGTTTTTTCAAATAAAATACCCAGAATTTTTAATTCGGAATTTATTCCGCCGAGATTTACCTTCACATCGTTGTAAAAAAAATTGAATTTGGTTGCGACGTTGCAAAGTTATGATTGATAAACCCATTTTTACCACTATTGAAGAGTCATATTATCATTTGTTGATAATATTTTCGGCATACAGTAGTACCAAGGTTACACGTACACCGCCAATCCAGTAATTTCGCGAGATGATGCTTTACAAGGTGCTAAAATTTACATTTTGAATATTGTAAGATTCAGACGACGTTCATTAGAATTTTTCTAATAGAACAGCCTGTATTTCTCATCACAGATTTATTTCGACAACATTCGCCTTCTCATCGCTGGAAAAAAATCAAAATCGGTCGCGGCGTTTTCAAGTTAGGTATGAGTAATTTCCCTATGTTCATCACTATCTCAGGGCTACTTA
The DNA here is from genome assembly GCA_918026855.4 of Phaedon cochleariae. Lineage (NCBI taxonomy): Eukaryota > Metazoa > Arthropoda > Insecta > Coleoptera > Chrysomelidae > Phaedon > Phaedon cochleariae. Next base: position 2,338,648 of record OU896720.1, read on the forward strand.
TAAGTCATGGTTCCTTCCACATGACATTCGAGGTTCTACATAGATCATTCAGGTATTTTCGCGATATGTGCATTGTCCAAATTTGAAATATTCCGTAATCTTGTTACTTTATGATTTGAATTATTATATGTACCTATGTGAAACAAACAAACATGTCAAGAGCAACGTCTGCCTTTAAAACAGAGTGGTCTGCAGGCCTTCAGGGCAGTGGTCTAAAGGCTTGTTCAAACAGTTGAACCTAATTTCAAAGTGTTTCTATTTTAATTACATTCTTTAGTTCGGAGCGCCAACCCTTTATTTATCATCAAGTTTCCCAAAAAAAAAAAACTGGAGCACAATTATACACTGAAAAATACCTGAAATAGTGAAATACTCACAAACACATGGATTATAAATTGAATATCTGGTTCCATCATCTTTAGTGGCACGGAAATCATTAAAATTGTTCCTTATAAGTAGGTAATTCATCAAGATATATTTGATTTTGGCGATGCTTGACAGGTCATTACACAAATGATAGAAGTGTATTTCAAAAAATTCATTCATAGTCCGCAGAAAATCTATGGAAGTAGCATTTTGGATCAATTCGTCGAAACCCACTCTGTTTTAAATTCAAACTTGGAGAGCCTGTGAATGTTCCTATTGTAGAAAAATATACGAATGGTCAATGAAGAAATTTGATTATACCGTAGCAACGCAATATTCACACAACACAAATAAATGAAAGAACTATGACGTACAAATTACCCCGAAATAGTAGTAAAAATAAGGAAATTATTCATAACTTGACAACGCCTTAACCGATTTTGTGAATGAAAACACAGGGTGTTCCATTTGAAAAATTCTAATGAATATCATCTGAATCTTGCAAAATTCTAAATGCAAAATTGAGCACCCTGTTGAAGAACATGTCCCAAAATTACTGGGTTGGTATAGGTGAGACCTTGCTACTACCGTATTTGAAAAAAAATTTCAAAATTTGAATAAATCAATACACCATGATGCCTAATTCAACATGACACCTCAATGGTGGAAAAATAGATTTATCAATTATAACCGATTCTAATTCCTTTTACAGCGATGTGAAGGTCAACCACCTCGGTGAAATAAATTCCGAATGAACAATACTGGGTGATTCATTTGAAAAAACTCGTCTCCGAGTCATCCTGCTCTTATAGAACACCCAGTAATGTTGAAAATATTCATGAAATAAGCAACTTTAGTAACTGAAAAAGTTTTTCGTTCAACATTTTTCTCTCTATATTATGGCTTTCGAGATATCTATAAGAATTACGCACTAAATGGATACACTGTATACTCGAATACGAATTATATTATTTCGAAGTTCACTCATTATCCTGTGACGCCAGTTATCACGCAACCCAACATACAGAAGCGAATGAGATCACTGACGTAGCAACTATCAAAGGTGGATATAACAGTATGATGCAAATGTATGGAATAAATTCATTTCAAAACAAGGCGACTTCCGAAAAAAATCCAAAAACTAGACTTCAGAAATTTATTAATTGATGTATTTTTTTAAATAGTCGACCCTTCGTTGTTCAATTCTCAGTAGCAGACCTCTGCAAGATTCAGTTAATCAAATGATAATCCATTTCAATTTCAATTTTCTTACGCAAAATTTTGACTGTTGAATAGACGATCAGTAGACCTTTCAAACGAGGTGTCACGTGACCCCTGTTTTCATTTGAAAAAATTGTTCATTACGTCATTACTCCAACACCAGTGACGTAACATCTCTCATATGGATATCATGAGATGAGGCTTCAAAAATGAAACCTCACGTGTTTTTGAAATTTTTCAAAATGTCGCCCATTTCTGAAATAATGAATTTATTCCATACATTTGCATCATACTATATGTATTTCATCATGCTACTATCTATCTATTTATACCGCTATTATGATTATGTGATATCGTTCATATGTCATCAGCAACTCGAAAATTTCGGGTAAGTTGCTGACCTGAAAACGCTTCTGCTCAATGTGCAGAAACTGTCGTTCATGACATGCAAACATAAGCAAAGTGTGAATAAGAAAAATGACAGGTCATAAATGCACAAGATTCACCAGTTCGATCCTGTGGTTCGATCTCGTGGCTTCCCAGTTGATCAAAACATGCAGCAACTTTATCACTACTGCATTTCAAATGTGCCGTGTTTTATCACAGAGATGTTCCCATCAGAGATATAGCAAAGATGAATGTCCGCCTCAGTTGAAATCACAGACTTATATCAGTGATGCAACATCAGACTTGAACAAGATATGCTCCTGTGAGATCACAGTGATGAATATGTTTCTACATAGCTCTTTCCATGGAGCATGCCAGAGACGTTTTTGACAAGTCTGTGCTCTGCATTATTGGCTCCATCCCTAATCATCAATAAATTTATACTAGTTTCACCAGTAGGTACTTGTATCAATTTCAAATACAACACCAAAATATTCAGGACATATTCATGGAATTTCAATTGAAATATCAGTGGAAATAAAAAGTAAAAATGTGAACTCTATTCCAATCCATAGACAATTCAGTCAACAAACCTCAAAATACCTGTAAAATATAAATATGATGGTTTTCTTCCATACTCCTTCATATATTTAAGTTTGTGAGATTATTTCACCTGGCATCATAGCGGTCTAGATAGTAGCTTATGCGAGAGTTAGGGTAGAGTGGGGGAATACCGGACATGGTGGAAATACCGGCCATAGATTTTCTCGGTACTCCGATCGCTTATTCCGAACTACCGGACAAACCCATGACACGCCACTGTCTGATCGCGTACGGTCCTCATTTCTAGTTTCATAGTTGCAAGTGAACGTGCTTTTTTGTTATCGGGAATTCTCTCAAAAATCACTCCTCCTCCGATTTTTGATGAAAGAGTTTCACTTGAACAACGAATATGGGGAATCCCGGCCATGCTTTTGCGGGTAATAGCAGCCTGGCCGGCATTACCCCTGATGAAATCAAATTCAACATATTATTATTATTTTCAGATGCCGCGGAAATACGTGAGGAAAACTAAGAAAGCTTCTTGGACTGCGGAAAGTTTGCAAGCTGCTATATATATTAAGAGTGACTCTACAAGACAGACAGAGAAACCACAATGTATCAAAACCAAAGCTTGGACGTTCACCAGTTTTTTCTGAGGTTCAAAAAAGAAATTAGTGGAGCATGTTATACATCTTTCCGAACTATTTTTCGGGAAAACGCCAACAGAGATCTAGCAGTGTGCTTTTTCATTCACAAAAAAAATAATATGAAGAACCCTTTCTGGAAGAATAATAAATATGCAGGTCGAGAATGGTTGGAGTGATTTTTGAGACTCAAATAAGCCTCCAATCGCATAACGGCATTCAATAGAGAAGATGCTGGGCTCACAAAGCTTCTACCGGCGGAGAAGGAAGCAAGAATTTCATTTGCGATTTCTGCCAATGAAATAATTTAATTTCTTCATTTGGGGTAAAACCAGCCACTGGCCGAATTTACCCCCAAGGTGCGGGTAATGCCGACCAAAACGACTTTTTGTTTTTTTTTGTTATAAATTTCATAATTTTATGTATTCATTGGAAACGAAAATATATTCTGTTTTCATGATATCTGAGCTTTAACTTGATATATATTTCGTTAATAAAAACCAATAATCATCATCGCTACACCGAGAAATGCTTAAATAAGGGGCCGGGATTCCCCCACTTTACCCTAATGTCAGTGGATCAGATAAAATAAGTAGGTACAACAGCCAATGAACTCAATGTTGTTTATATTGAGTTAGTTCATTGACAACAGCGTCAGACATAAGTTACCCACGTTCTGTGGGTAACTTATCTCTGACTACAGCAACCATTGAACTCAATGTAATGACACCTGAATAGGGCCTTCCCAACTAGCATTTATAGTCGCGATTACGTAATTACGACTATTGGGTCGACTATTAAGTAATATTTACTAGTTGCGGTTACGTTATAATTACGACCAAAATGGGGAACAAATCACGAGTAATTATTACGGTTTGCCGACGTAGCGGGAACTCACACAATTACGTAATGCTTACGACCCGTCGACGTCGAAATTACGTAAAGATGTAGTAAATTTTCCTACCTGACTTTCTATTTCTTTTCCACTTCATAAAAATATTATTTTCTCTCTTTATTATTCTTCATTTCATCCATGAAGTTCACATTCACGAAAAATGAACAAGTCCAATATGCCTAACCATTCAATAAATAATACAAGGACAAACACGCGAAATAATTGATACTCGAACTTGAAAAATTCGAACAACATTCAGTTTTTCGATAAATGTGATGATTTTGCCTCGAAATTCAAGATGCGCCCACAAAATACGGCTCATTTCACCAAAAATATGGTTTTATTTCATTCGGCTATTTTTCAAAAATCATCGTAAATCATGTTAATTTCCATTATTATGCAATTTGTGATCGAACGAATGCTATTATTCTTCATAAAATGATGTTTATCAACAAGAAAAACCAAAATTATTTCCTGTTCAAATGGTTATCACATCAATCAATATGGCTTCCAATCGAAAATGAATCAGAAAGTTACTTTTGGAACTCGTCAGTTATGATAACCTATGTATTGGTAACTTCAACTGAATATAATTACCGAAAAGTTGTTTCAACTATGAAGGAATTGTTTGAGTAGGAATTACCAATATGTTACTTGAAATATCACCAAGAATTGACTAAATTATTAGGTGATCGATCAAGTAACGACAACGTCGTAGAAACCTAATTGGTGACCATAGAGTAATTGCAACTGTGAAGCCTTCTTGGGGTGGTAATAAGCGTTACCGTAATAATATATCCAGAGTTCCGAAACCTTAAGAGTAGTTTTGAGGAGTGACAGTTTCGAAATAGTTACTTCGTAATAAGCCATGAGAATTTCTCACTTTTATCTAGTGTAAAAACTACGTAATTTTCACTCACTAAATAACTATCACTGACATTTATACTATGAAGTTCTGAAATAAGTGATAAATACGTTATTATCACTAAATATAGGTAATAGTTTCTTGAACCATGGTGCCTGTGACTGAAAATGCTAGTTGGGTTTTCATATAGATATATTTTCAAGCCGCATGCGCTAGTTTTTAGATCCAAAATTTGATTGGGTAATGCGAAGGTGAAGTCTCATTGGCTATAGTTCCGACACAAAATTCTGAGTGGCCATTTCGAATATGGCGGTTTTTATTGACGTTCTCTCGAATGTCAACAGTATCGACCACGATGGGCATTTCGTCATTGAGAAACAACAATAACAATATAGTATTTTTGTTACTATATAACTGGTATGTATCACTTGTATTATAATAATAATTTAAATCGAAAAAACGTTATGTACATACTTATTCGTTGCTGAGGAGTGTGGTGCAAGTGTTTCGGTGAAAATGGCCGTCACTGTCGTTGGATGCGAGATGTAAACACAGATAGTCATTTGTCATCTAAATGAAAAGGCCTATTGGCGGTTGCATAAGCATATAATTAATATTCTGGAATTCAGATTTTTCTCTCTGAAAGTTCTGCAACCAACAAAACACATAATCTGAATCTCTGAACTCGTATTCTGGCACGACGATATATCCACAAAATGAAAGATCGAATACACAAAGATGAAATGAACCCAACTAGATGAACAACTCTCAGAGTTGAGTATAAGTCCTTGTTTGTGCAGTTTAAAGGTCGACCAGCCAAGTTAACTTTGGGACAGCACTTGGTCACGTACCTATGCATTCGATGCGGCTCTACTTCCCAGCGAGCACAAACATCCCTGGGATGTTTTGGGATGTTTTGAAAATGTTGGCATGAAGATGTTATTTTCAGACGTAATATGCACTGACCAAAGAGGTCTTTGAAGGATATTGAAGTATTGTTTTTGTTCTTTTGTGGCATTTCTTTGTTTGCCCACTGAGAGGTATCCCTGGGATGTTTTAGAAATGTAGGCATGAGGATGTTTTTTTGAGGCGAAATATGCACTTCCCGAAGAGGTCTTAGAAGGATATTGAAAGTATTGTTTTTGTTCTTTTGTGCCCTTTCTTTGTTTGCCCCACCACAACGTCTCATGCTTACGTGACAATACGATGAATTCTGATTTGTTTTCGATTTTGTTCTTCTTGTTCGCAATTGGCATTCGCGTTTGCAGCGTGTCACGCTTACATCACGCTGCTAACGAACAGAAAGGAATTTGGTGAAGTTTATTGTGTTAGAAGACTTATTTAGTTTGTAATAATGACCATCAGATGCAAGATGTGTTGTTTGGTGCCTCAGTGTAATCAATATATAAAAGTAGAATTTATCAATACACAACTTCTCGATCCGCAGTTGCAAAATTATGCATTGTGGAGAACATTTAAAAAATTGGGAAACCTATTTCCAATTATATGTCTGTGTGTAGTAAGCACTACTCAGAAACCGATTGAGAAGGTAATTTCATATCAAGAAAATATTTTAATGTTCAATCTATTTTCAATGCATTTTTTCATTCAAGGGAAATGGAATCCTAATGCAAAAGTTCATTTTGACAAAAGGCTTCAGAAAAGTACCTCGAAAATGGTTTTTTTACAGCGATTTAATGTGCGCAAGACGCGTTGAAAATGTTTTGTTGTGTCCATGAAAAGGCTTTAAAAAGAACTAGGAATAGGGTAGTTTTGTGACATATCAAGGACATCTCGATAATTGCCGCCTGCGGCAAACATTGGTTGTTCTATAATAGTTCTATTCATGTGTGAACAGAACATTGCAGTGGAGGTTCAATGTCTCGAAATCTCGTACTTTTAACATCTCTGAGATGTTTTTGTGCTCGCTGGGTTAGGGTGACCAGACGTACACTTTTTATGGTACAAGTACTCTTTTTGGATGCTGCTGTCCTCGTACTTTTTTTATTTGGGAGGCAAATGTCCTTTTTCGGACCCGTTTACAGTCAATTTTTGATGATAAGATGATTAAGGAATATGAAAAAAACTGAAAAAAGATCAGGAAATAAAGAAATTTGATTCATAACTCGTGAATCGATGTAATCCTTTGTTCTCTGATGTTTCTTCCAATTTTAAGTTTCTGTGCTTTCTGTTCTATATATGTGCCCTGCTGTTCTGTATGTGACAATAAATCGGTGTACACGAAAAAAAATATTTTAATTATACTTATCTATTCAGTTCTTTTTATTTCAATTTTTTGACTCATGATATTGGTCAAATAGGCAGTTGTTTCAAAGGTAGGAGGAATTCTGATTTTCAATTTAAATGCATTTTTTAACCTTGAATAATGAAAAAAATCGCCTGTGGCGTTTTTCCCATTTGTTATTTCACTTAATTCTGAATGTACACTCGTCCTCAGCAAGCATGTCGCGGTTAGACGATATGAGCGCTCTTATTGCAGCGGCGATCAAGGATCTGACACCGTCCATGTGCGACATGATCACTGAAGACGAGTGTACTCTTTTGTCATTTTTGAAATCAGCTCACCCTACCTACGTTGAACCATGTGCCATGTGGTGTCCCCCGGTCTACAAAATATTTTGAAATATTATCTAGAAATGTAATTGCTAGAATCAGATTGAACCTTGGACCATTTTCAGTGCATTATAGTTATCGGTGTTTAATTCAATCAGTACCTAATTGGGTGAATAAATTGGATTATCCTATCCTACTCAGCACATTCCAGATGTCTTTTGATACATATATAGGTACATCGAAGTTGTGTTCAAGTGTTCACGTCCCATCACTTATAAAATACTTCTTATATATAGAAGTACAGTTTAGGCCCCAATCATTAAAGTTTCTTAAAAATATATATGAGTTGAAAAAAAATTCCAACAAATTTTATTTTTTAAATAGTCTTTTCATGACAATAACATAATGTTACCAATAATATCAAACTGGTGATTATGATCTGCCAGCATTTTAAATTTTTTTTGCATAGCCTACTTGATGACTGCACCTTATGAATAAATTGTGAAGAATAAAATATGAGTCCTCCAAATTTTCTGAAATCATTGACAAGTTCGTTATTCTGTAAAACAAACAAATCTATCGATAGTTCACCTATAATATGACTCTAATGATGTTGAACTTTGAAGACTGTTATTTTTTTGTATTATAATTACGATTTTGAATAACGAGTTCAATAAAAATGACTCGAAATGGAGCTGAATATTTCGAAACATAATAATAAACTATCTGTCTAATTGGATGCGCGCTCGTAAAAAGTTTGCAACTTTATTCATTTTTCCCGCTCATTCCAAATATCAAAACAGATCCACAAAATGTTGCCATACAGAGTGTTGTTTTTGAAATAAAAGAAGTTTTCTCTATTTTTCCCTAAGACGGACCTGAATTCTGATCTCGATTTTTACACGTCTATCTGTTTGCTGGGTTAGGTGGAAGAACAGATCTTCTAGACCCCTTTCAGGATTCTAGAATGAATTGAACCTCGCCCCATCTTTTATATTATTAATCAAGATTTATCGGATCGTGATTAATAAAGACTTTTATTATTATTATTATTTAGTTTTGATGTGTAATATAAGTGGAATATTTCTACCAATTATCTATAGATTATATAGTGAATCAAGAATTAATTATGACCAGATGAAGATTTTGCCAAAATGAAGGGGGGAGGGGTGAGGGGTGATTTGAAACCGTCAGTGTCGTATGTACATTTGAGTCTGAAACACCCTGTGCATTACTGGCTACAAGTTGGGTCGGCCTCGATCAGGGAAACACCCCGTGCATTACTGGCTACAAGTTGGGTCGACCCCGATCAGGGCCTACTCTATCTCACCGGGCCGTAGTCTATCCCCTCTCTCTCGACGCTGACGTCACACTAGTAGGTTGAGATTTCACATCAGTCCATACTGGTGCGTTCGTAATTGATAGGCTATAGCTCATTTACTATAAATTTTAGAAGCACACTCAATCGAGACGAAATGATTCCCAACAAATTCCTCAACTTTTGGTGAAAAAATGAATCAATACTGAGTTATGGCGTTGTCACGAAATTCTATTTTATTGAAAATCAGGACGTTGCTACAGAATACTATTTTTTGCAAATTTGGAATTGGAATAAGATGAAACTAACTCAATATATCAAACTACGATAATGAATCAATTGAATAGTGAAAAAATTGTAGAGTTACCTACAATGAGTCCGAAAGAAATTAAATAAAAAGAGCGCGTAAAAAATGGGCCGTTATACCTATACCTACCCAAATTTCGCTGTATTACGATTTTTTCGCGGTAATTCCTTGGACTGGTAAAGGGCGGTATACTTTATTTTATTACTCATTTTATTTCTAAATGGCGTATGGTTCAGACCAACTAATATTGGTGTCTATATTTCTACAATGTAAGTCACAACATAGAGTTTTGGAGAATTTAGCAGAAATTAAAATCAATTATTCCTTTCTCAATTATTCCGAGAATCAATGTTGCAGTTGTGGGTCTTTTGATGGAATCAGCAGAACATTCTCTAAAACTATTTAAAATGTTCTGTTGAACAATTATTGCAAAATAAAGAAAGTTAAAAAAGAAAATTCACTAAACTTTCAGGATGAGATATAGTTCAGATATAAATTTTTAGTTTGTGATTAAGATGATGTATATATATTTTTTGTTATTAGTGTATTTCATTTTGTGATATCTATCAATTTTTTTATTTTGTTATGATCATTTTTACAGTTTATTTTGTTTGGTTTTGTTTGTGTATAAGGAGTTTTTTTTTTCTTTTTTTCCTCATTCATTCATATATCATTGTTCTGGGTATTTTGTTATTCAGTTCCTTATATTCATTTTTATATCTCTCATTGTTGAGATACATATTTTTTCAATTATTTTTGTTAGGTTGTGTTCATATGAACTCCACATATTTTGTTCTTTTTAATTTTGATAGTTTGCAAATATATCCAAATCAAATTTTTTTCATGAATTTAACGTTATCATTCAAAAGATACTCTTCAGCAGAAAATAATTGATACCGAATAGGCGTTTTTGTGTAATAACACACTCGAGTGATGGGATTTCTAACGTCATCAAAGTGCGTCTTGATCATCTTTAGAGATAAACGCTGCTAAAACCCTTCGAGATAAAGTGGGTGTGTATCATACCGATTTGTAGGCAATCAAATTTCCTACAAAAAAGTCAGTGACAGCATATATCCATAGTTTATAGGATGAGCATGGGAGGCGTCCGAACTTTTTGCACTATTCTGTAATGAACACCTGAATCATCGTTCCACTTCGGTTTGTTGTTGGCCCTTGGGGATTTGAAAAAAAAACTCAGTCAATCTAGATACTATGCGAAATCTTTTCATGATTGAATCATTTCTGTGAATTGAATATTGGAATTTTGGTAGCTGTTTGAAAAAAGACAATTCTGAATGGCGTCAATTAATTTTGATATGCCATATTTCTGAAATTAATGATCGTTATATCAGTGAAATTTGATTAATCTTCTGGAGAATTCTTTTCTGTACATGTTTGACCTCTTGATATTTTTTGCAAACTGTGACCGTTTTCCCGAGGTAAATCAATGAAACGGGAGAGGCAATTTCCACTGCGTTGATTTTGTCCCTACTAGTGTGACGTCACGAAAGCGATGCTCCGGCCCGGTGAGATAGAGTAGGCCCTGCCCCGATCAGGGAGGGAAAGAGCAATGAAAAACTGATTTGAGGCAGACTATCATTTTTAACATACATAATACGGATTATTGTGATGGGATTCTTACACACATTGAAAACATAAGTGGTTCGGAATTGAAATAATTTAAAACAATAAACAAATAAATTAAATAATAAAAAAACAGCTTAAAATTATAATACATATATACAGTCAGAACTTTGGATGAACTATTTCATGTTGAGGAGAGCGATCTTCTCTTGTAGACAATTATTAGAGTGCGGAGCGTCAGCCGTTTCACTAATGTCGGAATGCAAAATGAACCCGTTCACATTCGGAGTCAGCCTCATCTGTTTGTTATCACTATGTATCAGCTTATCATTGGCCGATCTCTTGCAGTTCACCTTGTTGACCCCCTTGACCTTGAGAATGTTCGGTCTGTGCACGTTGTTGTTGTTGTTATTGTGGTTCAGCAAAGAGATCGCCCTGTAGCTATGAGAGTTGTTGACGGTTTTGCGTTTGGCATTGATCGCCATCAAGACTTTGTTTCTCTGGTTTTCGACGCGTTGGTTCAACAAGAGAATCGCCCCGCCTACTTTTTTGCCGCCGTAGTTCGGAACGGCCGCAGGTTTCGGATGCGACTTGTACATCTTCACGTTCGAGGAGTTCTGGCTAGGAATGGTTAAGTATACTGATTGGTTCGAGGTCACCGGCGGACTCATGGCGGATTGCGGAGATTCCAGGCAGATCACGTTCTTTCCGATTTGTACGAACTGAAAACGAATAGAGATTGTTATCATTCGGGCGTTGTCGTGTTTCTATCAGATTACAATCATGATTGTGAGGAAGCGCTGGAGGGTTGAAAAGAAGCGAGATCGTCTTGCTTGAGAAGAAATGAGATCTTCCTACTCAGCTAGATCATCTTATTAAATACTGTCTGTAGGTTAATCGAGGAGGTGGTACAGGGTGTCCCACCTTAATGTGTCACTCCCTTTATTCTCGTATAATTCTCAACATATTTTGACCATTCAAAAACGTTCCTGGAATAATATTTCACGCTTTTTTCGAATGTGTGCTAACTTTTTCTTCATATCAACAAAAACAGGGTGGCTAAAGTAAGAAGATGTTTTATCAAATCAAATGATCTAATCGATAATAATATATCAATGATATACAGGGTGGGCCACCAGTAACGCCTCGGTCTCTAGAAGGCTAACCACTCATCTTCTTGGAATTCTTCCTCTCTAGGAAGTTGCATGTCAACATAGGCTACCATTTGAAATTAATTTGAAACATACAGGATGTCCCCAAAAATCACAAAACACTGAAGTTGAACTTTTTTCAATCGAACACCCTATATATTATTTCATTTTGAGATTCTCCCTGGTGAGCTGATTTCAACAATCCATCATACTTGGGGTCTAGCAGTTATAATTATTGAGATATAGGGTGTGAGAAATCGAGATTTTCCAAGTTCAAGAATTTTTTGTGTCTAAACCATTCATAATTGGTCAAAACGGCTCACATGTCCCTATCTCAACTTTTGATCAACTATCTACTGACATTTAATTGAAACAATTACAGGGTGGTGCAGAATTCAGAATCTTGATCACCCGGTATATGTCGTTGAAATCAGCTCATCAGGGAGAATCTCAAAATGAAATAATATATAGGGTGTTCGATAGAAAAAAGTTTAACTTCAGTGTTTTATGGTTTTTGGGGACACCCTGTATGTTTCGAAATAATTTCAAATGGTAGCCTATGTTGACATGCAACTTCCTAGAGAGGAAAAATTCCAAGAAGATAAGTGGTTAGCCTTCTAGAGACCGAGGCGTTACTGGTGGCCCACCCTGTATATATGTTTGAATTCAGATTGAAAATATGGATCATTTCATTTGAAAAAAAAAAAAGTTTCTTGATTCACCCTGTGATTTATTGATATGGAGAAGAAGTGAACACAGATTCAAAAAATGCGTAAAAAACTATAGCAGAAAAGTTTTCGAATGACCAAAATATGTTGAGAATTACGAAGACGATGGGGTGTCACACATTCAAGTGGGACACCCTGTACATTCATTATTCCAGATTATTTGGGATTTTCTCTCCTCGTTTCTATAAATTAAAAATATGAATACTATTTTAATATACGTGTAGTAAGGAATAGTCAGATGATTTACCCCAAAATGTCACTGCGTTTAAAGAAATCTCCTGTCTGAGAGCCTAAAAGAAAAATTCACCAGCTTTTGTCAGTGACAATTTGTATTCAAAAAGGTTTGGAGAAGAGAAATAAAGGTATATCGAAAAAATATCAAATTTTCACTCTTCTTTGGACGTTTCGAGAACGAATCTGCTCCCGTTTTCAACATAAAAAAATGAATATTTGAATAGCGAATTCGTATTCGTCTTGACACTTCCCAGTTCTCAGTGACAATTAGTGACATTGGCAATCAAATGAGCTACAAGATGCTTTCATTAATCAATCTTGAATGAATTAATTAATTTATTTTCAGGATGTGTTTGTGGATGTTCATAACTTGGATTCTAAGGACACTGTTTTTCATTAGGACATTCATTTGCTCACTTCCAGCTCCCATGTAAGTTTCAAAGCTAATTGATAATGGAACCCACAAACTGTTTCATTCGAGAAGGCCTATTCTACTGCAAAAAAAAGGTGAAAAAACTGAAACAAAAAGTAAATGGGAGAATGACAATCTTGATGAGGTACTAAAAAAACATTTTGAAGAAGAAAACTACAAGTCCAAATTAAACTCAAGAGCTTCATCATAATATTGTCTTTTCAGATTTGCCTTTGGAGGTGTACATTCTGGGCGACGCAGATATTCATCTTTATTGAAGAAATGCGTCCTAACATTGTACTTTTATTCACTTTTTATTCACCTTTCATTCACCTTCTAACAGTAAAAGGTTTATGGAAAAATAGGTACTCATGAAAATTAGGCTTAAAATAGACCTTAGGTACTCCATACAATTCAAGAACCTCTTTTCAAATGTTTTCTATCGTTTTTCTATTTCTTCTGATATTGCTGAGACATTGAGCTCCGCTCACCCTGTACAATATATTGTGACATTTAAATGAGGATATATAATTTAGATTTTGTATTTATTTGCCTTCCTGATCCTGTGAGGATAAAACTAGAATTTCATTTTCGAGTCAATAAAAAATCAATAATTATATTCAAATAATAATTGATTGCAAAATTATCCTTTTTCCTAAATGAATATTTGAATTTAATCACGTATACTCTTAAATAAAAGCAAAAAAGAAGAAAATATTTCAAATAATGCGAGCGCTTTCCATTAGCCAACATGAGATAGAAAGAGATAAGTATAAGTATAAATTAGGCTTAAAATAGACCTTAGGTACTCCATACCATTCAAGAACCTTTCTTCAAATGTTTTCTATCGTTTTTCTATTTCTTCTGATAGTGCTGAGACATTGAGCTCCGCTCACTCTGTACAATATATTGTGACATTTAAATGAGGATACATAATTTCGATTTTGTATTCATTTCCTTCCTAATCCTGTGAGGATAAAACTGGAATTTCATTTTCGAGTCAATAAAAAATCAATAATTATATTCAAATAATAATTGAATGCAAAATTATCCTTTTTCCTAAATGAATATTTATATTTAATCACATATACTCTTAAATAAAAGCAAAGAAGAAAATATTTCAAATAATGCGAGCGCTTTCCATAGCCAACATGAGATAGAAAGAGATAAGTATAAGTATAAATTAGGCTTAAAATAGACCTTAGGTACTCCATACCATTCAAGAACCTCTTTTCAAATGTTTTCTATCTTTTTTCTATTTCTTCTGATGGTGCAGAGACATTGAGCTCCGCCCACCCTGTACAATTTGTGACATTTAAATGAGGATACATAATTTCGATTTTGTATTCATTTCCTTCCTAATCCTGTGAGGATAAAACTGGAATTTCATTTTCGAGTCAATAAAAAATCAATAATTATATTCATGTTGTAGCCATCTAGTGGCAATAGAGCTCTAAGGTAGGATACAGAAATCGCGACACACACTGTATGGCGCTGTCATCTATAGTCACACGTACAGACCCCTACGTCTACAGAGTGGTACTACAAGTAAACCACTCTGCTGACAGATGGCACTACCTGACATACTTGAGTGGAATTTTTCCAAGACCTATTCAACTGCTAGATCTCATAACTAAGGGATCTAGGATGAACAGAGTTGCCCCAATTGTCAGCAGGAGCGAGAAAGTACTGTTTCGACCCACCAGGTCTCATCAGCCGCTCTCGGTCTGCTGACAACTGGGACAACTCTACGCTTCGGGTATATCACCCATTTCGAAGACGCAGGGTATAACATGAAGTTATAGTCATGTTGTAGCCATCTAGTGGAAAATTCCACTCAAGTATGTCAGGTAGTGCCATCTGTCAGCAGAGTGGTTTACTTGTAGTACCACTCTGTAGACGTAGGGGTCTGTACGTGTGACTATAGATGACAGCGCCATACAGTGTGTGTCGCGATTTCTGTATCCTACCTTAGAGCTTTATTGCCACTAGATGGCTACAACATGACTATAACTTCATGTTATACCCTGCGTCTTCGAAATGGGTGATATACCCACGTTGTCCCAGTTGTCAGCAGACCGAGAGCGGCTGATGAGACATGGTGGGTCGAAACAGTACTGTCTCGCTCCTGCTGACAATTGGGGCAACTCTGTTCATCCTAGATCTCTCAGTTATGAGATCTAGCAGTTAATTATATTCAAATAATAATTGATTGCAAAATTATCATTTTCCCTAAATGAATATTCAAATTTAATCACGTATACTCTTAAATAAAAGCAAAAAAGAAGAAAATATTTCAAATAATGCGAGCGCTTTCCATTAGCCAACATGAGATAGAAAGAGGTAAGTATCCGTAACCACTGCGGGTTGCCTGAACAATATTTTTGCCTCACTCGTTCACAGAGGATCCCTTCCAGGTGTTTATATTGAGTTCATTGTTATAATGTGATGTAGGAGGTTGACAATAGGTTACCAGCGACCTACTGGCTTGATCAATGGCTTAGTATGACTCCTATATCAAATCAGAGCCAGTAGATGGCGATAACATGACAAGAATTGTGGGGATCTGCACAGACAGTAGATGCTTGAGTACAAGATTTGAAAAAAATCAAGAGACAATATTTTTCACTTGGTTAGCCACGATAGATTTCCATTTTCAATAGATGTCTGATTGTTTTTGATCATTGAGAATTGATAGGTATTCGAATTAAAAAGTTTGTCAACATATTTGGCTTTACTGATTCACGAATTGAATAATTTATATGTGGAAAACCCCCACAGAATTTCCGGTTTCGAAATTATTTCTGAATTCGTTAGAAGGCCGGTATAACCTTCATTAGGCATGTGTTCTAAGGAAGTTAACTGCAAATAAATCTGAAACGGATTTTTTGTCAAGACTTGACGATAATGTTTTCCTTTATAGACCTCAAGTAATTTATTGGATTACAGATTTGTTCAAAAATATTCATCGGCGTGGTGTTTATCAAGACTCCTGTACCGGCGAATATGAATTCCTGTGCCTATTTTTGATTCGATTTGATAAAGATTGTTGTATTTCCTTAGATAAGATATGATGATATGCTTATTTGGATTTGAAACACCTGAGAATTATTATCTTCTGCTTCCTCGTACTTTTTTTATCTATAACTTTATATTGTTTAATCGAATTCCTTGATAGTAGCAGACTGACAATAACAAATAATATTTATCCTATTGTCTAACATGCATATTTTGATAACAAGTTCTTCATAAATCTTATCACAAGTTATGTGCGATATAATTCATTCCTATAACACCTAATAAAATTATAATTTGTTATTCAAAAACAATACATGTTGATTTCAGCAAGTTGCAATTTTTATTCACAGGTAAATAGAAAATCACGAATTAAGACACAGCCTCATGGAAACATTTGTCACTCAAACTATTTCGCTTTTGTACTATTGAATCTCATATACAGGTGTGATTGAATAATTATACACATTTCGATAACATTAGAACAATTTTGTTATTATACAGGGTTTATCTGGATAACACCAAAAAAATTCAAGGGGTGTTTCCTTGTGATATTCTAGCAAATAAAGTTCATATAACCATATATCCTTACTTACTCCGTTTTTGAGATACAGGATGTTGAAGTTGGAAGTATTAATTGTTTTTATTTATAACCCCCCTGTATAACCCCCATGGTTCCAAAATTCAGTATGGATAGAGACTGAGAAAGCCCCAAAATTTCAGAATGATTTTGTTTGGGTTTATTGAGTAATCTCAATGGAAGTCTTGAAAACAGCTACATTAAAATTTGGAGTCAAATCAAATTTTTATTGTTTCCTCAAAAACTAAGCTAGATACAAAAATCACACACATGATAAAAAAGTTGTTATTTCAATAGTTCAATCTAATAAAAATATGAAACTCAGAAAAACCGGTGGCGTACAATGACATTCACCATGAATATAGATGAATTTACCCACTGTGACGCCACTGGAAATATTATTTCGAATCAAATTCATTTCGAATAGAAAAATGATTTTTCATGGAAATATTAATACCCTTATCTCGAAAACGAAGCAAGTTAGAATATGTTTACATGAACTTAATTCCTAAAATATCACAAGAAATTACCCCTTGAATTTTTTCGGTGTTATTTAGATACACCCTGTATAAAAATCACTATCAAATCGAAAAAAATATTTACCCATAAAAAAAACGTTCGATACGAAAAATACGGGTGGTTCTTTGCAAACAGTCTATAGGAATTATTGTCTCACTTTTTTCAAGGAATGTTCTCTTAAAATTTTGTGTAATATCAATGATCCACTCTGTATTGTTGAATTGGGTAGTGTGTGTGATAGATACCCAATATTAATTCCATCCGGTTTATGAAGCAACTGACGTGAGTTAACGGAAGTTCAATAAAATTTTCAAGATTTATGTACTTCATGTTTTGACTAGCTTGGCGGCTAACATGGAAACATGGAAATAAGGTTGTTTTCTAAATGAAATTGATGTGATTGCTTAGAAGAAAAATAATCAATCGCGATTAATAATATCGATTTTACAGGTCTAAAAAAATTATACAGTGACCGGCACATTTATGCATACAAATTCGGAAATATTGTTACTTGAGATTCCTTTGAAAATTCAATTCTGCATGTCTCCGCATTCGAAATGCAACATCTAAACTTTCATTTCATAAAATTCGATTTTTTTCACCCCTATACAGACAAATTCGTGGCTAAGCATTGGGATCTCGGTAACCTTAAGAGATACAGAGTAGGTTAAATTAGGGCAAAGTTGCACCATTTCATGCTCAACAAAATGCTGCTTTGATATTGGAAAAATTGCAATCATTTCTGGAGATATTCGAAAAAAAAAGGGAAATATGCAAAATCTTTGTTATTTATAACTCAGTTTATTTGAATAGATATTTCAAAATGAATGTCACTTCACCATTCCCACTTTTTGTCAAATTGGAAATCCGACGTTTAATCTTCGAGTGGCCATCATCAACTATATATATACAGGGTGTATCTAAATAACACCGAAAAAATTCAAGGGGCGATTCCTTGTGATATTTTAGGATATCAAGTTCATATGAACATGTGTCCTAGGTTGCTTCGTTTTCGCGATACAGGGTATTAATATTTCCATGAAAGATCGTTATTTTATTCATTGCTCAATTGTCTTTTCATCAATTACAATTAACGTTGTGGTTATATGGAGCTTCTTCTGGTGCAATTAGATTCGAAATAATATTTCCAGTAGCGTCACAGTGGGTAAATTCATCGATATTTATGGTGAATGTCATTGTACGCCACCGGTTTTTCTGAGATTCATATTTTTATTAGATTGAACTATTTGAATAACAACTTTTGGTAAAACTGCATTTAGCATGCGATGGGTTTTTTTCGAAAATTTTTTTTGGTACTTACGTATTTTTGTCTGAAAAACACGAATTTGATAATGAAAATGTGAACAAACCACTATTTATCGAGATATTGCAAAAAAAAGTTCGAAATTTCGACTCCCTTTCCCCTGGCGTTGGATGCATTTTCAGGTACTTGCTCTTCTTATTTTGTCATTGGACACTTTATATACTCATGATGTACTTCAATGACACATTTTTATACAGAAAATTCAACAGGATTTTTATGGTGAGTTTTTCCTATTTAGTGAGCAAGCATACCAGATGACGGCCATTTTATGTCAAATGTCAATAGATTGCTATGGAATGACATTACACACGCCATTATATTTCAAATGATATTCTTCCTTCTTTTCAATAAATATGGATAAATCACAAGATGATCATATTTCTAGTTGACTCAATGATAGAAAAAACTGTGTCTTATATTGTGATATATATAAATTGTCCAATGATGAAAAAAGAAGGGTAAATTGTTTTAAATTCAATCCAGAAGACAGGCGGAGAAGAAGGGGAAATCTGTAACTTTATAGTGAAATATCTTGATGAATAATGGTTTGTTCACATTTTCATTATCAAATTCGTGTTTTTCAGACAAAAATACGTAAGAACCAAAAAAATTTTCGAAAAAAAAACCCATCGCATGCTAAAAGTTTTACCCAACTTTTTTATCCCCTGTATGATTTTTGCATCTAGCTTAGTTTTTGAGGAAACAATAAAATTTCCATTTGACTCCAAATTTGATGTAGGTGTTTTCAAGACTTCCATTGAGATTACCCAATAACCCCAATTACGATTATTTTGAAATTTTGGGGCTTTCTGAACCATACGGAATTTTGGTACCATGAACGCTTATACAGGGGGGGGGTTAGAAATAAAAAAAATTACTACTGAAAACTTCAACATCCTGTATCTCAAAAACGGAGCAAGTTAGAACACATGTTTATATTTCTTTATTTCTTTATTTATTTCTTTATTTACGAAAAGGAATTCAAACGGGACTAACCCAAAAGCAGTATACACAGATATGTGATATCTCATCATACAGATATATTAATACTGAACAAATCGAATATCAATAACAAAGTTGATGAAAATCAATAATTGGAGTAATTAATGATTGAGTAGGTACAAAGAAAGGTGAAATAATTTTATTCAGTACATATTAAAACGTTAAAATATATCAAAATCAAGTAGGTGAAGCCAGGAAATGTTTTTTTCAAAATGTAAGAAAATTTGGAAAGTGAGTAAGAGAAAATATCAATATCAATAGAATTTGACAGCGTGTTGTATAATATTTTGCATCTATGCATTGGAGAAATCAAAAAATAATTTGTTTGAGATTGTTCGTAACGAAAAATGTGATTCCTTGTAATATAAGTAGGAGCTGTAAGGTAAATATTACTGAGGATAGCAGGCGAATCAACTAAATTATTTATGATTTTATAAAGAAATTTCACGTCTGAAATGTTCCTTCTATGCGCTAGTGATAATAAGTTCAGCTCATTTCGAACATAGTTACGGTTGCTGGGGTTGGGCATTTTTTATTGACGTAATCAATGAATATATTCTGTATCCGTTCAAGTTTATTTATATAAATATCGTAACCAGGGTTCCATATTAATGAACCATAACTCAGAACACTATTGACATATGACATATAAAGGGTACGGAGTGTGTGTGTGTGTGTTTTTAAATTCACGACAAGTTCTCATTATGAAACCTAGCATTTTATAACCTTTTTTAGCAATGTAGATTATATGCTTATCGAAAAGCATTTTTGAATCGAATATTATTCCCAAATCCTTAATTTCTGTAACAGTTTGTAAGGGACGAGAAGATATTTGATAAGAGTGATTTAAAATGCTTTTCCCGCGTCCGAACGAAATGTGGTCACACTTCTCGAAGTTAATGTATAGACTATTCAGCTCACAGTAATCATGAAAACTATTGATATCCTGCTGCAATAGTTTGATATCGTCAGCATCGGAAATTGAGTGGTAAATTTTTAGATCATCCGCATACATTCAAAAATTGGAGAATCGAAAACATTGAGATATATCATTAATATAAATATTGAATAATAGTGGCCCCAGATGAGATCCTTGAGGCACTCCAGAGGTGATTTGAAGATACTCAGATTTTTGATTACCGATTGTTACTGCTTGACAACGATCAGTTACATAAGAATGAAGCCAATTCAGCAGATTGCAGATTGCTATCTATTCCGACACCAGCAAGTTTCTGAAGCAAAACAGAGTGATCGATTTTGTCAAACGCCTTGCTGAAGTCGGTATAGATAGCATCAACTTGTTGTTCGTCATTGAGCCTGTGTTGAATATACTCAGTGTAGGTAAATAAGTTGGAATCAACTGATATCTTCTTCATGAAGCCATGTTGTTCAATGTTGATTATGTTTTTAACGTCGAAGAACAGCTTGTCGCAAATAATTGATTCAAAAATGTTTGCTATGATTGACAATTCCCCACCAGGGATGTGTCATCAGCATACATCGTTATGAATGAATCTGTGATGAGGTTATCGATTTTATTTATATAAAGTAGGAATAAAATTGGCCCTAGCACAGATCCTTGTGGTACACCCATCGTGACGTCCAAGAGTTCAGAATGGAAAGTAGCAGTGGTAGACTCACTATGATATTTCAAGCCATTCTTAGTCACGAAATTGTAACACCCTGTATATTCATGTAATTTTTTTCACTGTGAAAAAAATGTTGGAGCTAGCTGATTGCCGTTATGAAGATTCTTCACGGTCCTTAAAAGAAATTGTACACGTTGATGCTCAAAAGCGTTGCAAACCACGAATCCATTTTTTAATTTTTTTATGGAACAGCCAGTTTTTCATTTTTATTTTTTCGAGACCTTCGAATTTTCGTGACTACAATGAATAAATATATATTGACAACAATTCCACAACTAGTAGCATCAAAACATTTTTCAACGCCAAGTAAGTCAAGAACAACAAAAGTTATGTAATTCTTTCACATCAACCTTTATTTTGTATTGTAGAACTTTCAATTAGGCTGAAGATGGTCTTTTATAAGACCGAAACATGTCCCTTATATATATAATTATGTAATAACACCATTAAAATTTGTGGAGATGACTTCGAGCATTCCTTCCTTCATTTGACGAACCCAATTATTTTTGAAATCAGAAAAGCAAGATCTTCAATTTTTTCGAATAATATATAGGGTGTTTCATTGAAAATAACGAAGTTGGTACCTATTCCTTATTTCAGCGATATTAATTTGTTTCACCTCGTACAATTTTCCGGAGGTTCAGAACAAACCCAACAACATTATTTGTATTTGAAGTTTTTTTTCATCTTCAATGATGAACTCTGTAGCAGCTGTTTAAATATACGGAGTGACCCTTTACAGGTTGCGTCTCTTAAAATTGAACCCCCTCTCAACTCTTTTGTTTTTGAAAGATATGAAAAAAATGGTAAATAATAAATCTGTTTGTGTAGTTGTTTTATATACAGAGTCATTAGTTTTTTCGGAAAGGACATTAACTCTGTATTTTGAAATGGAACACCCTATATATTTTTTGACATTTCGATAGAGCTTCACTTTCTGATTTCAAAAATATGAATAAGTTGAATATTCGGATGGACAATTGTTGAGTTATTAATGATTAAAATTTACCAAAATATCGCATATTTCATTCAAACTGTCCATTCATATTTTTTCATTGGGATTGAGCGCCAAAACAATATCATACCATTTCCATGGAGCTCAAACAATATACAGGGTGAATCTAAATAACACCGAATTCAAGGGGTGCTTCCTTCTGATATTCTAGCAAATGAAGTTCATATAAACATGTGTCCTAACTTGCTCCGTTTTTGAGATACAGGATGTTGAAGTTGGAAGCATTAATTATTTTTATTTATAACCCTCCTGTATAAGCTTTCATGGTGCTAAAATTCAGTATGGATGGAGACTGAGAATGCCCCAAAATTTCAAAATGATTCTAATTGGGGTTATTGAGTAATCTCAATGGAAGTCTTGAAAACACCTACATTAATATTTGGAGTCAAATTGAATTTTTCTTGTTTCCTCAAAAACTAAGCTAGATACAAAAATCACACAGAGGATAAAAAAGTTGTTATTCTAATAGTTCAATCCAATAAAAATATGAAAATCAGAAAAACCGGTGGCGTACAATGACATTCATCATGAATATCGATAAATTTACCCACTGTGACGCCACTGGAAATATTATTTCGAATCTAATCACACTAGAAGAAGCTGTATATTACTATCAACAGAACCACAACGTTTTATTGAAATCGATGAAAAGACAATTGGGAAATGAATAGAAAAAAGAATTTTCATGGAAATATTGATACCCTGTATCTCGAAAATGAAGCAAGTTAGGACACATGTTTATATGAACTTTATTTCCTAAAATATCACAAGGAATCACCTCTCGAATTTTTCCTCTAGATATACCCTGTATAAACATTATTCCAAAGCCCACTATTTATATTTATATATAGGGTAATTTTAGCGATTTACGGCCAATTAGTATACTCTCTACTATTTCAAAAATCTTGGAAAGTGATCCATCATCAAGTTTCGGCATATCTTAACGTAAATAATATAATCCCCGATTGTCAGGCCGGCTTTAGGAGAGGATATGGTACCTCCTCTGCTCTCGTTCAGGTGACAGATGACATCATTCGTAATACAGATAACAAAGATTTAACAGCTCTTATAGCTTTGGATTTTTTCAAAAGCGTTTGATACTATCAATCATACTTTGTTATGCTTCAAATTAAAATATTTTGGCTTCTCAGATGATGCAGTATTTTTCTTTCTCTCTTATCTCACGAACCGTTGCCAAATAGTCTGTTCTAATAATTCACAAAAAATGTTACATCTGGTGTACCCCAAGGATCAATACTTGGACCATTACTGTTTATAATATATACCAGTGATATTCTGACCTCTGTTGACTACTCTAATATCCAAGCATATGCAGATCAAAAGCGTTTGATACTATCAATCATACTTTGTTATGCTTCAAATTAAAATATTTTGGCTTCTCAGATGATGCAGTATTTTTCTTTCTCTCTCATCTCACGAACCGTTGCCAAATAGTCTGTTCTAATAATTCACAAAAAATGTTACATCTGGTGTACCCCAAGGATCAATTCTTGGACCATTACTATTTATAATATATGCCAGTGATATTCTGACCTCTGTTGACTACTCTAATATCCAAGCATATGCAGATGACACTCAACTCTATACTAGTCTGAACATTCACAATTACGGAGTCATTCAAAACCTCGTCAACTCTGATTTACAGACTATTTCTAAGTCAGCTCACTAACATAATTTGAAACTAAATAAAAGTAAATGCCACTTGATTTTATTTGGTAATAACAGTCATAGGGACGTTATTTCACAAAATATTGCAATAAAAATCGATAACACTATTTTACCTGTTGTGGATTCCATAAAAAACCTTGGTATCAAATTTGATTCTGACCTGAAATTTAATCTACATATGAATGACTTGCTTAGAAAGTCATTTGGTACCCTTAAGCGTATTTACTCCAATGGGCATTGTTTCAATCAAAAAATTAGAAAAATTCTTACAGTCACTGGTCTTATCGCAATTTAATTATGGTGATGTTGTTTATACTAGTCTTTTAAGTAAACTTGATCAACATAGAAAGCAGAAAATCCAGAACTTTTGCTGTAGATTTATTTTCTCCCTTCGGAAATATGACCATTTATCAAACAAACTCAAAGATCTCAAAAGGTTAACAATGAATAATCGATCAAAATACAATTTCTGTAATTTTCTTTATAAAATATTGAAATTTGGAATCCCAACATGGCTTGATGAAAAATTGACTCTGAGGTGTAAAATTCATCCATTAGATATAAGATCAGAATATAAACTTCATATGCCCCGTCATCGCACTATACCTTTTCAGCTTCAATTTCGGAATCGGTAAGTTATATTTTGGAAAAAGTAATCTCGATATCAGAATTGGTTAGTTCGATTTCAGAAATGGTAAACTCAATTTCAGAATCGGTGAGATGAATTTCAGAAAAAGTCCATTCAATTTCAGAAATGGTAAGTTGTATTTCAGAATTGGTAGGTTCAATATCATAAAAAAAATCCTTATATTTGTTCGAAATGTTTCCAATTGCATGTGAGAGTAACAAACCATATTTAAAATATTCAACTTTTCAAAAACAATTTAATCCACAAATGCCTTCCATCTGAATCGCTGGAAGATAGTGGCGTTGCACATGATTATAAGAATGCAAACACATTTGAGGTGTTATCATGTTCATTGAATGATCAGAACATTCTTCAAGACATCGCAGTCTGAATTCTATCTGGTTGAGCAATCTGTTCGGATCTCCAGCTATGACCCTTTGGCGATGCTCTTGCAAGAAGCTCTTCACTTCTGACTTGAAGGCACCCCATATATTATGTTCAATCTGATTCAACATAGGGCTCTCAAACACCGTTCCATCCACTGTAAACAGTCTTTTCTTTTGCAATTAAAAACATTTCAAACATATAAAAGGATTTCATCTTCTGAAATTGAACCTACCAATAATAATTCTGAAATACAACTCACCATTTCTGAAATTGAATGGACTTTTTCTGAAATTCATCTCACCGATTCTGAAATTGAGATTACCATTTCTGAAATCGAACTAACCAATTGTGAAATCGAGATTACTCTTTCCGAAATATAACTCACCGATTCCGAAATTGAAGTTGAAAAGGTTATAGTATGTTTCAGAAATCATTCACCTACCAATCTGTAAAATTTTATAACGAACTATTGATCAATTACATGCATCTTTCTAAGGCCCAAATACGGAAAGCACTAAAAAATTATTTCTTGTCCACCCTCCCCCCTCAGTAATTTAACAATTTTCATTTTTTTTATCGCTTGGAGCGCACGAAAGGGAATCCCTATAATGTTCAAAGACCATCGTGCGTTCCTAGGGAGGATAGGGACAGGATGTAGGTATTGGAATTTTTTTTGAACTTCTGGAGATTATATGTTGTTAGGAATACTTCCACAGGCAATGAATTCTAGAGCCTAGCCGTTCTATGCATGAAGGAGTCTTGATAAAGTGCTGTTCGACATCTTTCGAGGTTGACAACGAAAGGATGTGCTGACTGGGCTAGTCAAATTATCCTAATGTAATTTGACCACATTTTATTATATATAATATGAATTATACAAAATATGTACTCAATATATGATTATGTCTCTTCCTTTCATGTTTCCTTTTATGTTCTTCTCATTTCATGATTTTGTTATGTAGTTAACTGAACTAGTTTCTTGCAGAGAATGCTTTATTACTGATAACTTTGTATAATATTGTACTTGCTAGGTTAAGTGTAAGAGTAGCGATTGGCTAAACTGCGCCTATCTTGTACCTGTTCAAATAAAGACGATTTATTATTATTATTATTATTATTTGAAGAATCAGAGTTGATGTCCTATCCGGAAAAACGAATGACCCTGTATATAAAACAACTACACAAAAAATAAGCGTTGGTCGTTTCAAATAACTTTTTCATTCAACATTTTTTCAGGTCTCTGAAAACAAAAGAGTTCAGAGGGGGTTAAATTTTAAGAGGCACATACAACTCCTTCAGCACCACTCTGTATAAAAAATGATCAAGGGACCATCCGCGAAACTCCCTCCGGATATTTTGCGCCCTCTATCGTTTGCCGATATTGTGACGTACTCACCTCATCGCTTATACAGGACGAATCAGTTTCATTCATGTCTGACAGCCTAATTTTTGTCAGTGGACTTCAGGATTTTGTTCAAATAAAAAATTATGTAGCAACAGAACTAACGACTGGACACTCACCATCTGAGCAGGTGACAAGAGAACAGGAGGTTGCTTAGGGTGAGAGGCGCGTGCGTTTGCGTACGTGGATAAATCAGAGATATACAGGGCGTTTACTTAACGTGCGGCGAAAATTCGAAAGGCGACTCCTAGGGCCATGATGAATGAAAGGGATTCTTTAATCGTATCTATCTATCTATGTCCGGAGATGCACACAGGGTGTGTAATTTTAGAGCCGTGCGCCCACTGGGTAGTTTTTTTGCAGTTTTTATCTCGCTACGTTTGGGGAAAAAAGTGAAACTATTGAGACACAAGATTAGGATGTTTCAGATTTTTTTTCTAGGGGGCAAATTAAACATCCCGAATCTCGAAGAGTAAGCGAAATATGTTTGGTTCAAGGAATCACTTCCTTGCCGTTGTTTAGGTAACATCCTGTATACCAGGTGACATGTAACATTCTGTGATTTTTCATTCATTGAGATGATAATTCCAGATTTGGTGAAGTTTGAAATTTCATTTGGATGAATGAAACAATTACATATTGTTACATGTATTCTGGGTCTCCCGGTATATTATACAGTGTCACTAGTGAAGTGTGCAAAGAATGGGAATACTTTTTGTTAGTAAAATTAATAAATGTGAAGTTTCTATGACTAGAGTCACTTTTTGCTAAAAAATAATGCCAATTATATATTTAAATTCAATATTATGTTCCCACAAAGCTGAAAAAACAATCGCGTTATTTTTATAGAAAATGTTTTTGATATAGTTGAACGAACTTAGTGGGTAACAATTTTCCACAAAAAAGTTGTTCTCCCTGCTCAGAATTTTGATAATGTGTTCACAGTCTTCCCAAACTACCGAACCAAGCTGAAGAGAGTTGGCAACGGTGACAATTAGTCCTACAGTTTGCATTGTCTGTTGTAAAAAATGTACAATCGGACGTTGGCTAGATAGTAAATTGGTTTAGTTTCAAGTGGCGAATTGATGTTATTCAAGTGAAATATTGTTGAAAGCTACTGAGCACTGTGAGGAACGATCTAGTGATGGAGTAAAAGTGAACGAAATTGTGTCTTGATACAGAAGCAGATCAGGTTAAGGTTATGTACTCTTCAGAAAACAGGTTTTTAAAATTTTATATGAGTGTAAAGAATGGTAATATTTTTTGTTAGTAAAATTGATAAATGTAAAGTTTCTACGACTTTGGAGTCACTTTTTGCTTAAGAATAATCCCAATTATACATTTGAAATTCGATATTATATTTCCAGCAGGCTGACAAAAAAATTCGCGTTATTTTTATAGAAAATATTTTTGATAAAGTTGAACGAACTTAGTTGGTAACAATTTTCCACAAAAAAAGTTGTTCTCCCTGCTTAGAATTTTTAATGATGTGTTCACAACCTTCTCAAACTACCGAACCAAGCTGAAGAGAGTTGGCAACGGTGACAATTAGTCCTACAGTCTTCATTGTCTGTTGTTGAGAATGTATGTCGGACGTTGGCTAGATAGTAAATTGGTTTAGTTTCAAGTGGCGAATTGATGTTATTAAAGTGAATTATTGTTGAAAGCTACTAAGAACTGTGGGGAAGGATCTAGTGATGCAGTAAAAGTGAACGAAATCTATAAAAAATTGTGTCTTGATAGAGACGCAGAGAAGGTTGAGGTTATGTACTCTTCAGAAAAGAGGTTTCTCAAATTTTATATTTCCAAAAGATGAAAATCTGCAATAATTCTTTAAAATATGTCCCTATCTCAAAGTTCTACAGTGTGTGTGCTATTAATTGTAATAGAATATCAGGGTTGGCACGAATTAAATTCATATGAATCAAGTCAGTGATTTAACTCGTGAATTGATTCAAATGACTGAAATGGGAACAAATCGCATCATTACCTTCAATTTAAACTAGTTTTAAATGAAATATCCGATGGCATCTGACAACTGACAACCGTGAAGCACCACACGCGGAAAACAAAATTTTCTAAGAGCCGCTATACAGTTTACAATATTTCATTGCATGCAATGGGGGAGACCACTGATTTTTTAAAATGACATTATCGTGAACTCTATACTGAAAAACTACCAGCGAATTAATTTTGAATTTTGTCATTCATGCTAAGACGATGAAAATAATAAATTAGAATATGTCTATTTCAAAACAAACAATTCCTACGCCATTTGAAATTTGGCAATTCATTGGTGTGACTGGTGCGACGTCTTATTACCAACACGCCTATTGTCCTTGAACTGACCAATCACACTGCAACACTGCAGAATGACGAGGTATCAGAGAGATAGCTACAGTTCGGGACTAATACGTCACGACTCCACCATCATATTTGGCTGTTTGAAATATCGAATGAAATATGCTGATTTCAAAACGATATAGATTCGATTCCCTTCAACTTCAACTCATAATATTGATTGTACATCAGACGTAAATCATGATTCGTCGATTGAAAGAGGTTTGCACGGATTTCTTCTCTCATTGGTCTTCCCCATTGATTGCTCCAATTTATATTTCCGGCAAAAATAATATGTAGGCTTTTCAACACTGAATCGGAATTACCGGCTTGCTTGCAATGTCTTTTTGTCATAGATTCTGTGTATTACTTCTCACCGAGTTTTGAGTTGGGTAGAAGAAACCATGAGAAAGGCAAGAAAAGTAATTTCCAATGTGTATCTAATGATGCGTGAAATTCCGAAAATCTAACATGTCACCACTAGAACTGCATCAGTAATACAAATTACCACAATATAAATAAATATGTCCGGACTCATTTCTAGCAATGCATCGAAAAATTGCATTCCAAGGTGACACCAATCCGTAGGCGCGCCATGGATATTGCTGCATTTTATTGAAAATAACTGTAAAGCGCATCTATAATGAAGATTGTGAATGAGTAATATGATTTGCATTAACACCATTTTTCATTCAATCAATAGTCTCAGTTTATATTGCGTATTTTAAGTATTTTATTGTCACGCTTTGAGATTTTTAAATAGAATTTGATTTGTTCTCAAATGAATTAATTCAAAAAAGTCCGAATTGATTAAAAAAGTCAGACTTTTTTGACTTTTTCATAAAACTCATGACTTATTCCAACCCTGTGGAATATACATATATAATATGTATTAATATGATGCATTTTTTGTTACATGTATTAATTCGTGAAAAAATTGCTGAGATCCTCTCACAGTTGGTGAAAACTGCAGTTCCATCTATAATTCAAAACTTACCAGTTGTATTTCCGTGAACTTATCGATTTTCTTAAGATCCCGATGATGAAGCTTTGCTTATGAATGAGGGGTTTCTATTCAAGGGGCATTCCAATGATAAGGAAGCATCAGGTCAAAAACCAAAATTCAATTTGATATTTTGATGATTAGATATACAATTATTTGTTTTGGTTCATATTTCTTTTTGTTTAATTCCTTCATTCGACATGACCAGATCCATAAAGACTGCTGATTCAATAACTTATCTACTTGAAAATTATCAATGATCTGTCATGAGATTTCATTGAATATACAATTGAAGACAATTTCAAAATTTGTTCACATTTTTGTATTGACCATGAAAAAAATACAGGGTTTGGTATACCTGGAAGGAGTTGGTAGGTGATGTGATTTTGAAAATATTTAACCATATATACTATTATACAATTTTCGCGAGTTCGTCGCTTGAAAATTCGGGGTTGGATGTTACAGAACATCGTTTTTTCAATTCTGACGAGTGAAAAAATTTGTTAATCACATTTGGATCCCATTACGTCTTCAATATAGATGAAATATGTATTCAACTTTCAAATAAAAGAAGAAAAAATCAGATAAAATGTTTGATAAAACGTTGATATCTCATAACATCATAACACTTTGTGTAATATTTTATATGTTAAAATATGTTTGAAATATTCTTACCTATCACCCCCTTTCAGATATACGTCGGTGAACCAAACACCCTGTATACATACAAAATTTCATCTGATATCGTTTCGGAAATATTAATAAATAACCAGATAATGTAGCTCCCATTATTCTACATGTTTTTTCGAACTTTTTTCCAATTTGTACTGCTAATTATCGGTCAATTGGTTTTTATAATCTTTACAAGGAGCAAAATAGTAGATTGTTTTATAAGAATCAAAAGTGACACTTTGTTTGACAAGCCGAGCGAATGCAAAATTGGCGAGTCAAAGAAAGTCACTTTTGATTGGAATGAAACATGCTATTTTTCCTGCAACCGAAACCATTAACTCAAATGAATATGTGAAGTAACCATCAATGCCGCGTCATATGTATGTAATTAAACAAACAATCCGTGTGGTGAGAATATTCTTACTGCATTAACAGCAGGTTTATTCAATTATCAAGGATGTTTGAATTGTAGTTTCAATATAAATACAACCACAGAGTTACATATTTGTGTATGGACAAGGTGCTCTAATGGCAAATACTGCGCCAGTGCCAGGTATAGAACCAAGACGTGAAAAATGTTAGGTTAGTGAGCATATCAACAATAATAATAGGGATTATTCATTTCTCTCCATACTCCACTATGTTTGGCTTGATAATCGAATGGAGGTAAACAATATCGTTGTTTGAGACAAAAAACTATTGCTGGCCGTGATTATTCAAAAACAAGTTATCCATCCTGAGAATAACGAATGAAATACAGATCAAGCAAGTATGTGAATCTTGAAGGCTATAGCTTGAAAACTATAATAAGATGCATAAACAAAACACACTAAGTCATCTCCACAAATTTATCAACTGAATAATCAGTGTCTGAACATGTTTCGGACTATCAATAGTCCATCATCAGCAGAGGCATTTTTTAAATGACAATTTGTGGCATATAGCCAGGAAAGTAGTTGTTTTCTATTGAATTACCTGAAAAAGAGTAAATATTCTCATCACATAGAGAATGCGAATTCTCAATGTATTGCTTTATATAAATATATATCCTTTTTTGTATGTTCATAATTCATCTGAGAATATTCCTTTTCAAGGAGAAGATAATAATATTATGACATAGTACAATTTACATTGTTACAAAAATGAAGGGCAAATCGCCCATGGCCCAAAGGGGGCTTTATAGAGGATCCCAACACTTGTTCATCCAAGTAATCGATGATAAAAAAAACTTTTTTTTTTCATTCATTTTTTTTAGTGTGTCTAGTTTATGAATCTATTCACTCCACTTTGAGATACCATGGACTTTTACCATAGATTATAATAAGATGTATCTATATCTCCAGCCTGGTTATGAAATTCCAAATCTGTCGAAATCGGAAACAAATCAGGTGTGCGTCCCAACCCAAATAACCAACCATAACAATGTTGTTTTTTCTTGACGACCTCTAGTACATCCTTTTTAGTTCCTAGGAGCTTAAGTTCAACTAAATGTGTTGCCTAGCAACATACCTATTTTTGTGTCAGTAATAGAAACGTCAATTCAAGAGCTAATTATGGTATTAAATTGGACTTTTGTGTCGGTTGCAGAAAAAAATAATTATTCATGCAATAGGTAGCAAAAATGTATACCTCAGGTTGGAAACATTGAATAATAGTGTGTTCGGAAACTAATAAAATATATCCATGCACTTTGTTAATTTGGATCGAAATACTCACTTGTACAGGACTCACAACGGAAATCGGACTCATTGGTATGTATACCACAGGGACTGTCCCGATAGCGCTTTCCTGAGAATGTATATTCATTATGTAACTATTATCCATAGTCTTTGAAGAAATATTTTCTGGATCAGTCGTAATAGGTTGCTGAAAAAAAAAACAAATTGTTAGATACCAATAAAACAATAACTTAGTCAAAAATGGCCCACATCTTTCAAGTGATATCTTCTAATGTACCGGTATATCACCTGTTAGCGAAACATGTGTGTTTAAGAATTTTGTGGAAATATTATCGTTCGTGAAGTCACAGTTTCGATCATAATTCTGCATTTGTTTCTGTTCCTGAATAATAAAACACAGTTTTAAATATAAATGCAAGGTACACACAAGATTTTATTGTCAATAAAGTATTGCCTACAAGATTTTCGGTAGTCTATTCCATATATTAGCCGTATGACCCTTTTCTGTAAGGCGAGTTTCGACGAACATCCCCAAATGGCGATATTATAAGAAATATGGGAATATACAACAGCAGAGTAAACATTTAGAAGTTGAGCCTTATTGAAATTGGACCTCAATAATTGTCTAATAGCATAGTACCCACTGTTCACTTTCTTACTGACATGAATTATACTCGACTCCCATGTCATGTTACTATCGATGAAAGTACCTAGAAATTTGGTGTTGCCTGATGGTTCAATTATTGCATCACCCACTCTAACATGCAGATTATCAATTTTTGTAATAGTTCTGGAATAAAACTGCATCAGAACGATTTTCTCTACATTCACCACTAAAGAGTTTTTATTACACCAATTCGTGAACTCGAAGCTCAAGGTGTTTAATTTTTCTTGGAGCGCCACTGGGTTATCTGCAATCGCTGCAATCGTTGTATCATCTGCATACAAGACTACATAATCTGAGCTTATATGATTGGGCATGTCATTGATGAATAGAAGAAAATTGAGTGGACCTAACATAGAACCTTGAGGAACTCCAAGATCAATGTCATACTGCGTCGACTGACAATTGTCGACTTTAACGTGTATCTTTCTGTGATTCAGGTAATATCTGAGCCATGAAAGGAAGATACCCCTGAAGCCAAGTGAATAAAGTTTTTTGCATATAATATCGGAGTCAATAATGTCAAATGCTTTCGATAGGTTGAAGATTGTACTTATGTCAGCGCGATAAATATGTTTTCCTACGACCACCTATGAAAACAGCATAAAACACACAACTTTGATATTTAGAAAGTAGCTCATGTCACCATAGTGATGCAAAAGTTCGAAAGTGATTCTCACGTGTGTTGAAACCTCACGCTCACCACACAAGGTTTAGGAAGGTATATGATGTACTTACTTGGTAATTGAATCACTATAGGTATTTATTATACATTCATTTTCATTAGTTTATAATTTTTATCATTTTGATCAGGTTCATGTTACTTTGCCATTCATAATAAATTGATCAATCATATATCACGAGACAAAACCTCGTTGCTGTCTACAACAGCGCTTGGGTCATCTATCGGGTAAGCTTGTAACTGCTAATGTTAATGTTAAGTTATTGTTAACTTAATGTTGAGCTAATGGTAGGTTACTGTTAAAGTAATGTAAAGGTAACTTTAGTTAATGGAATGTTAGTGTCGATTCAACATTAGTTATTGTCGTTAATGTTGACGTAATGTTAAGTTGATGGAAAGTTGAAATCAAGTTAATTTCAATTGGAAGTTGAATTGATGCGTATTGGCAATTTAGTGTTTATAGTGAAGTTAATGTCAATTTGATATTGAGTTAACGTTAATTTGATTTTAAGGTAATGTTAAGTTAATTTTTAGTTAATTTTGATTCAATGTTGAGTTAATGTTGATTTAATGTTGAGTTAATGTTGAATAATTATTGAGTTAATGTTAAGTTGATGTTAAGTCAATGTTAGGTTAATTTAAAGTTGATGTTAAGTTGATGTTGAGTTAATGTTAAGTAACTGTTAAATTTATGTTAATTTGATGTTAAGTGAATGTTGAGTTGATGTTAAGTTAATGTTGAGTTAATGTTAAGTTCATGTTAAGTCAATGTTAAGTTAATGTTGAATTAATGTTAAGTTAACGTTAAATATTTATGGTCGTAGGAAAAATAGTGCACAAAACTCGTTGGAAAGTGCATTTCCTGCGCTCGTTTCGTTTCCGCACTCGCCCATCTGCGGCTCGTGCTAATCGTCCACTCGCGAAATATGTCACTTTCCACACTAGTTATGTAATATAATATTTCTATTCTATTCTAATATAATGTAATTTTTGTATTCAGGGTTCGATTTTGTAAGAGCGAAGTGCGGGTAACTATGGCTAGTTCAATAGTAATATACCGAGTGTCACTGACCTTAGCGGTAAGCAGTGAGGTAGTAGTTTGTTTCGTGAGAGTCGATGAGTCGTCGTTTTTAGGCAGGATCGCATTTTCTGATGGTTCACTTGCGCTGGCAGCGACATCGGTTGCGTAGGTAGTAGTTTGAGAAAAAGAGTCTTTCTCGTCGCCTTGTCCATTTGGGGACATATATGAACAGTTGGAGCCGTGTTTCAGCTCCTTTTCTTTGGCAGTCTTTCTCTCTGCTATGAGTTGGTGTATATCTTTGCTGCGGCCAGGAACTAATTTCCGTAGTTGAATCTGAAAATGCGACGTATGGAAAACAGTGGCGTACCTACGGGGGGATAAGGGGGATATGCCGATAGAAAAACATCAGTTATAAACTCATAAAGTGAGAATAAGATGGGTTGAACTCTGGTGGGATCATTACATTCCACTTGGCCATAAATGATCAACAAATTCTTATTCTTTCAGTTTCATTATTCAAATAATCTGATACTGATATGTGTAGCCACTCCAATCCAGAGGCGTACTTTTTTGAAGGGGGTCAAATATCTAAAATTCTAGAAATCGCCAGACGTGGAGAATGTAAATCACAACTCCTGAAGCGTACCATTATTTTCAAGGGATGTGAAACATGAAAATATCTTGATTTCTCTCACGTGCAATGTAAAATTCGACTCCAAGGGCGTACCATTTTTTCTGAGGAGGTTAAAATAATAATATTAATAATAATAATAATAATATTATGAAATGTAATTTCATGGAGGATATAAATCGCAATTACAGGAGCGTACCATTACCTCCAAGAGATGTGAAACATAAGAACATCTTGATTTATCTCATGGGCAATATAAAATTCGACTCCAAGGGCATACCACTTCTTCCTTCTGAGGGGGTCAAAATGATGATATAGAATGTAATACCGAAATTTCTTCAACGTGAAGGATATAAATCTCAACTACAGGAGCGTACCATTATTTTTAGGGGGTGTGAAACATAAAAATATCTTGATTTCTCTCATGTGCAATACAGAATTCGACTACAGGGGCGCACCATTAGGGGGGTCAAAATGATAATAATAATAGGAGGATATAAATCACAACTCCAGGAGCGTACCTCAAACAAGCTGTAATAAAGATGTCTTGGAGAAAGTCCAAAAACGTTTTTTGAGATATTTATATGTCAGAGAAAATGATGCTTACCCATATCTAGTGGCATATAAGTCAATGTTAGCTAGCTTCAAATTCCAGTCATTGAGTGATAGAAGAAGCATGTAATATGTGATATTTATAGATCAAATAATAGATCAAATAATAGGAAATACAGAAATTGTCTCTTAATAAACTATATTAGTCAGTAAGTTTCAAAAATTAACTCAAAAATGCAAAATAAGACTAAGTTTCATACAGAAATATCTAGGTGCTCTCCCCTGAACTGTATGTTATGTGAATGCAATAGATTTTTAGAAAATAATGAAGGCATTGATTTGTTCAACACTACGATAAATAAAATCAAGTCAATATATTCATAGTAGTATTTTTTATTCATAAATATAAAATTTTAATATTTCCATTATGTCAATTTTAATGTGTTATGTAGTTTGTGTATGATGTTATATGATCTTATGTACATCCATTCTAATTTTAGCTTTAGTTTAGTCTAGAGGCGTTTTCGGAAACTTACTCGGGTTGTTCGGATCCCTAACCTGAACGTTCGGTTAACCAAACCGAGTTACCTACCTCTGTTCGGAAACTTGAATGATGCTGACTCGATCACTGACTCGGGTTGATTTTTCGTGACCCTACTCAAAAGCAGGGTCGCCAGAGTTGCAAAGGACACCGCATGCGCATTACGGAATTTAAGTCAATCAAAAAACGCGGGAGTTTACATTCGACGATAACAATAATAATAAAATAATTTGCATGTTGGGAAAAATCACGACCGCTGATATAGGTACATGTTCAATCTTCATAATTTGATTAAAGTAATTCATTGAGTAGAGAATTTGGGTAGGGGTGAAGTTTGTGGTTATGTGCAACAACACATATGAGACAAGTACAGGGTGGGCAAAATTGGGCGTTTTCACCGTCTATCTCAATAACTAGAGGAGTTATCGAAAAACCGATATACATGTTCCGGGTTCGATTTTGGAGAAACCTCGAATGGTACATTCAAAATTTCGATATCTTCATTCGTTATAGAGATACAAGGGGAAATTGAAAATTTGCCGATTTCGATTTTATTTTCTGACTACTTTACGGTGAGAGGTATCAAAAAATTTCAAACGTATATTTATACAGTATGATGCGTGGAATCCATTGGTATCATCAGAAATTTTATACAGGGTGACGTTGAGAAAATACGGTAGCCAATTATGTTTTTTCTAATGGAACACCCCGTATATTTTGGCACAGTTGAATAGTCCCAGACGTTCTCATTACAAATATATATATAACCCTACCTTTTCCTTCCACAATTTCAGATATATTCGCAAAAATATATTCAGTGTGTCACATTTCTTATGGTTACACCCCCGTATCTTCTGTAAGAATAATTGATGGAAACATTAACAATCATAATATTTTGTGGCAGAATGCCTGAATATGATACTTTACCCATTATTTCTAGTATGCCTTAATATTTTTGCGTTCAAAGAGATAATAAATAAGATATATATTTGAAATTGAAACGGGAACTTTCCAGCTCTGTCAAAATATACGGGGTGTTCCATAAAAAAAATTGTTCTGTATCTGGAATTTGGACATCTTCTATAAGGCTATATTTTTCAACGCAACCTACTGATTTCCTAATTGAGTAAATTATTGGTCTTATTTCTGTATCTCAAATGTCTTGATAACAATGATATCAAATCGAATAATTTCCCATTTCATTCCTCACCAACTATCCATTTATCTGGAAATTACATTCCTTATGATATTTATTTTCCACATTTGGTGAATATATACAGAGTGTCATTTTCAACCTCGATTCTGCCTGTTGATAGCATTATCCAGGAATATCGATGATTCCATAGCTGCTGGCTGTTATCATTGGAGATGATCCCACTTGGTCCATGACTCCATGAGTTTATCATTAATTTGTATTGTTCTGACAGTTGCGAATTTTTGAATCCTACCTCAATTATTTTTACAGAAGATACAGGGGTGTAACCATAAGAAATGTGACACACTGAATATATTTTTGCGAATATATCTGAAATTGTGGAAGAAAAAGGTAGGGTTATATATATATTTGTAATGAGAACGCCTGGGACTATTCAACTGTGCCAAAGTATACGGGGTGTTCCATTAGAAAAAACATAATTGGCTGCCGTATCTTTTCAACATCACCCTGTATAAAATTTCTGATGATGCCAATGGATTCCACGCATCATACTGTATGAATATACGTTCGAAATTTTTTAATACCTCTCACCGTAAAGTAGTCAGAAAATAAAATCGAAATCGGCAAATTTTCAATTTCCCTCTGTATCTCTAAAACGAATGAAGATATCGAAATTTTTATTGTGCTATTCGAGGTTTCTCCAAAATCGAACCCGGAACATGTATATCGGTTTTTCGATAACTCCTCTAGTTATTGAGATAGACGGTGAAAACGCCCAATTTTGCCCACCCTGTACACCAATCCACAGGTGAATATAAATATTTGTAATCAGATCAAATAATTACTCGAATATAATGTGACCATTTTCGTAAACGTTGAACACGAGTTTTTTGTCACTTGACCTATCTGGATCCAGTTATCAACCCAGAGTAAGTTTCCGAAAACGCCTTAGGTCTAAAATAGTTCTGTCTTTTTTACCTTACATGTAATTACCCCTTCGGGGTGTTTGTAGGAAGTACATGAAATAAAAATAAATGAATAATTTCCAAGGGGAGTGAAACATTGAAATGTCTGGATTTCTCTTACGTGCAATTCGAAAATTCGACTCCAGGGACTTTCTGAGGAGGTCAAAAATCGTCCCGAAAGATAATCTCACTCACCCTGTGATTGGAGCACGTGATCGACCTGGTGCACGGCCCCCTGCTGCCTTCCACCACGCCGCAGTGCGTGTCCGGATCGAACTCCTTCGTGATCTTGGCGCTGCTGTTGCTCTTCCGGGACTTTTTGTGTCTGCTGGAGCTGCCCGAGCTGCTGCTAGAAGAACTCCCCTCCGTGGGGCCGGCAGTCGATTTCGGGGTCGATTTCGATGGCGACAGCACCCTCGGCTCCGCCTTGGGAGGAGGGGTGGGAGTTGGGGCGATAGGGGTTGCGATAGGGGTAGGGGGTGGTGTGGAGGGGATTGCTTTCGGGGGTTTGGGTATTGGCAGTTTGGGGTTGGCCGGTTCCGGGATGGTGACGGGAGGGGTCGGAGGGGTGGTTGACGGGCATGGTGGTTTCTGGAATTGAGATAGAGACCACTTTTGAAAAGCAGTCTCTGGAAAGTACGAAGGCGTTGAAGGGTCACCGCAGTTATTTTTCATAATTCCGATTTAGTATCTCGGAATCATTTAATTTCGACTTAGTATCTCGGAATTCCGACTTAGTAACTCGGAATTCCGACCTAGTTTCTCGGAATTATCAATTATATCTCGAAAATTTCTAGTTAATAAGTCGGAATTCCAAATTACTAAATAGGAATTCCGACATAATGGGTCGGAAAGGAAAATACTCAGATATAATTTATGAAAATAAAAAAAAAATTATATATACAGTGTGTCCCACTTACCATGCTCACCATGGGTATCTTTTTAACGGTGAGAGATACGAGGTCGGTTAAATGACACCAAATATGGAGTTTGTGAAGGCTAACTATAATGTGAAAAAATATTCTGATAAAATCTATCCGTTTTTGTTTTATACGCAAAAAACAGATTTTGATCATTTTCATGTCTCCTCCGTAACTTCTTTATTTATGAAAATAATCAAATAGGAATTTCACATTTTCATGGCAGTTTTCAAAGTGATTTCGAAAAAAATATGAAATTTATACCAACTCTTCTAGAATTTGAGATATCAGCACCAACTTTAGTTTTTCAAAAGTAGGTCATAGCTCACTATGACTTGGTTACAAATAATTTTTTTTCTCTTACAGATGATATGTCGCAGTAATAATTTTGTGTTGATAACAACGGAGTTATCGTCATTTATACAAAAACAAAAAATTATTTGGAAGCCGCCATCTTGAATTTATGAATTTCAACTAAAAAATCATGATCTCCTACCTCAAAAACCCCCCACTTACCAATTTTGAATGGAATCGGACCAAATCTTGTCCGCCATCTTGGAGCAGCCATTTTTTTTTATTTGAAATGTTGAAATTGAAAAAAATTGATGCTCCAGGATGGCGGACAAGATTTGGTTTGATTCCATTCAAAATTGGTAAGTGGGGGTTTTTGAGGTGGGAGAACATGATTTTTTAGTTGAAATTCATAAATTCAAGATGGCGGCTTCCAAATAATTTTTTGTTTTTGTATAAATGACGATAACTAGGTTGTTATCAACACAAAACTATTACTGCGACATATCATCTGTAAGAGAAAAAAAAATATTTGTAACTAAGTCATAGTGAGCTATGACCTACTTTTGAAAAACTAAAGTTGGTGCTGATATCTCAAATTCTAGAAGATTTGGTATAAATTTCATATTTTTTTCGAAATCACTTTGAAAACTGCCATGAAAATGTGAAATTCCTATTTGATTATTTTCATAAATAAAGAAGTTACGGAGGAGACATGAAAATGATCAAAATCTGTTTTTTGCGTATAAAACAAAAACGAATAGATTTTATCAAAATATTATTTCACATTATAGTTGGCCTTGACAAACTCTACATTTGATGTCATTTAACCGACCTCGTATCTCTCACCGTTAAAAAGATACCCATGGTGAGCATGGTACGTGGGACACACTGTATACAGTGTGACCTACTTCTAATGGAAACACCCCTCTATCTTACGTAATAGTTGGGTAAGGATCCTGAAATTTGCTGGAGCGAGAAATATTCCAAAAATGCACTCTATGGCCAAGTGGGGTCATCTTCAGTGATATACACTGCCCGCCAACAGCCATGGAACCACCCCAATTTCCGGAAAATGATATTAGGAGTCAAAATAGGTTGAAAATGATTTGAGATTCGGAATCAGGACGCCCAATTCATTAACAATTCATAGTTTTTCTGGAAAAATTTTCAGTTTGGAAAAATTATTTGTCTCACTTTTCATGGAAGCACCCCCGTATCTCACGTAATTATTGAGGTAGGGTTCTGAAATTCGCAGGAGGAAGGGAAAGTCCAAAGATAAAGTCAATTACGTAAGATACAGGGATGCTTCCAGATACGGGGGTGCTTCCGTAAAAAGTGCGACAAAATTTAATTTTTCAGAACTGAAAATTTTCCAGGGAAAATATGAATAGTTAGTAAATTGGGCGTCCTGATTCCGAATCTGAAGTGATTTTCGACCTATTTTGACTACTAATATCATTTTCCGGAAATTGGGGTGGTTTCATGGCTGTTGGCGAGCAGTGTATATAACTGAAGATGGCCCCACTTGGTCATAGAGTGCATTTTAGGTATATCTCTCGCTCCCAGCAAATTTCAGGATCCTTACCCAACGATTACGTAAGGTACAGGGGTGTTTCCATTAGAAGTGGGTCACACTGTATATAAATAAATACATTGAGAATTCGCATTCTCTATATGATGAAAATATCAATTCTTTCTCGGTTCATTCAACAGAAAAAAACTACTTTCCTGGCTATATGCCACGACGAAACTTCAAACTTGAACGATGCAAACTTATTATTATTATTATATTATTTTTATAAACCTCAATCGCAGATTCGTGATTAAGTTTTCTCAATCCAGAATTTCTTTCCACGTCAATTTATCATACATCAAAAAATCGGAATCAAATAATTCTACGTCACTAAGTTGAAATTCCTACATAAAAAGTCGGAATGAAATTCCTCCGAGATAATAAGTCGGAATTCCGAGATACTTAGTAGGAAAAATGAAAAATAATTGTGGTGGTCCTTCAACGCCTTCATAGATGCCTGATTTCGGTTTGAGTAAGCGTTTTCTACGGTAAGAGGACATTGGGATGTAGACATCACAAAAATATACCATTTCACCGAGAAACGCCTATACAATACAGGGTGGTCAGAAATTCTTCTACTGATCGTTGGTTCATATCATTTTAACCTAAATTATCATCGTTACCATCTTCCTAGGAGATTGACAAAATCGAACTGAGTACTTACAACAGAGCATCCCATTTTGGTTGAGACTGTCAGGTTTCTTGGTTGTTATTGAAAATAGAACCTTGCGGATTTCCCTTTCCTGTCTTACTTGTTCGTGAAACTTATGATGGCAGAATCAGATTTTGCATATCTGTTTCCATATATCGAAGACTGGAACCGTTGGCACGATAATATACTACACTGTTTTACCACTAACCAAAGCGATGTTTTAAACACCTCGACACGTATTTCGCTAACTATGCTAGCATCTTCAGGAGAATATTAAAACTAAATATCCTATTCTAGTGTGCTGCTTATATACTACTACTACTACTACTACTACTATACCTAGTATATAAGCAGCACACTAGAATAGGATATTTAGTTTTGATCTTCTCCTGAAGATGCCGATATGTAGTAGTAGTAGTAGTAGGTGGGGAGGCTGTAGCCAAGCAAGTAGGCCCGATGGGCCCTTTTTGCTAACCCCTGCTCTCCACATATCTACGCTTCCTTTACCTAGATTTCCTTTACGAATCTCCCTGACCTTCTGATGAAAGCCAGTATGTCCGTCCACTCTAATATAATCAAGTCCTCCTGTTGAAGTTTGTCTACTCCAAAGATTTCAAATCTCGGCCTTCCGTACGCCTCGTATTCGCCGAGGAAATGGAGTGACGTTTCCTCGTCTTCCCAGCATCTGCGGCAAGTTGGGTTGTCCTCTACTCCCATAAGTGATAGGTGTCTGCACTCTGCCTAGCCTGTTGTGTCCTGTGAGAACTCCTATGAGGAGGCGAAGTACTTGGCGGTCTCTGCCAAGCAACCACTCCTTCCTTGAGTTGCTTGGACCGGCCATGAATTCCTTGGCCTGCCTGCAACCTGTGATATTTCTCCAGTATTCTCCTAGTGCCTTGTCCGCCCATTTATCGAGGGCTGACGTAATTTGGCTCCTTGATATACCTAGTACAGGCTCCGGACCCAGAAACGGCTCCGCGGATCCGGCTCTAGCAAGTTCGTCTGCTGTTTCGTTTCCGGGCACTCCACTGTGACCCGGGACCCATACCAGTTCAACTTCCTTCGATTCTGCTAATATCTCAAGGGCATTTTCACATTCCTGTACCAATGCTGAGCTCGGTCTGGGATGACAGATTGCCTTGAGTGCTGCCTGACTGTCAGAACATATGTAGATCTTCTGCTCTGGTCCCTCTTTCACCTCTTGTCTCTCTGCTACGACCAGGATGGCGAACACCTCAACTTGGAAAACTGTGGTGTATTTTCCTAGAGCGTAGCTTTCTCGTATGTTTCCCCCTTCGAGATAGATTCCTGTTGTAGGGTCCCTTGATGGAAATTGACGTTAAAGTCATCTTAACAGGGTACGGACAGATCCTCGTCTCCTCTCACTCTAAAGTGTTTGTGAAACAGTTATATAGTTCCATCCTTATTCAATTCTGGGGATAAACACTAGATTTTTGACATTCGTTGTTTTTTAGGTTATATTGAGGGCACTGGCGTATCATACGTAATTTCCATATGGAATTTCTTACGCAACTATACCAAGATATAGATGAACAATCCTCTAGTTTTAGAGTTTACTACTCCAGCAAAATCTTTGCGAGTTAGGGAACATATCAATTGTACTGATGAAAGCTTAATATATTTCACCTAAGATGCCTAGAGACATCTCAATTTCACCAAAAGAGACTGTTCTTAGACTGTATACCAGGGTTGACTGAATTGACTGAATGAATTCTGATTTCAAGCTGAGCAGTAGTTCATCTATGAGCTGAATAAGCAGAGCCTTATGATTGAGAAATGGGGGAAACCTCGGTGTGGGTATCTAAACTACTGTGCTCATGTCATGTGTGCTGAATATATTTTCGTAAGTTCAACTCGGAGAAGAATTTATGGAGTTACTAATATCACACTATGTATAAAACTTCGTCTAGGACGAGAAAAGGCTGAAAAAAGAATATACTCCACCTTATTTTCCCCCTCCGTTGAACAACAAGTCATTTTCGAAGAATTCATTGATGAAAGTAACAAAGAAGTAGGTATACGCAGTATATCTTATAGGCACGTTATTTTCACTCTTGCATCCTACATATTTTCTATTTGTGGTAGAGTGATAATAATTAGATAAACTAATGTCTTTCGCCATATTGAATCCATCATCTTGAATTTTCCAATTTTTACGAAACAATCATTATCTCCTACCCCGCCATATGATCTTCCTCAACAACAACAAGTAAATACCCTGTACATACCAATCATCAAAATTTTGAATGATTTTCTGTAACGCCCATGGATGTGACGTGACAGCAATGTCAGTGATGCCAGTAGACAAAACTCAAGTCCCTAGACCATTAAAAAAGAATGCAGCTATG
Source organism: Phaedon cochleariae (assembly GCA_918026855.4). Lineage (NCBI taxonomy): Eukaryota > Metazoa > Arthropoda > Insecta > Coleoptera > Chrysomelidae > Phaedon > Phaedon cochleariae. Next base: position 2,382,804 of record OU896720.1, read on the forward strand.
ATCTGTCCGTACCCTGTTAAGATGACTTTAATGTCAATTTCCATCAAGGGACCCTAGATTCCTGCACCCGAGGCCTGTCTGTCAATCAGACGGGATCCGTCTGTGTAACATACTAAACTTCCTGGGCGAGACTCTACTGTATTGTTTCTGCATTCCTCTCTGCTTGGAATGGTAAGTTTGAACTTCCTATTCCATCTCAGCTTGTCCTGTGCTTTATTCACTCTGAGAGTGGAGATAGGAATCTCTTGCTCCACCCACTCTGCTATTTTTGCATGTCCTGTTATTGTTCCTTCACTTGCCCAGTTTCCTGAGTCCCGCATCCTTAGGTGAGCCGCAATCGCCTCCTTCTTTATCCAGATTTGAAGCGGTGGTAGCCCCAGCATTACTTCTAATGCTGCCGTTGGCGTCGTCCTCATTGCACCTGTTATTGCTAGGCGTGCCATCCTCTGGACCTTACTTAAGTTCCGACCTATCGTAATGGCCAGGCCACCACACTGCCGACCCATAATGGATCTTTGGTCTTACGACTGCTGTGTACAGCCAGCGCATAATCTCAGGGTTGATGCCCCAAGTTTTTCCTATAATTCTCCTCAGTTGCCATAAAATAGCCACCGACTTTTGCACTACCCTATCCGCATGCGGTCTCCATGAAAGTCTGGAAGGCAGAACCACCCCTAGGTATTTGACCTGTTGGACTAATGCCAACTCTTGGCCAAACATGGTGGGTTGCTTGAACCCATCCCTTTTCTTTCGTTTGGTGAACAGGATCATCTCCGTTTTCGTCGGATTTACTGAGAGCCCTGATTCATCGCACCACTTCTCAATTATCCTGCAGGCCGTTCATCGACACAGACGACTCTTAAGAATCGTCCGCTGACGAGGATCATTCCATCATCCGCGTATGCTTGTGCCTTGAAACCTTCATCTGTATGCCTGCCCAGGAGTTCGTCCATTACTGAACACCATAGGTGGGGGGAGAGGCAGCTTCCCTGAGGACAGCCCCCCTCCACTCAAAGATGCTGACATAGTTAACGAAACACGTGTCGAGGCGTTTGAAAAATCGGTTTGGTTAGTGGTAAAACAGTGTAGTGTATATCTGTTTCCGTTTATGAGATGCAGGTCGATTTTGAAAATTCATACTTTTTGGACCCCTTTCTATATCTACGAGGTTATAACGAATAATGTTGCGCTGAGAACTATATCTAACAGAGAAATTTGCGCAGAATTCATTGGCATGATCAAAAATTTTTTTCGGGGTCTAGTTTTGGAGATACGACACAAAGTTATATATTTTTCAACGAAACACCTTGAATTTCACTATATCCTTGAATTCGTTATTTTTCCTTCAAACTAATATGTAATACTTTATAGATAGGATCTCCGGAAATGTTGAAAAAACACTAAAACATATGATAATCTATACTTTTAAACTAAAATTATCAAGTGGAAAGATTTGATTGTTATTAACTAGTTGTTATTACTAACCTCAAATTAGTTAAGCAAGTCAATAACATTAGAAAACTAGACGCATATGAAAGCTTGAAGATATTTAAGAATAGTAATAGAGTAATGAATAAGGATAATGGACCTATTCCATATAGCCCTCTATATAGTTTAGTGAAATAAAAATTAAGATTAACATGTGAACTCAACCATGACAAACATTAACTTGACGGATAGTATTTTTCACAGTTGGGTGAACATATACCTAGTATATTAGCAGCACACTAGAATAGGATATTTAGTTTTAATCTTCTCCTGAAGATGCTAACATAGTTAGCGAAACACGTGTCGAGGCGTTAAAAAATCGGTTTGGTTAGTGGTAAAACAGTGTAGTAAAATATATTATAAGCAATAAGCCACAGTCATAAGGAAACATTTTGGAACAATTGAATTTTTATTGCTAATTAGGAATATTACCAATACTCAATTGAAAATTTATGAATTATTGAATAACTAATATTTCTGTAGTTCTCAATCGTATTTCAACACATGAAAACTGTGCTATGGTCTGCCCCTACTTACAAAATCATGGCGTCAGTTTTCACTGGCGGTAAATTTCTAGCCGTTTGAAAATTACCGTGGCTTATTGATGATTTTAGCACCTAAAAATCGACCGAAAATTGAAAAATTCTAGAAAAATATGAAATTGAAAGATATTTGAGTGATGATTCTATTCAAGAAATAAAAAAAAATGTCCACTCGCCCCTAATCATCGAATTCAAAACTTGAAGGTGTTTTCCAAAACAAGGTGGTAAGGTGGATTTCTTTTGGAATCACCACGTGAGTACCGTTTTCGAGAAGACAAAAATTGAAACTTTTTGTGTTCCTGAATCACATTTGATTACTGAATCTTCTTTAGACGGACCAATTCAAGATGGCACACATGGTACATTGCCATGAACGTGACAACGAATAAAAAAATGAAATAAAAATATAAATAATTTTGACTCTGACATCAGTCAGAATTATAGAAAGAATATATTTCAAATTAATATTAAAAGGCAACAACCACGGTAAGGAACATAAGTTTTCATGTAACGTGTGCCCATATTTCAATTATATTCGATTTACAGCAAACGGCGTGGTTGTAATTTCTGAATCTGATATCTATCAGAAATCCCTGCATCGTTCCATTTGGCTAAATAGAATCTGTGAGAGGGATTCTCTGCTGCAGAAGACAGCTATATTGAACAGTTCGTTTGCCCAACCATCAACTACCCTTTTGAATCAATAGGTACCTACTTCAACTTCATGGTAAGATTGTTCCAAGTTTTAATCAACTGCTTTTGAGGGAGTGTGAAACTCAGTAATAGTGACCTTTTTCTTGTGCTTCACGACCAATATGGAAAACAGACTATGCTACATATGCTACAGTTCATGATTATTAATTATTATTTCTGTTGATAATGATGATATTGTCATCATATAATCAACTGATTTGTTGATCATTCATTTGCGATATTTTATAGTTAATCCATTAATTGTTACCACCGAGGTTCAGTTTCATAATCATTCATTTATTCATACATCCATTCTAGTTCCATTTAGATATAAATGAATTTGTGATGTTTTTGGTTCTGGCAAAATACGATCTGAAATAGTTCAGTTTGTATGGTTATTGATAATATATCTGTGGATATCCGATATTTGAATCTTTCTATCCAAACCCCATAAATTTATATACAGGAAGAGACATTACACGCCAGATCCCTTATTTTACAACTTTTGAATAGGCGATTCTGGTGAAATGGTTCATGTTGATGAGTTCAAGTTCCTGCCTTTGAAAACGCCCTGCATACACTGATCAGCCAAATTGAGGCATCCGCAAAAAATCACTATAAATTAGAAATTATTTTTCCGCCTACCTCTATCCAAAGTATACATTTCCTGGCCTCATTGTAGGGAGCAAAGTCGTACTTTTCCTCCCTAGGGAGGAAAAGTGAAAGTGACGTCATGGTACTTCATCAATGAGATAACTCATACGGCTTTGACGACCTAAACTATATTCGATTATACAGGGTTATTCACGATATTCAACAGGAAGCATTATGGCTTAAGTATTCGTTTTTTTTTGACAGTTTTTTTTTTATAAATAGGGACCTATCCTAAATATTTTCATGTTGTACAGGGTGTGCCAAAGACACGAAATGTATCAAAGTTGCTTTTTTTCAAATGGAATACCCTGTATACCATTGCATTTTTAGATTCTTCAGGAAGAGCTGAGGGCCGAAGTTATTCATTATTGGTCAATACGACTTACATGTCCCTATCTTAATTTTGATTTACCATTGGAACAGAAACAGGGTGGTTCAATATTCATAATTCTGATCAGCCTGTATCTGTTCTAATTACTCTAACACAAATTAAAAGTATGAAAATAATGTGCTCATTATACTGTACCTAGTTCTTAGTTTTAGTACTTCAATAAATTTTGTTCCTAAATTTCATAAATAAATCATTCAAAAATGACTTCTTATTTGAGGAAGGCGGAAAAATCATATGTATACCATGGGGGAAAAGCAACACTTTCCTTCCTCGTAATACAAATAGCTATTCCCTAATCCTTAGTCTGATCTGGATGTTATTTTCTATGACTTGTAGGATTTTAATCTCTAGGAACCTAACCATGCTACTCATTCCTATTTCAAGTTTAGTTGTACATGAATACCAGCTCATGTAGGAATAATTCCATGCTTTGAAAAAAAATTAAGATCACCCTGTGGAGTCTACTAATAACAGCAACAAATATTTCCTTTGTATCATTACATTATCTTTGTGAAGACAAGTAATGCAATATAGCATACAAGCAAAGTTAGAAAATCTACACCTATAAAATGTTAAACAAAAAAATAACTTCATTTCAACTTTATTTCTGTTTACTCTTGTCATTCAATTATCCTTTGGAAGTAGAATAAAAATGTTTTTTCAAATTATGATTCTGTTCTAGGACAGGATCAAGTTGAAGGTTTTCATTTGTTCTTGAATAAATTTAGCTCCATTAGGCTAAACTACCTATTCTTAGGACCAACAAGTACCTCTTTGCCAGCCAAAATAACTGTAATAACTCCAAATATGTCTTCTATCAAATGATAATATTAGGTATCAAAAATTCCTCATTGCTAAATTGCTTATACAAAGACATACTATACCTGCCTATATAAGACTATCAAATCTAGTGATGGGTGGTACCAGGGTATTTATGATAGAGGGTAAATACTACAGAAATTACACCTCAAATGACACCCTTGACAAAAAACTACAATGAACAAGAAAATATGTATTGAAAAAAACTACCCACTCAAAAAACAAAATAAAACTTATTCATAAAAAAAACTTACTCCTATTTTATGTCAGAGGAACAAGGAACTTGAAAAACAAAAAAAAACTGACTCTTTCAGTTTTCTCTTGTGAGTTTTGTGTAAGGAACAATAAAATAATGTATAACTTGAAAAATAAAAAACCTATTCTATTCTTCATGTGAGGAACAAATACAAATAACAACTTAGAAGGTACTAACTTAAATAAATACCCTTAGGATAAATTCCTACTTTTAGGTGGGTATTTATCCTGAGGGTAAATAACTGGGTGAATACCCAATTTATAAATACTCAGCTACTGGGTAAATACCCACCACACATCACTAGTCAAATCTAAATTATGTCAACTCTACAAATATGAATTTCTGAAACCTAAAGTCCATACAATTTATATCTAAAATAAACCCCATTATTGAAATTATCATTTTTCTACATCATTAATGAATTTATATAGTTTCTGTGGTTTAAAAATATGAAGTTTTAATTATTTCTAATACCACCTCTCACCAAATCCTAAAGTTGGCAAAGAATCAGAAGACTTAATAAAATCAATAATGAGCACTCTTTATTCAACTACTGATTAGATTTGTTGATTACTTAAGGTGGATTTATGCACAACGCTTTTTCATTTATCTGTTGCTTTCATTAATTGTCATTAAGTTTATTTTCATTTAAGGACTATGATACCTTTATGCACCACCACTTTTAAATTTTGATGTCTTCTTCTTGGTCAAAACATAGTCGTCATCGTACATAGCCCGATGAAAATATTTGTGTTAGAACCTTCAGTGATCACATAATTACAATAAAAATCAATCATTCATATTGTTTTCAAAGTCTAATTTGAACATACGACTAGAATTTTCAGAATTTTCAAACACATTTTGGCAAAAGAAGAGGAAGAAATTGTTTGTCTGACTTCTGACAGAATCGCGCCTGCGCAAGTCAGTTTTATTTGTATTTGTCGTTAAGAGATAAAAGTTGGTCATCTTTTAGCGAATAGTTAATGAAAGATTAATGACAAATTTGATGTATAAATGGTTATATTGTTAACCAATGTTTCAACAAGTTAGTGAAAACGTTGATGATTATGAAATGAAAGAGTAACGAAAAAGCGTCGTGCATAAATCCAGCTTTATTATTTCATTGAAATATTTATGAACTAAAATAATATGATAATAAAAGTTACCTTGAAAAGTGGAGGTGGAGGTAGACTAGAATGGGACTTTTTGCTACTACCTCCCTTGCTTTTGATTTTCTTTTCCAAGCCATGTGAGGAGGAATGGGATTTTCCAGGGCATGTTTTGTGTGATGAAATATCTCTAGGGTTAAAAACTAGTCTACATTCTTTACATTTAGTATAGATTCTTTTTTCAATTTTTGGAATAGTCCCATAAAGAATAACATCTTGTCTTGGAAGGAGCTGAACACCCTGAACCAATTTGTGCTCAGTGTTAAATTCATCATCTGCAATAATCAATTCAAATAAGTAGGTACAATAATTTGGTGTGTGTACTTTCCTTGAAATGATTATCAAATTATAGAAACAAATGAAAATAACAGCAATGCAATATTTTGTTTAATAAATGAAAACCAGGGCCTACCTAGATCTAGGTCAATCATTTCCTTAATGATTTCCCATCTCGTAATTTCTTCCGAAAACCCTTCGAAATAGTCTTCCATATTTATTTTTTACTATAAGAAAAAACATTAAAAGAGCTGAAATCGAGAATAGGCAACCCAACTAACCTTAAAGTGTATTTTTATCACATAACATTAAAGATTCATGGGAACAAATAATTCAGGGCCTAAAATAAACAATTTATTTATTAATTTTGATCGATCATCTCAAATGATAAGGAGCAGATAGGAATTTCTGTTGATCAAAATAAAAAATGTCACTACTATTAATAACTACTACGTTCAGTTATTGAACCGGAATTTTGGGTTTGGAATTGTTGTCTATTGAAATTGAAGTTTGAAGTTGAAGATCAAACAAATTGAACAGAGAAAGAGCTATTTTGATAATACAGTTCCGCAAGTAATATATTGAGTTCATTGTAATATAAGGAGTTGAACAGAGACCGAGAGTGTTAAGAAGGAGAACATCTTGGGAAAAGGAAGATATGAGAATTCAAATCCACACGAGTTGATTCATTGGCAAATTCTAGACCAATCACAACGATATCAGTCATGACGATGAATTCAGAACTTGCAGATACATAATCTAAATCTACTTTTAACAAATTATTACTATGGGATTGGCGCATTCAGAAAAACACCCTACACAGGAAATGAAGATTCTTATGTGCGTTAACGCGCACTTTCAAACCTTCCAGATCGGCCTAGAATTTACCTCTGAACCAACTCATGTTGATTTGAATTATCGCCAGGCAAATGAGCCAGCTGAGGAGAAATGGAGATTCGACATATCGATCGATCTAGATATCTGTGTTGTGCTGCAGTGGGACTCTGTAACTCAAAGCGAAAGCGAAAGCATGCGTAATCGACTGCTTTTGCCGTTTCGGTACTCTGTACCAATATTCGGATGAGGTCGGAGACGCCGAACGTGAGTTCGTAAGCGAAGCGGTTCAGTACAGCATGGGGTCGATATTCAGGATTTTTCAAATGATCGATAGTTTGAGGTTCCTGCAGTGGGACTCTGTAACTTGTGTCGCATAGCGAAAGCGTAGCGAAAGCGAAACGAAGCGAAGTATACGACTTCGCTTTCCGGTACTCTATATGTAGTTCGTTATGCTTTCGCTATCGTCATACGATTTCATACGAAATAGAACGAAGTTGGTGGAGTCAAATTTGGCAACAGTGTTGCGGATCCCATTTATTCAAAGGAAACATCCCATTGGATCAAAAAAGCGGCATTTACGAATTATTGTATTTTTAATTTTTGGTTTCAATCAGAAATAAAGCACTTGGAGAAGTTTCCGAGAGAAAAGAAATTCAATAAAACATCAAAAACACATATGAAGATGATTTATTTCTATGAATTGGAATGAATGTATTGACTACAAACAGATATTGACATCAACGCCAACAAAAATAGTAATCAGCCAAACAAGAACTTATTCTGCACAGAGCAGCTCATTGGAAAATATGTACCTAATTTGTTCATATAAAAAATTGGTATTTATATTCTCACTAGGTATATCTCAGGTATAGCTTTCTATTTAAATGCAACTAGTAAAGGCAAATGATCTGAGAATAACAATAATATTGTAAGATATGTAACTGCTTATATTTATAATGGACATATCATTCTATAATCTAACACTCAGTATATTATTATTTACATACTATAATGTAATACCTATAAGAACTTGCTTCTCTATGTTGCATATCAAACAAGATGATAAGCACATATAATTCCTTGAATCGCCTTCTGCAAGGCAGCTATATGTTGACAGTGCATTTATACAGATGCACTTTTTCTTACAGTTCACTTTAGAATCTTGGATGGAATTATTAATGTAGTGAAAGTAGAATCCGTTCTTGTTCTTGTTCAACATAGTAAATAATGTTCAGTTAATCCTGTTTCATGGAATTTACTCTTGATTCTCCCTTATTGGTACCTACACAGTAATATTACACAGTTCTTCTTGGGTGTCTCCAAGGTTTTTGCTATCCAAATTATTTTCCCTTCCAATGCACTTATTATGCAAATTTTTCAAATTTGAACGTTCCAGGCTTCCTGTTATGTTTCACTGTTGTAGGTATCGGCCATATACGTATTAATAATCATATGGGCATATTATATTAGTAGGATTCTTTAATTACCTATCACTGTCTTCTTCAATGGACTCACACCAAAGACATATTTTTCTTAACAAGGATTCAGTGAGACAACATTCAGTAATGGCACATTTCATTTTTTGGAGAAGCTACTTATATCTGCCTGTTTTGATGTATCAGGAATCTAAAAGAGAAGGATAATTCGAATGAATATGAATTATTCCAGACCCTATTCAACAGCACTAATGACAGTTTTCAGTTTATTTTTCAACTACCAAATGAGCTGTATGTTTTCATCACACTGTCCATCATATTTTTTATCTCACGTCTCACGTTCTTTCATCCCCTACCTTAATCCTACCAAAGGGAACTTCCATCTCTCTGGAATATCTTTAGGATTTTGTTCAAAAGACTGAGGAATCTGTCCCACTGACTGAGTTGTGTTTTTGCTCGCTTTGTTATCCATGTTTGGGCTCATTCCTCATTTATTAATCTATTATTCTTCTCAAATCAACACAAAGTTCGAACTAGGAACAACAACAAAAACCAATACCTATAACCTCAAATGTTGAGAATCGCAGAAAGCGACAACCAAAATCCTTCGCTTCTGCTTCGCTTACGAACTCACGTTCGGCGTCTCCGACCTCATCCGAATATTGATACAGAGTACCGAAACGGCAAAAGCAGTCGATTACGCATGCTTTCGCTTTCGCTTTGAGTTACAGAGTCCCACTGCTGTTTTGCATAATATCTTTTGAGAAAGTGTTCAGTCACAAGATAAGATAAACTAGACAAGCGGTCTAGTAACTTTTCAAAGTTCAATGACGTAATCAAAATCCTCAATTTTTGACACTACTAGTAATAGTTTTCATTCATAATCGCTGCGCCACTGAATAAATTTCGATTATTTCGAATATGTGGAATTTCACGTTCAATTTTGTCGAAAAAGCGCATAACCGACTGTGCTAAATTGAACACTCCTTTAGAAATTTGAACCAACATTGGTTACTCGCATTTTTCATCATTTTCAGTTTAAGATCATCTGTATAGAATTCATCAGTTCAGCTGTGTCACTAGAGTAGCCGGTTTTAGTATTATTCTTCTTGTTAATACGTCAGCACAATTCATGATAATCTAGTACGAAAAAGTGGAAGTTAAAATTGACATGTGATTCATGACGGTCCTGCTGACTTTCGTCTGATAATCTTTGTTTGGTGCTTTAGGATAGTTTTGTGTCACTTGTCGTTTGTATCAATTTATCTTGTGATATTTTCATCAAGGGTATGTTCCATTAATCAATTTGGTTATTTCGGCAGATTTCGGTTAGTAGTTTTCCGTTTCGTGAATAAGAAATGTTCGGTTGGTTCCTGAAAAAGAGGTTATTCACGGAACTCGGTTGCTGAAAAGCAGTAGATTCATTGTCACCAGAACGACCGTCGATTTTCTCTGGCGAGTTCGGTGAGTTTGAGTTGACGTTGGCGTTTTAGTTTCAGATCTGATTCTTCGATTTACAACGAAGACAAAAATCTCCCATTTGGGATATGTTTCGTTAATCGACCGAGGGGCTCTATTCTCGAACCGTTCGAATTCAATTCGTATACGAATAAAGAAAGATGCACTTATGTATGTGACTTATATTGAAGTGAAATAGAAGATCGAACTCGTATACGAATATCTCGAGAATAGACCCCCCAGGGCCAGTACCGACAATCTTGACAGTGGTACCTACTGGTGACTACGGTTGTGGTTTATTTACGGAATGCCAATCATTCGTCAAATTATAGTTTCGATCAGATCTTGCTCTGCCAGTATTTGATTTCCAATTATAGCACCCAAAAGTTCCTAATTCTTGTGCACAGTGAGCACAAGCCAAGGATGTAGTATCCAAATAGAAAAAAATGTCATCAAACTGAAATTATATCGAATATTATTAATTCACCTCAGCAAATGAATTCATCAGAGCTTAACGCAATAATTGAAATGGGAATATGTTTTCCGTTGTAATTTGTAAATCGATTAATCAAACCGAAAACTAAAACACGTCAACGTCAACTCAAACTTACCGAACTTACCAGAGAAAATCCACTGTCTTTCTGGTGACAGTGAATCTACCGCTTTTCAACAGATTTAATTCAATGTTCGACGTGGCAAATAGCCAGGAAAGTAGTTGCGTCCTGTTGGATATTCAAAATACCATAATGTGCATATCTTTATATGAAGGAGAATGCAAATTCTCTACTTCAAAAGATTTTGTTTTCAAATTCTCATCAATAGATATAATTCAATGTTCGTCGTGGCATATAGCCAGGAAAGTAGTTGTTTTCTGTTGAATGAACTGATAAATAATTAATATTCACATCACGTGGAGAATGCGAGTCAATTTTTTTGTGTACATAATTATATCTGAGAATATTCCTTTTCAATGAATATTTGATTCACTGTGAATATGCACGAAGCGAATTTTCTCGAATTTGAAGTAGGTAAGTACCTAGTTCCCATATACCTATAATAATATCAATATATTTTTATAATAGATGATGAATTTCTCATTCAATATTTGAGTACTACTACCAGAGATCTACTACTAAAACCGAACAATGAACAAACAGCTGATAAACTGACATCTGTCAAGATCCACAAGTAGACCGTAACGTTATGGTGAAGTTACCGTGACGTTATCATAAAGTTAACCAAGTTTGTCTCATTAGGATCGAGGAAAAATGGCTTTGGTTTCCCTGCTCAATAAATCCAATTTAGTACAGTTTCGGAAGACCATCTAGTACAATTCAAAATTTGGAAGTGACAACACTGGCAATCTTTTTTGTCACTGTCACTAGTGTCACTGTCAAATGTAAATATTGTCAGATTTCAGGTTATATTATTATTATTTAATTTATTATATTTTTGTTTACTTTTTATTGACTTCTTTAATTACTGAATAGCAGTATCAAGAAGTACAATAATTATCATTGCCAGAACCTGAAACAAGCATTCTGAATTCTAGTGTTACAAAAATAATCAAAATGGACCCCAGTGAAGAAATGTGTAAAAGTCTTGCCAAATGGTTGCAAAAAATTGCACCCAACAAAACAAGATCTATACCTGAAATTTGTGATGGAGTAGGAATGCTAGATGCTCTACTTCAGATATCCCCCGAACATTTCAGCAAACTGGAGTCCAAAATAAAGAGGGATGTTGGAACCAATAACTGGCGCCTTAGGATAAGTAATCTGAAAAAGATTCTAGAAGCTGTGATGGAATATGACCAGGACGTTCTCAATTCACAAATATTGGGAATAGGACGACCTGATATTGGCAAAATAGGGGAGAGTAATGATCCTATTGAACTTGCAAAATTGCTGCAATTGATATTAGGTGAGTGATTTGTTGGATTATCAGGATTCAAATGATATTATGACATTACTACTTTAGAAAGGTGCAATAGCACCTAATATTCTCATTGTTTTTTTTAAAGATGAAGAATATTGTGTGCATTTGAATAATAATATGATTTAACTGTTCTGACTATACTGGAATTTTTGCAACACTGAAGGTGACAAATTAATACCTAGTTTATTCAACATTATTATTATTTCTAACCCAAAAATTTCCACAGGAATGTTTCACTAATATAGGAAATCATCCACAAATTCTGAAAAGCTAGATTTTTTTTGGTTTATAAAAGCAAAGGGTTTCTTGCAGAAACAACATTTGACATTCCAGTTATTGGTAACATTGTATTGAAAAATATCATATATCTTCATCCCTACAAATATTTTTAGCAAAAACCACATGTTGTTAGGGTGATTTGCATTGTTTAATTATAGGGGATTTCACAAAAACCCCACCTTTCACAGACATGTGCTGTTTTTGTTTTAAATACAAAACAATGTTTCCTTTCATTCTCTTCTAACTACCTTCTTAAAGTAATAAATCACGTTTTGTGTTCTTAAAAATTAGAAAAAAAAAAGTTTTCATGCAGAATAAGTGTCTCAATTTTCATTCAATAACCACACATGTCAAAATATATATATTTTTTTCTCATAATGTTAATTTTTTTCCACACAATCAAGATAAAAGGATTCATTAGATACTCTTGATTATAAGTTGTCCCACAAACAATTTTTCTCGAAATTTAACCTGTTTTAAGGAAATAAATTTCAAGGGCCTCCTTCAATATTGCTTCTTTTTGACAAATGCTGATTAAGGTATACTATTATGTTCCAAATAAGAAGTACATATATATAAGACGTTTTTGGTTGCCGACCAACCTGACCAACCGGTCATTAATGTCATGTGACTGATCACAATGATAGATATGATTGGTTTCCACTGGTCCCTTGTATACAAAAACGACAAAATCATTTAAAACCAGTAACTTCACTGCTCAATCATGCCATAACACATATCCTGATATCCTAGAAATCAGATATATTATTTGGAATCATCTCTTTATCAGTCATTGAATGACTCAAGATAGATTTTGTGGATGGAATAATAATTTTGAACTGCCAATCAGAAATATTTTGCTTAAATGAATCTAACAGAGTGATGTAATTTTTGTTAAATTATAAGCAATTTGATTCATTCATTTCGCAGACTGTAGATACCCTTGCCATGTCTCTGACAATTTTCCAGTAATTTGGTTGTTTTGAGGTTATATTTTATATCCTTTAACCACATCGACCATCAAAAATCCCAGGCGATGTGATCTTGGATGGGTCGATCCTGGTCTTCAATAAAAAACGGTACCTTCTGGAGACCCCGGTCGGCAATCCAAAAAAAAACTCCCTACGTGGCGCTGCCTCTGGAGCACTACAAGTATGGTAGTATTGATGATTATTTGTCAACCTTGAAGGAATCTTTACACCAGCAGGATGAACAGTAGATGGTGTAGAAACTCCTATCAAATCCCATCTACTGTTTTTCAGTCAAAGTTCTTGACCTACGGCCTACTTGACAGAAGGATTCTTTTGAATATCGCGCAATATAGCTCGCATTTTACCCGTTAGATGGCCAAATCTCAATCAGAATTAAAGGTTGGTAGAACTGATGATAATTGAAATTCCCCAAAATTACAGTTTCCTACTAGGGGTAAATCTTCTTGGAAGTCTGGTTTACACTCCGTTGGAAGTCTTTGGATGTTTTTGGAAGTCTTTGGATGTCTTTAGAAGTCTTTGGAAGTATCTGGAAGTCTTTGGTAGTCTCTGGAAGTCTTTGGAAGTCTTTGTTCATTGGAAGTCTGGTGTACACATTTTTCCTGGAGATTTACCCCTCGGTTTCGTACTTTGAAATTTTATCTCATTTGATTTGAGGATATGTTATGAATGTTATGATATTATTATTTCTCGTGCAAGTGGTGTGTAAGACCCATTTTCTGTTCTGAAAGAAATCTGTTAAAAGGGTCGCCATCTTGCGGACAACTGAGAACTAATATGCCATTATTGTGGAATCTGCGTCAAGCGTTTTGGGATAAACAAAACACTGTCTGTGATATTCTATCCACCTTGCTTTACACTGATGAAATAAATAATGGCGCCTAATTCTCAATCATCGCCATTTTTAAGATTAAATTTCACTTTGAGATGGTGTTTATTTTCAGGATTTATTGAAACATAATATGACATATACAACAAAGAAAAACTTCATCCTTTAGGTCATGTCACAGGTCATAATATTTGACAGGTGTAATATTGCTTTCATCCAATCAAAGCGAAGGTCAACGATTCCTTATGATTGCCAATGCTGCCTTCTAAGTTGGAATGGACTGTTAGAATCCCATCAATTGCTTGTGAAGTTCTTGTAACATCAGTTTGAAATAAGTCTCTGATTCTCAGTTTTTCTTATACAACTAAAAACTCACAGTACCATCTTAGTTCTCATATCATTCAGAAGACAGCTAAAATGCTGTGAGTGTAATTAAATTCAGGCGGCTAGCGACATCAATTCCACTTTGGCTTTGAGGCTTCCGAACAATGAACATTTCCTAGAAAGATACATCATTGAAATTGCGAATCACTATCGGCATCAACAGTAGTAGTTTTCGCAGGGAGGATGGAAATACAAAATAAATAAAAACGGTAGGTAGAGTAGGAATTCGAAACCGGGACCTTTCCAACGTACGTAGCTCACTTGGCTATCGTAGTTGTTTCGAAAATACGTACAAAACGGTCACCGAGTGGTCAACGTTATGCGGATGCGGAAGTCTCATAGCAAAATGGAATTGGTGTCGCTAGACGTTAGATAAATAAATCACATTTTTACATTAGTTCTATCATTTCTTCAATTTCTTTCGCTGTTATTATGTATGTTCAAATTTACTGATTGAAGTTTGGCCATCTACCCCTTACATCTTGGATCTGAATTTTTATATTCAGTCCCAGTTCAAATAACACATCATCCTGGATCTAATATGGTTTCTCAACATTTCTCCATATCCTATTGAAATGAGTACCATGAAATGTTTTGAGTAGTAAAAAGAGATGATGAGCTACATGACTTCATTCTATACCACAAGCGATTCTTTCAAACATCAGAGGTTTGTTGCTGTGAATGACAGTAGCCACATTCGCTTTCAGCAAGTCAGCAAACTGCACTAATTGGTCGCCTCGGCTGGTTTCCAAATCATCTTTGTCAACCTCGAAAGATGTCGAACAGCACTTTATCAAAACTCCTTCATCCATAGAACGGCTAGGCTCTGGAATTCATTGCCTGAGGAAGTATTCCCAACAACATATAATCTCCAGAAGTTCAAAAAAAATCCAATACCTACCTCCTATCCCTATCCTCCCTAGGAACGCACGATGTTCTTTGAACATTATAGGGATTCCCTTACGTGCGCTCCAAGCGATAAAAAAAAAAAAAAAAAAGCACTGACAATTATTGAGGATTTTTCCAAAATCTCTTTTGTTGTCAAAAATTTTAGCTCTCGAAATACTCCAAAAACACTCGTAATTTTATGATATGCTTTCATACATTTAGTTAAAACAGACAGTAAGTTATCAATAATGACAATAAACACCTAAACTTCAAAACGTTGTCCAGGTGTTTGATTTTTGACAATAAACACCTGAACTTCAAGATGTTGTCCAGATGTTTCATTTTCAATAAAGTCGTCGAGTGTGGCTACAGCCGCTGGATTCGTCTTGATGTCTGTTGCTGGTATTCTTCACAGTCGGTCAGATCTGTACTCGCGTTCAAGGCATGCCAGATATTTCTCCTAATTATATAAATGTGAAAAGCTCACAGTCATTTCCACACAGTGTTCATAAAATGAACAACAATGGTAGATTTCGGGAGAAAAACAACTACTTCCCTGGCTGATGCCACGCAGGATATTGAATTACATCCTCCCGAAATCTATGCATCGACTCGTTTAAACGAATACTGATACAAGTGGCTATTTCGTAGTTCATATTACGCCAGTCGGGCTGCCAGCCACTCCCGTATGGGAATTTCAGTTTTGGAGTGATTCTTTCCTCGGTTCTACTCAGATGGCGTTACTTTCATTTTATCGATGAAAGACGCCTCGGGGTAGATATAATGCCAACTTGATTCTTGTTTGGCTAGGCTTCGCTAAGTCGGCGGTCTTTTAGGACTGCTGGCTGGAGACTACACTGCACTGATGAGAGTCAAAGAGCTCGAAACCGGTCTGTGGTTGTCTAGCGGCCTGGCTTAATCGAAATCAATAGGCATTCAGGAAAGAATCACTTGTATCAGTTTTCGTTTAAACGAGTCGATGCATAGATTTCGGGAGGATGTAATTCAATATCCTGCGTGGCATTAGCCAGGGAAGTAGTTGTTTTTCTCCCGAAATCTACCATTGTTGTTCATTTTAGGAACACTGTGTGGAAATGACTGTGAGCTTTTCACATTTATTTAACATTTCATTCCACTGTGAGCATTGTGACTATTTCGTAGTTCTCCTAATTATATTTTTCCATTTTGGCCGGACAGGCGTGGGGCGCGGGGCCCGTAGTATTTGCTACTCTTGCTACGTGGCTAATCCGGCACTGACTATCACATGTATATTCAACAAACTGATCGCATGGGTTAGAAATAGTTAATTGAGACTAAAATGAAGAAAAAAATGCAAATCTGATATCAGTCGTACTTATGTTTTGTCCATTCTGTATCGTGACGTTTCCCGTGTTGCAAACGTTCCTGCTATAAAGTCTAATGCACGGACTCTCATTCTTTCAGGATGTGCAATAAATTGTGACAGAAAACAAGAATACATCACGATGATCATGGAAATGGAAGTATCAGTGCAACAGAACATAATGCAAGCGATTCAGCAGCTCGAAGAAGTAAACGGAGGGCAAGGAAGATCCGGTTTGAGTCTTCTCATCATAGACGGCGATAACAGAGTGAACAAGCTCGTGAACGATTTAGAAGCGGCAAACAAGGCCAAAGAAGTATTGACTCAACAGGTGCAGAATTTAGAACAGCAAGTGCTCGCTATAGCTGATGAAAAGAAGGCGATACAAGACCAGAATAGAGTGTTCTTGGAAAAAGAGGCACGCAACCCTCAGGAAAATGTGAGAAAGCAAATTGAATCATTGAAGGACGAGCTTTTTAAATCTGAAGTTATAAGGGATGACTTCAAAGCCAAACTGTTTGAACAGGAGAAACAGTTGTTGACATATCAAGAGAAGATTAATGAACTGCAGGTAGCTGCAAACGAGTCAGCTAAATTGAAAGATGAGATAGATGCTCTCACTGAATCAGCTGGTAAAGTCCTTGATTTAGAATCAGCGCTAGCGTCATACAAAAAACGATTAGAAAACTACCAAGACATAAAGAGGAACTTGCAGAAACTAGAAGACAAAAACATGGAATACATACAGAAAAACATGGAGTTGGAGGAGGAACTGTCGAAAAACAGCAACTGGAAGACACAATGTGATGCCTACAAGAGTCAAATAGTCAATTTGCAACAAAAAATAGACGAGGAAACCCAAA
Source organism: Phaedon cochleariae (assembly GCA_918026855.4). Taxonomy (NCBI): domain Eukaryota; kingdom Metazoa; phylum Arthropoda; class Insecta; order Coleoptera; family Chrysomelidae; genus Phaedon; species Phaedon cochleariae. The sequence continues at coordinate 2,400,335 of OU896720.1, forward strand.
AGGCGGACAAAGCTCAGTTCAATTTGGATAAACTCAAGTCGAAACTAGTGACATTGCAAGGAGAAAAAGAACGCCTGATTCTCGAACGGGACGCGCTAAGAGAAGAAAACGATGAATTGAAACTGGTACCAAAAGAAGAAAGCGGCGCAGCAGTGTCTCAGGAACTGACACCTGCTGATATGGAGAAAAAACTGAGATTCCTAGAAAAGGAGAACCGCACCCTGAAGAGTTCCATACAAGAAATGGAATCCAAACAGACGCAGTTAGACAGCTCGTTGAACAGGATAGAGAAGTTACAGCAAACCAACCGAACCCTTACCCAGAACACTCTAAAACTGGAAGCACAACTGGAAGAACTGAAGCTCCAACAGGGCGAGAATCAGATGACGTCCAATAGCTCGATAGTCAAGGAGTACAGGCAGAAAGTCCAAGGTTTGCATGAAACCTTGGCTGCCAAGGAGAACGAGCTGCAGACTTTGCAGACCAAGTACAACAGAAGCTTAGAAAAAGCTAGGGAAGTGGCGCAGCAGCTGGAACTGAAAACTAACGGAGAAGCGGATTCTTCTTTTCAGCAGTCGAATTTGAAGGAGTTGGAAGAGAAGTTGTTGACGACAGCGTTTTACAAGTTCAGTCTGAATTGTCATAGGGAAGCGATCGATGATAGACTGAGCGTTTTGGGCGTAGGACAAGGTCAGTCGTTTTTAGCGCGGCAAAGACAACCGACGCCTAGAAAGCAGATACAAAGATTCAAGTCAAAGTAGTCTCGGTGGTCCTATGACACTTTGTTTTTATTTATTTTCTGTAAATAGCTGTATTTAAGACTTTGTAAGTATTAATCTACCAGATAATTATCTCTAGACCTATTATCGAAGGAAGATGGATGTTGGAATAAAATATTTCCAAAATTGGTGGCTTTGATCATCTGTAATACCTTCCATACGAAATGATATCCTCTCACTTAATTTCTTTGGAAAATAATGAATCATTTTGTAAACTCATTCTTTGGGAACAGTGCGCATACGTTAAACAGACGCTTGCTCAGGTCAGAGATCTCAGATCCACAAATTTCTGTTGGAAGGGAAAGACGAGAACCTAAATCTGGATGTATTCCCATCAAGTTATATTCTCATATTCCTGTCCACTGGTCCAAAATATTTTCCCTCAAGGTCCCGTCGATAATTCCATGTGTTTTATCTCGGTTCGCATCGAATGGAATGGAATCCCTATGATGTTCGGAGAACATTTTGTGTAACTAGGGGGGATAGGGAGAAGAGGTAGGTATTGGAATTTTAAAGATTCAACCTCTTGTAGAAAATCTAATCTGAAATGTCAACTGTTCACATCATCATAGTCTTATTTCGGATTGGAATGAGCAGAGCGGAGGATCCAAATATCGAGGTAAATGAAAGACGTTATTAAAAAATAATTATATATTTTTCTTGTTTACATTTTATGGTACAATATAGAGTGGGCCTTTGTGCATTTGGAAAAGCAGTAATGTTCGTTGAATGACAAATAATGAATAATGATGGCGCGATGGAGAAAATGGCTGAAGCACTTCCACACCAAAATAAAAGAAATTTCTCTTTCCATACTGTAAAATCAAGATGTCGACAGTTCTGCTCCTTTTCGTACAAATTAAGTATAGCTGAACAATGCGACTGAATAGCATTCGGGCTGGCGTTCACTGAGAACTCTCAATTTGTCACTGCGGAGATGTTGAGAAAGTAGAGGACGCCAATGACAAAGTGTGAATTTTCAGTTGGCACCAGTCCTTCATGAAATGTTCATATAAAACTCTTAAAAATATATTATTTTAAACTATATGTTACATTAATTTTTTTGGAGCAAGTCGTTCGTTAAAGTCAGCGTTTTCAAATGAGTCAGAGCTTTAAATTTCGCCTGCTGGTACAACGTTCATTGAGAATGCCGCGAAAGTTTCCCCTTTTCTGCCCACGGCTTTGGCCTGGTACTGTCCGATATCATTCGAATTGCACGACTGGATTTGTAGGGTGTAACGTTTCCCGTCTGCTGTGAAATTGTATTTCGTGCTGCTCTCTTTGATTGGTTTTCCATCTTTGAGCCAATTTATCTGCAGCGGGTCGTCCTCTGTTTCTGCTACGAAGGTTGCCGATTCACCTTCGGATACCTAGAAACAATAAACTTTGATGAGCAGAAAGTCAAATCGGATCAATAATTATACTGGAAACACTGCTACAGGTGACTACTCTGAATATCTTTGAATTTGTCAACAATGTCATATGTACCTATTACATAAACTTCATAGAACTGTTATATGGTGATATTGCTAACGAGAATCTCTTGCCAGTAACGTAACAGGTTGAATTGCTGGTGCTGGAATTATCTTATAAGTGTCTCTGCAGATTGGAGAAGAAGTATTGACTATTGATTGCAAAAGTAAAAGCCAGAGGCAACACTATTATTCATTTAGTTCATTCAAGCTTTGTGGACGTAGTTTCTGGAATAACATCAGTTATACATGAGATAAGATAGAAAATAGTGATCAACGTATGAACCACAGTCCCAGCCATGTTACGTTACTAGTGGGAGAACTGCTTGGGGAGCACATTTCAGGTTGGAGAAGTTCGGGCTCAAAGGGAAAGCACATAGCGTAAGGGATTCAGGGAGAATAGAGCACAGAATCCATCCAAGCACTGGGAAAGCATACGGACGGGTGGGTCTAAAACACCCGAGGGAAATGGAGTAGGAGTGTTTGGGCCTCGCTCTAAATATTCTGAACCGATGGGCCAATTCACTAGCGTTTTTCAAGCGGAAATTCAAGCCATAGGAAGGTGCATTCAGTTCAATCTCGACACAAAATGCCTGAACAAGGAAATCGCTATCCGCCCCAGCACATCTTGATGGAGTGTTATGCTGTACATGGCAAAAGATTGAATATACTGGGAGCACATGCCAGTTGAGCTCGGAAGAAATACCACGAGAAGATTCCCTCAAAATCCCCTCGAGGGACTGCTATACACATAAAAACCTTGAGATAGCAGGAGAAGATGGGACACAATAGATCTGATAGGGTCGCAGAGCATCTGCCAGCAATTACGCCCACCAATACCAATACGTTATTAGTGTAGTGTGAGCTTCTTGTAGAAAATATTTCGGATAAGAGGTCCATTATCAACCGATTTCAAACAAATCTGTTGACGGATCATTGCTCAGAACTGGATTGTTATGAGGTGCGTTTTGTGTGCCGTTGCAGAAAACTGATCATTTTCGCGGTACGTTTACTGTACTGTCATAGCACTTACCGTGGCGGAAATCGGGAATGTTTTGAAAACTGGACTCTTCGGTTGTTCCCCTGGAACAATTACGTTGAGGGTACAGCTGCTGAAACTTTCGCCGGCGTCGTTGAAAGCCTCACAAGTGTACGCGCCGGAATCCTCGGGGAATATCTCGGCTATGATCAATTTGTAAATGTTGGTCTCGTTTGTGTACTGGAAATCTTTTGACGGTTTGATCTCCTTGTTGTTGTGCAACCAGACCACGTCGAATTTGTCCGAACCTATCACTCGGCAAGACAGCGTGACGGATTCACCGTCGTTCACGAAGGCTGATTTGAGATGGCTCACTATCCTAGGAGGTTTGTCTTCTGAACTTTTCTTGTGGCCATTCGTGGCATTGGCCATAGCTGAAATCACGAAATAGTTATTGATAACAAGATTTCCTTCCAGCGAGGATAGGTAATATTCGTTTGCCAGAGATACCAGACAGCTGTTATGCTCTAACAGGACTAATGGTAAGTTTTCTATTTTTCTTATTTCGTAAATTTTATATAGACAGATTTTTGTAAAAATACTTTTTATGGCGTGGAATCTTATTATTTTGACGTGAAATCTATCGCTTGTGAAGTTTTTTACAGCGGTCTTCATCCTGTTGAAATAAATGCCCCACCTCTTAAATCACCCTGTACCTCTATAACTTACGTTTTATTGTTAGTTTGCACTTCGTTTCAGCAGTTCCAATTGAGTTGGTAGCTTTGCATACATATTCTCCCTCGTCCTCTGGATATACTTCATTGATATGCAGCTTAGCTATTCCATTTTTGTATTTGAGATCAATCACTTCGGACGAGCTGAGTAGTTTGCCATTCTTGTTCCAGATGATTTGAGGATCAGGATCACCTTTCACATGCGCTGTGAGAGTTAAGCTCTCACCGTCATTTATAGTGAGGTCACTCAGAGTTTTCGTGAAGTCTGGCTTACACATCGTGGAATCATCTGGAGGAACTAGAAATTAAATCATATCGATGAGTTCTCAGTTCATCCGTGGGTATTATTTTTTTTTTCATTTTTCTCTTTTGCGTCTTCAATGAAGTAATGATGAAAGCAGGACCTTTCATTTTTACAAGTTTGGGAGCTAACATCAAATTGTAAGGCAATAATCTGAAATGTTGGACATTCGAATAAATCATCAGTGTTACCAACTACTTCAAATGTTTCTAATATTAAATATATAAGTTTAAATGTAAAATAGAAAAAAAGATGGAATATCACCCATGCTCTTTATAATATTAGTACTCACGGGCTAATTCTTTGGTAGCACTTCTAGATCTGTTTGGGCTCCCAGTAGAATCTAACCTTCCATATTTCCTGGGCGTTCGCTTATCGCCGTCTCCCACACTGAGGTTGGAGGAAGAATGTACCAAACTGTTCATGCTAGGGTTATTCGCTCTGGGTTGAATGGGATTTGGAGTAGATGTAACTTGTTTTCTGATAGTGACCGGCACTGGCGCTGGCTTTATGGGATGTTCGATGTATTTTCTGTCGCCTGAATATAATAGTTTGTTCGCTAAGGCTGTCTGTTCTTCTGTCGTGGTTTGACCTTCGACAATAACTACACATGATGTTTCATCTTGTCCGTGGACGTTCGTAGCTACACACGTGTATTTGCCAGAATCGATCGGTCTGCATCCACTGATCTCCATCGTTATCACACCATCTGAGTGCGACATGGAATATTCGTATTTACTAAGTTCACGTTTGTCCTTGTACCATTTGACAGTAGGGAATGGTTTGCCGCTCAAGCAACACAATAATTTACAGGTGTCACGCTCCTGCATGACTCTAGGTCTGAGCATGAAAGTGAAACTGGGTGCGCATTCTTGTTCTTCTTGCCAGAAGGTATACGGCAAAGGTTCTCTTCGTCTGACCACTTGAGCTTCTGGTTTGTACTCTGGAACCACTCTCGGCAAAGCTAGAAAACAAGTTTTCATTGCACTCACCTTCGAAGATTATTAACTGTAACTTACGTTGAACGTTCAGGAAAACAACTTCTTCTCTGGATCCGTAATGATTTTCGGCTCTTATGATGTACTCTCCTCGGTCTTGAAGCCTTGCCCTGTTTATTATGAAGTAATAGTCATCACCAGCGTACCTCTTCATGAATTTGACACTTTGTCTCAATTCTACGTTGTTGTGATACCAACTGACTGTTGGAGTGGCAACTCCAATGACCCTACAATAGAATTTGACACTTTGTCCTTCGTAACAGAAAGCGCTTTGTGGTTTGATCACGAATCTTGGGGCAGCTTGTCTTCGATCTGAAAGAAAACACGTTTAACAGAAAGCTACAGATTTTTTTCTCGAATATATTACCGAAGTAGGCGTCATGTATTTTATACTTCTCTATCAACAGTTTCCTCAAAGAGGAGTATTCAGATAACCTGCCAATCGGCAAGGTGAAAGAATCCCATGCGTCATATTTGGCTCGTATCCTATCGCGCATGCGAATATATCTTGATCGGTCGATCACTTGTGTTCTATCACTGTGATCGCCACTGAGCCATGCGTGTAACAAACATTCTTGAGCAGTCATTCTTTTCCTGAAAATTACATGATGACATTTTTTCATTCTAAATATGTAAACCAGCTATATTCTCTCGATATCTTACTCTTTATTTTTCATCAACAAGCGACGGATGAAGTCCTTTCCTTCTTCCGAAACGTTAACGAATGCCTCTTCGTCAAAGTCCCAATCGCACGCTTTCACATTCTTCAAAGTTTCAATATCATTTTCTCCCGCAAACGGAGACAGTCCACTCAATAATACATAACCTAAAACACCCACAGCCCACATGTCCGTGTAGAACCCTACCGGTTCCCTTTCCACAATCTCGGGTGCAGCAAATTCAGCTGTCCCCGTAGAAATTTTCACGACTTCATTCGGATCTAGTTTGGTTGCTAGTCCAAAGTCTATCAGTTTGATGTTGGTACTCTTGCGTGTTTGACACATAATATTCTCAGGTTTGATATCCAAGTGGATGATATTCCTTTCGTGCATGTGTTTGATGCCCTCGCAGATCTGCCTCATGTAATTGATAACTTCAGCTTCAGACATCTGGTAACCTTCGGCGGTGATTCTCTCGAACAATTCGCCTCCTGACAAGAACTCGTATATCAGGACCATCTCATCGTCGTCTTCGAAGGCGTCATGTAAATTAATGAGCTTAGGATGGTGCAGGTGGTTCATTATATCGATTTCTTTGCGTATCAACTCTTTTTCCATAGCATGTGACACTGGAATGAACTTCGCAGCGAAAATGTTACCGGTTTTTCTTTCACGACAACGATGGACGACTCCAAAGGCACCCGTTCCGATTTCTTCCAGAATATCGTAGTCATCGTACACGGATCTGCCCTTGATTTCCACTGGCTGTGGAACGAACTTGGAGTAAATATCGAACACGTAGTTGTCGTAGTCTTTGATAGGCTCTTTGTGCGATTCTCGTATCTTTTTGCCGTTCTCGTCCACTTCGTATTTCCTCTTTTGTACTTGTTTCTTCTTGGTGTCTTTGGTAGCTATCAAGTTGCTGACGTCCGACGGGTCAGAACGTCCGTATATGTTCTCAGCGAATATCCTGAACTCGTATTGATGTCCGGGAGCAAGCCCGCTGACAGCCATAGTAGTCAGTCGTGTATTTCCAACCCTTATCCAAGTAGTCAGAGGATGTTCACGCCTTTCAACGACGTAATTTGTTATGTTGCTGCCGCCATCCCATACAGGGGCTTTCCACGACAGAGCCAGGGAGTCAGTTCCGATGTTGTCAGCTGCAGGGAATCGAGGCGGATCTGGACGATCTGCTATCTGAATCTTTATTATCGCAGTATCTTGTCCCAGCTGGTTCTCGGCTGTTATTCTGTACGGCCCGCTGTCCAATTTGCTGGCATCGCGAATCGTGAGAATGGCGTGCCGGTCCTTCACCTCGACGTGGTAATGGCCGCCAGATTCGATGACTTCTCCTTCTCTCACCCACGTAATCTTAGGCCTGGGGAACCCGGTGAAGGGAATTTTGATGACGACGTTTTCTCCCTTGTCGAAGTATGCCGAGTCACGGAAACGTGGCGGTATATTCAATTTAGGAGCAGCTGAAACAGAAAAATGTGTTCGTCGACGTTTTTATTGAACATATGGGATACTTACTCATTATCAACAGTTCCGCACGGGTAGATTTTACTCCAGCTTTGTTAACCGCCCTGCACACGTACTCATCGGCGTCTTCACCGAAGATATCGTGGATAACCAGATGGTGTACTTCTCCTTCACTGTAAATGTGGTATCTGGAACCATTCGTGATTTCTCTCGCTCCCTTGTACCATGTTATGTGAGGAGCAGGGCTACCGATGATCGTACATTCGAATTTAGCGTTGTGATTCTGAATACACTGAGCGTCTTTCAACGGTTTTATGATCTCAGGTGGAGTTGCAGCAAGTGGGTCTTTGATCTCCACAATCGAAGAAGCCGAGGATGGTTCCGAAATGCCTGCTATATTTTGGGCAAATACTCTGAACTCGTACTTGCGTCCTTCGATCAGATTCGACAGATTGATTTGCGTTGGTAGGCAAAGGGAGACGTTGACTCGTTGCCACGCTAGACTGCCTGCTTCGCGCTTGTCTATCCAGTATCCTTGGACACGAGAACCACCGTCGGTTTCGGGCTTGGTCCATTCGAGATTAACGAAGTCGCCTCCGACTTGGGTTACTTTGGGTATGCCAGGTGGGCCCGGTGGGTCGAATGGAGCTCTAGCTTTGACTGGGTTGACGCCTTCGAGAGCTGGACCCATTCCATTGTCATTCACAGCCATCACTCGGAACAAGTATTCTTGACCTTCGGTCAGTCCTTGCACGGTGAAGTTGGTTTCTCTGCAGGAACTAGACACCGTTATCCAGTGTGTTCCGGAAACGTCCTTTCTTTCGATGACGTAATGTGTTACTCTGAGGCCACCATCATAGCTAGGCGGCTTCCAAGCGAGTCTGCAGGTGTGTTTGGTGATGTCGGTGGTTTCCAGCGGTCCAGTTGGCGGACCTGGTAATCCGGTGATGTATACAGTGAAGCTTCCGGAAGCACTTCCGCTGTCATTCTTCACAGTCAAATTGTAATCGCCAGCGTCTAACTTGGTGATATCCTTGATAAAAATTATAATATAGTCATCGAACACAGTGAATCTTATATGTGTTGTATCGTCGATTATTTGTCCGTTCCTGGTCAATGTCACGTCGAGTGGCTGATCTCCAGAATAGTAAATTTTGATCTTGGTGTTGTCTCCTTCAGCCAAATACAAATCTCCTGGTAGACGGTCGATTTTGGGTGGTGCTAAAATATTAATTGAATATTTAGTAGATTCCTTTGATATTATAAAATACTTACTTCCTATCTTCAGACGTGCAGTCGTTGTGACAGATCCAAGGGTATTGCTCGCCTCACAAGTGTAATCGCCTTCATCGATGTCCAGCAGATCAGAAATATGTAAAAATGCTGTTCCTCCTTTCACTTCGGTTCTGAATCTACCTCCAATCTTGATCTCGCGTCCGTTCTTGATCCACCTGAAGGCTGGTTCTGGTTTTCCGTATGCTTCACATTCCAGAGTGACTGATTTAGTCAACGGCGCAGACGTGTTGTTCAGACGACGCAACCATTCCGGTTTTTCACCTCCCAGAATTTCGCATACTTTGACAGGTGTAGTGCAGTTACTTGCTTCGCTTCTGCCAGCCGAATTGACAGCATAAATTCTGAATTCGTATTCCGAGCGGTCAGTCAGGTTCAGAACTGTATAGCTAGTGTCTGTAACATTATAATCGTTACACTTGGTCCACAGGGGCGATCCTATTTCTCGTTTTTCGATAATGTAACCGGTGATTCTCGAACCACCGTCATTGGTTGGTGGCTCCCAAGTGAGATCGACGTAACCCTTACCGACGTTGATGACCTTGGGATTGCGTGGAGCAGATGGAACGTTGAATTTACCTTTGAGTTTGAAGGTAGACGATGAGGCGGACGGTTTGCTAAAGCCAGCAGCGTTTTTCGCCCTCACCCTGAACTCGTATTCGTGTCCACTGGTCATATTGAACAAATCGAAATGAGTTTCTTTAATCAAATAATCGCTGGCACTCTGCCAATGAGTATCGTGAGCGATGTCACGGTATTCGAGTTTGTAACCTTGAATACGCGAACCTCCATCGTTTGATGGTCGGTCCCATGATAGATAGATCGTTGAGGTATCCCAGTCTGTGACCCGCGGTGCTCCTGGTGCATCGGGTACTGTGAATGGATATTTGGCAGTTATCGGCTCAGTACTTTCTAATGGTTCGCTGATGCCGTATTGATTCTCGGCTCTCACTCTGAAACTGTATTTTTTATTCGGTTCTAAGCTCATAACATCGTAATGAGTGTTGCGTACGAAGCTACTGACTTTCACCCAGATTCCGTTGGTGTCTAATTTTTCAACGATGTAGTTCGTGATAGGTGATCCACCATCATCTGCTGGTGGCCTCCACGCCAATGAACAGTTATCAGGTGTTATATCGGATATATCTAGTGGGCCCTGAGGAGCCAGAGGCCTGTCCACCACAAGAACTCTGCAGGATGCGGAGTCTGAGCCTTCCGAGTTCGTGAGTTTGATGGTATAGCTGCCGGTATCTGATCGTTTGGCCGATTTATTGTGGAATACCGAAGCAATGTCGGTGGTGTCCATTTTGATTCTGCTATCTGAGATAACTTCGTCACCGTTGATTGCCCATGAAGCTCTAGGCTTCGGTGTCGCCACGAACGGTACTGTGATCTTCAGTTCTTCACCAGCAATGACAATCATATCTCTGATGCTCAGATCTGAAGTGATCTTAGGAGCAGATGGCGCTGCTCTCGCGCAAATAGCATCGGACGCGGAACTCCAAGGTCCCTGTCCGGCTGCGTTCAAAGCTGCTACTCTGAATTCGTATTCGTGGTTCTCGATCAAGTTGATGACCTTCAGAGTTAGATCCGGAACTTGGGCGTGAGTCGCCTTGGTCCATTTATCTTCGGTGATCAGACGCTTTTCTACTACATAACCTGTAATAGGTGAACCACCATCGTGACGTGGTTTACCCCAAGTGATCGTGATGGAATCTTCGGTGGTTTCGATGCCTCTCGGAACCCCTGGAGCACCCGGAGGATCGAATGGATGTCTAGCACGGATCGGTTCGCTGGTTACTGCTGGCTCGGATTGTCCATACTGGTTTTCTGCGATCACTCTGAAGTCATAATCTTTGCCGAGTGTTAGGTTACGAATCCTAACGAACGGCACAGTAACGTAACTGCTGACTTTAGACCAAGTTTGAGATTTGGCTTCTTTCTTTTCTATGATATAATTGGTGATGTCCGCACCGCCATTGTCCCTTGGTGGTTGCCAGTAGAGGGTTAGTGAATCGCCAGCGAATTCGTCTGCTCTGAGATTCTCAGGTTTTCCTGGTCTATCTAAGACCCTGACGTTTATAGTAGCGGTATCGAATCCAGATGGATTTCTAAGTTGCAATCTGTACTGTCCGCTGTCGTTGCGTTTCGAGTTCTTTACAATGATACTTGCATAATCGTCTGCGAGTTGCGGAAATACCCTTCCATCAGATTCGTCGAGTTGTCTGTCATTGGCGAACCACGAAGCAGTCGGCTTGGGGAATCCGACATACGGTACATGAATACTGAAATCTTCACCAGCCTTCACTGTGATATCACGAACGCCTCCCAAATCCATGCAAGGTTTGTTTGCTTGTTCTTCAACCTTGATGTTACTGCTAGGTCTGCTTGGTTCAGATCTTCCGACGTCATTGACAGCCACGAGCCTGAATTGGTAAGTTTCACCTTCCTTCAGATTCGGTACTGTGTAGACGGTATCATTGACTGGAGTACTGTTCACATCAGTCCAATTGTCGGTACCGACAGGGCGTTTTTGTAGGATGTATCCCTTGATTTTAGATCCGCCATCGCTTCTCGGGGGCCTCCACGATAGGGTGACACTGTCTTTGGTGATTCTGTCTGCTTTTGGCGGTTCCGGAGCGTCTGGCTTAAACCTTTGATGTTGGGCAATGATGGGCTCAGTGGGTTTGCTGGGCTCGCCTGGACCAGCTTCATTGACAGCAGTGACGCGGAACTCGTATTTGTTGCCTTCGCGCAGGTCTGGAACCGAATACTGGGTGTTCGGAGTTGGGTAGTTGTTGACCCTGACCCAGTCACCTCCACGTTCACGTTTCTCGACATAGTACCCTGTGATAGGCTTTCCACCTGTAGAAACTGGCGGGTTCCATTTCAGAGAGCAAGAAGAAGCAGAGTAAGCGGTAACCTCTGGTTGGCTCGGAGCCCCTGGTGGATCGAATGGGCTCTTAGCGACAACTGGCTTGCCTTCCAACGGTTCCGAAACGCCATAAATATTTTCAGCGCGAACTCTGAACACGTATTTCTTTCCTTCTGTCAAGCCGCGGGCTGTGAAGGATGGTCTAGGACAGAATCCTGGACATGGTCTCCAGCTGTCTGTGCCAAATTCACTGACTTCCACTATGTATCCGGTTAGATCGCCACCACCATCATCTTCAGGTGGGTTCCAAGACAGTGATATCGTGTCTTGGGTTGTTGCCGTATATTGTAGAGGGCCTCTTGGGATGCCAGGTTTATCTACTACTATCACCTCGATGTCTGCTTCATCCGTTCCATATTCGTTAGAGGCACGGATGGTGTAGGTGCCTGTATCGTCTCTGTTTGAGACTTCGACGCGAAGCCTTGTGTTTTCACTTGTTGTTTCACTCTGGAAAATTACAATTAACATGAAATGACGAACGAAGTCTGACAGTGTATTTGGCACTTACGTATACTCTGTTCGACTCAGGTACATTAACTTTGTTCTTGGTCCATTCACATTTCGGTGCCGGGGCACCAGAAAGTGGTATGTTGATATTGATGGGCTCTCCTGCTCGGACTTTAATTTTACGCCCAATGATTCCATCAAGCCACAACTTTGGTTTTTCTGTGGAACGGAAACATTGATGAACGTTTTTAAGGTTTTATAATAGCTATCATTATATAACCTTGAAAATGATTATCTGTGTACCATAAACAATCAGTGTAAGGCCCTTTAATTTTCATATAATGTTAGTATGATCAATTCAAGAAAAAATACAAAATTATTATTAACGCTACCTTTCATAGGTTTGGCAGTGAAGACGCTTGAAGTGTCACTCGGTTTTCCAGGTCCAGCAGCATTCACGGCGGATACCCTATATTCGTATTGGTGACCTTCCTGGACCCTATCGTCATAGTATTCCGTACTACGGTTGGGTTCCTTATTTATTTTCACCCATCTACCGGTAGCACGGTCCCTACGTTCAATATCGTAACCAACTATGGGCGATCCGCCATTGCTAATTGGCGGTGTCCATTTGATTTTGATGTGATCTTTGTCACTATCGACAAGTTCTGGTTTGCCAGGTTTGCCAGGAACATCTGAAAGATGGTGATTCAGTTAATTTGCGTTAGTGGGATAATGGCGATTTGTCTCATACCATATTGGTTCTTTGCCACAATTGGTCTCTCGGTATCTAGAGGATCAGAGCGTCCTTGTAGATTTTCTGCGAATACTCTGAATTCATATTTTGTGCCTTCTAATAACCTTGGGACTACTGAATGCGTGTACTTGGGATTAACGTAGTTCACAGCAGGTACCCAACCACCGCCATGTGTCAAATCTCTCTTCTCAATTACATATCCACTACAAAAATCCGATATTATATTAACTGTTACGGAAGTAAATGTTTCATTTGAACCCACGTTATTTCGCTACCACCATTATCTTTAGGTGGTTTCCATGACAAAGTTACGCTTTGAGCTGTTACTTCCTCATATTCAATAGGTCTCTGTGGTGGTCCAGGACGATCTATAATATAAATCCAATAAAGTCAATATTTGATAGTTGCAAACAAAAAAAATCATGAAAATGTCTAATGATTTATCCTGATAATAACGAAACATAGTCGAAAACACATGATAATATGAACATGCAAGGAATTTTAAGCTTACCTAATACAGTCACTTGGAATGACCCTTCATCAATTCCCGAACTATTTTTGAGTAATATATGATACAAACCACTGTCAGAACGCTTAGCATTCACAGTATGTATTGTAGTGTGATAACCGATAGAGGTAACAGTAGTACGTTCATCAGCTGACAATGGTTTACTGCCAATAGTCCATGATACTTCTGGACATGGTTCTCCAATGAAGTCGATATCTATGTGAAGAATCAGTCCTGCCTTGATACGAATATCATTGAGTGGTGATTTTATCTTAGGAGGCACTAGAAAATGAAACGAAAATATATTTTCATTTGTTTCAGATGACATGTCTTCACGAATGTTCAATTTAAAATTCACCGTTGAATGGAGAAGATATAGTGGTAAGTGGCAGTACTCACTGAATCTAGCCTTGGCTGTTACCAAATCAGATGGTTCAGAAGGTTCGCTCTGACCAGCAGGATTCGTTGCTATCACTCTGAATTCGTATTCTTGGCCTTCTGTAAGGTCTGGAACGGTCGCCTTATTTTTAGTAGATGGTACATGTGCAGCATTTGTCCAGTATGGACTGCCCTTTTCCTTCTTCTGGATGATATATCCAGTAATAGGGGAACCACCATCGCTCTTAGGTGGAGTCCATTCCAAATCTACATGATCCTTGTCCCAATCGGTGACGGCAGGTTTACCAGGAGCACTTGGCTCATCTGAAATAAATATGAATAGTAATTGCTCTTAGGCAATTACAGCAATAATGACATACCAAATTCGTTCTTAGCGATGATACTTCTAGGTGTTTCTAGTGGCTCTGATTCTCCGACGATATTGACAGCCTTCACTCTGAAGTAGTACTCTTTGCGGTGAATCAATCTGGTGATGTCATGCGATGTGATTGTGGCCATTCCTGCATCGGACCAGGTACCACGTGACACATCCATTTTTTCGACGATGTAATGCAAAATAGGAGAACCGCCATCGTCCAAAGGTATTTTCCAGGAGAGCCTGGCACTATCTTTTGTGACGCTACTGACATCCAGGGGCGGCTGTGGCGGACTAGGTTTGTCTAACACGGTCACTTGAGCTGATGCCGTAAAACTACCCAAATCGTTGGTGAGAGTAAGGGAATATCTTCCGGCATCAGAACGCAAAGCTGATGAGATATCAAAGGACACTTTGTTGTTGTAAACAGCCATGTCGATTCTCTCATCGCTTCTAATCTCCTTGCCGTTCAGAGTCCACTTAGCGGTTGGTTTTGGCGATGCCTCTATTGGAATTGTCCAACCAAAGCGTTTGCCAACCCTAACTGTGATATCTTCCAGAAGGTTCTTATTGAACATCGGTGCTTGGAACCTCGGCTTAGCTAACACTGGCAGACTGGCTTCACTTGGTTCACTATGTCCACCCTTGTTAACGGCAATAACTCTGAATTCGTACTCCTCTCCTTCTACCAGATTAGGTACTGTTGCTTTATTAGTATTTCCGGGAACTTCACAGGCTCTTTCCCAAGTTCTAGAAAAAAAAAATGCTCTCACAGTTATCATTCAAACAAAGTATGTTTCAGATATACGGCAAATTACACACATCCTATCAATTTATTCAGGAGATTGTCAAATTAACATTTAGTTAGTATGGTGCGTATATCTGCGACATATTCTATACATACCCGTGTCTTGGCCTCTTTTCGACAATATACTCGGTGATTGGTGCTCCGCCATCTTTCTTCGGTGGGGCCCATTCCAGATCAACGTGGTCTTTGTCCCAATCTGTCGCTTGCGGCACTCCGGGCCTGTCTGGTCTAGTGAACGGATCTTTGGCAGTTATGGCTTCGGTAGTGTTGAGAGGTGCTGAATCACCTTCCTTATTGCAAGCTCTCACTCTGAATTGATAGTCGTGTCCTTCAGTGAGATGATCAACTCTCATAGAGGTGCCTATTGCATCACCGACTGGCACCCATCTCATGTTTTCAGTGTCCAGTTTTTCTACGGTGTAATGAGATATCTCGGAGCCGCCGTTATCTTTCGGTGGTTTCCAGTGTAAGGTCATCGCATTCTTGGTGACATTGTCTGCTCGCAGTGGGCCTTCCGGAGGTGTTGGTACATCTAGGACGGTGACTTTAACTGTCGCCTCATCTCGTCCGTTCGCGTTCTTGACTGTCAAAGTGTATGGTCCACTATCAGAGCGCTTAGCGTCGATGATCTTGATGCTTGTTTTGTAATCTTCGTTTACAATTTTGACACGATCGTTGTTGAATAATACATCCTCTTTATGTTTCCATTCCTTCGATGGTGGTGGTTCACCAATAACCGGAACGTTGAATTCGATTGACGACCCAACCTTGACTTTGAGGTCCATGAAGTGATTTCTGTCGATTCGTGGAGCAACTGAAATAATGAAAATTCGTAATATTGTAGGTTAATCGAAGATGAGGAATATTATTTTTTCTAGATTTCTTCTTTTCGTCTCCATCAATAATACTAATCTTTTCATTTGTAGAGATATAGAAAGAAAATGAAGAAAAATCTATAAAAACGTGATAGCAGTAATTATTATGGCGATGTATGCGATACTTACGATTCTTGGGTCTGGCTACATGGATTTTAGATGCGTCACTCGGTTCACCAGGTCCTGCCTTGTTAACGGCACGTATTCTGAACTCGTATGGGGTTCCTTCGATGAGATTCTTCACTTTGCCTTTCGGTACATCGCCTTCCACTTCCGAGCATTTTTCCCAGTTAGGATTAAACTTATCACGTTTTTCGATGATATATCCCGTGATTGGCGATCCTCCATCATTCTCAGGTTTGTCCCATTTGAGTTCCACGAAGTCTGAATCGTAATCGGTGATTTCCGGAGCATTCGTTTTGCCAGGTTCGTCGAACGGATTCTTTGCCTCAACTGCTTGGGTGGTTTGTAGAGGCTCCGACTTACCTTGTCTGTTGACAGCCCTCACCCTGAACTTGTATTTGTGTCCGGGGACTAATCCATCGACAGCTAAGGATGTCTCGGGGCCGTCAGTTTCGCCGGCATTGACCCAACGTCCAGTTGCCTCGTCCATTTTTTCCACTACGTACCTATCGATTGGTTGACCGCCATCGTCTGCGGGTGGCCTCCAACTCAGTTTGGCCCCGTTGGCATGCACATCGGACACCTTCAACGGGCCTCCTGGCGGACTTGGTACGTCCAGTACGATGACTTCGACTTCGGCGATGTCTTTGCCGTTCACGTTCTCTGCGGTGATAGTGTAAGTCCCAGATTCAGCGCGCGTAGCATTGCGTACACTAATCTTGGTATTGTAGTCTCCGTGTTGCACTTTAGTTCCGTCTCCGCTCTTGATTTCCTTATTCTTCATTAACCATTTCGTCGTAGGCATCGGTTCACCGGTTACCTTAACGTCGAAGTTGAAGTTTTGGCCAGCACGTATCTTGACCTCGATGAGGTTGGTTCTGTCTATCATCGGAGCGAGATTACGTGGCTTGGCGATGATCGTAGGTGTTTCATTGCTAGCGTCACCAGGGCCAGCTGCGTTGACAGCACGCACTCGGAACTGGTAAGGCTGTCCTTCGATGAGATCGGATACAGTGGCCTTGAGCTCGTTTCCTGGCACTTCGAGAGCTTTCTCCCAATCGCCGAACTTGTCTTTCTTTTCGATGACGTATCCGGTGATCGGTGAACCTCCGTCGTCTTTCGGGGGAGTCCAGGCAAGGTCCACGTGATCTTTATCCCAGTCAGTGGCTTTGAGATGTCCAGGTGCACCCGGTTCGTCGAACGGATTTTTAGCAACGATGGCCGTTTCAGTTTCCAATGGTTTGGATTCTCCTTCGGCGTTGACTGCTGCTACTCTGAACTTGTACTCGTGTCCTGGAGTCAGTCCAGTCACCTCGAAGTCTGAAAACATAAAATAACATTTGAAAATCGTTCGCATCATTCTTCTTAGTTTCAAATAGCCTACTTGGATCAGTGGATCTGCCACACGGAACCCAGACTCCAGTTTCTGGATCCATTTTGTCGACCTGGTAGTATTCGATTGGAGTACCGCCATCATCTTTAGGGCGCTTCCACTTGAGCTTGCAACCGTTCTTGTTGACGTCAGATACTTGCAGCGGGCCCTGTGGCGGTGTAGGTTTGTCGGTGACAGTAACGTTGATGACGTGGCTATCTTTTCCAGAGCTGTTGGAGGCCGTCACCTTGTATTCGCCAGTGTCGTCACGGTTGACGGGACGGATGGCGACCTTGGTATTATAGTCTACGTTGTCGACTGTCGTGCGGTTGTCGTTCTTGATGAGACTTCCATTGAAACGCCACTCCACAGTCGGCGGTGGTTCACCGATGATGTTAGCTTCGAATTTCAGCGGTGATCCCGCTGAGATCGTTACATCGTGGAGATATCTTCTGTCAATTTTGGGAGCCACTGAAAGAATAGTTATTTATTAGACAAGAGAAAATCTAATATTTTTTCGTGAAAAATACACTTTTTTTTCTGTGACAGGGAGGACGACGATTCGATATTGAGAAGATATCAAATTATATTAAAATCAAAATATTGTCAATGTGAACTTTGAAGTTTTTAAATGGTAAGAGTTGCAGGCATCTTTGTTGCTATGGAAACCTTTTGGAGTAATCAAATATCTGTCAATATAATTATGTGATTTAATTTTTAAATATTGTGAACATAGTGGTTGTTTAGTAATTAACGTAACCGTGAAGTGGAATGGAAGATGAAGGAGTTGCAGTTCTTTCTCGGAGACGGTGTTATTGGCTTATTTTTCGGAACTGGCACCACAAAAGCCGTGAAGCGTACCTATATATAGTATGATTCATGAGGAGACTCGCATAGCGGAAAAATGAATAGGGAAAAATCAATACGAGTTGGATTTATATTTATGAAAACATTTTTTGGGCATCCATAACGTAGAAATTGCCATATACCTTTGTTGACCGATATTTCAGAAATAATTCATCGTGATTGGCTGAAAATTGGCAGCAACGTTTCTTTATTGAAACTATTCAAGATGGCATATTGAGAGGAAAAAATTCAGATCCGGACTGGGGAAAATTCACGTTTTATGTTATGTCATAAAAGTGCACTTTGTGATCGCTTTTCTCGAGAACTTTCATCAGATTCAGAAAGATCAGGTAAAATGCCATAAGATCTGCTCACATTTTTAACATAACATTTTTTTCCAGCTCATCTCTTCTGTCAATTTCTATCCAATAAAAATGTACAAAAAATCAATTCACATAAACCCAAATAAAAGTTATCAGCCAGGTCGAAATTGAAAATTCATTTGAACGATTGTGTTCCATATTTTTGACCCAGTGACTATAGGCACGGTGATGTGCACGCAAAATATTTCATTCGTGCACGTACATGACGTCACTTACAACCGCTAGATGCAATTCTCATGGCATTTTGTCTGATCTTTCTGAATCTGGTGAAATTTATCAAAAGTCCGGATCTGGATTATTTTGTTCATAATATGCCATCTTGAATAGTTTCAAGGGAGAAACTACGCTGCCAAATTTCAGCAAATTACGATTAATCATTTCTGAAATATCGGCCATCAAACTTATATGACAATTTCACATAGTGTCTTCGTTATGGAGGGTCAACAAATTTTTTCATGTATATACACGAACCCGTCTTTATTTTCCCTATTCTCACCATTTGGCTATGTGAGTCTCCTCATGAATCACCCCTGTATATCCAGTAATTTTATGGAAAGTCATATTTTGTAACCTGCCAACAGAGATGAAATGTAAAACTTTTTTTCTGTCACAGAAAAAACATTACTACATCCAGAAATAGTTATGTGACAGTGAGACTTACAGAATCTGGGTTTGGCTGTGAATGTTTTACTGGCATCAGAGGGTGGGCTAGGTCCAGCGTCGTTAAGGGCAATCACTCTGAACTGATATTCGTTACCTTCGATGAGCCCATTGATCGATGCAGTCGGATTAGGAGATGTTGTTTCTAGGGCCTTCTCCCACATGGGACTGTACTTATCTTTCATTTCGATGATGTAACCGGTAATTGGTGCTCCTCCATCTGAAACAGGCTGAGCCCACTTCAGGTCAACGTGATTAGCTGACCAATCATGAGGTTCAGGAGCACCCGGTTTGGCAGGAATAGCTAGAAATATGGAAATTGTATCATTTCATGTACGATAAGAATTAGGAACGTCTTACTGTAAGGATCTTTGGCTACGATCGTTCCTGCAGTTTCAAGAGGCTCCGATTCTCCTTCCTTGTTCACTGCTTTTACTCTAAACTTATATTCGTGTCCAGGAATGAGTCCTTCTACTTTCATTTCTGGTATGGCACCACTCGTTTTACCGACAGGCAACCATATTCCAGTTTCGGGGTCGAATTTTTCAACCACGTAATTTTCAATCGGTTCACCTCCGTCATCTTTTGGCCTCTTCCATTTCAATGTGCAGTTGTCTTTATGGATATCAGAAACTTCCAATGGTCCTTCGGGTTGTCCTGGCTTGGCTGTAAAAAAAGAAACGTGGATTATGAATCGAATCGAACGAACATTTGCATCGACTACTCACAAACTACTGTTATTTCGATCTCAGCTTGATCCTGTCCGTATTTGTTGATGGCGACTATTTTATAAACTCCAGTGTCCTTCCTTTCGGGTTTGTCGTTGAAGAACTTGGAGTTATATGGGATATTATCGATACGTTTATGTGACGTGCTGGTGACAGTCCTTCCGTCTTGGTACCATGTGACGTCGGGAGCCGGTTCACCACTGACTTTGACATCAATGTAAATCGGCTCGCCTTCTTTGACTGTCAAGTTAACCAGGTTGCGGCGATCGATCTTAGGAGCCACTAGAATCCAAATTAAATGTATTAAACCAAACAGCAATCGTTGAATTCAGGTGATACTCACGTCTTCTCGGCTTCGTGATGACTGATTTGGACGCTTGGCTCGGTTCGCCAGGACCTGCAGCGTTGACAGCTCTCACTCTGAATTCGTACTCGACGCCCTCGTCCAAATTATCGACGGTACCCTTCGTTTCGTACGGCCCAGTTTCGCCTGCCTTCGTCCATTTAGGCGACCCTTTCTCTCTCTTCTCGATAACGTATCCGGTGATTGGAGATCCACCATCGTTGACTGGTGGAGTCCATCTCAAGTCGACACGATCCTTATCCCAATCTGTCACCTCGGGTGTTCCGGGGGCTCCCGGTTCGTCGAACGGATTCTTCGCTACTATCGTTTGTTCCGCCTCCAAAGGCTCGGATTCTCCCTCGGCATTCACCGCCGACACTCTGAACTTGTATTCCTGACCCGGTTCCAAGTTGTTCAGTTCGATCTTCGGTTCTTTGGATCGACCTGCGGGCACCCATCGTCCTGTGGACGTATCCAATTTCTCGACGGCATAGTATTCGATGGGTACCCCACCGTCGTCTTGCGGTGGGTTCCATTTCAGCGTGCACCCTTCTTTGTGTACGTCGCTGATTTTGAGTGGGCCCTCTGGTTTGGATGGCTTGTCTAGTACTTTGATTTCAATGCTGGCCTCGTCTCGGCCAGAATCGTTCTCAGCCTTGAGTACTAGGGTACCAGTGTGTTCTCTTTTTGCCACGTTTATCACCAATTTCGTCCTGTAATCTTCGAGGTCGACATTGATGTCGTTTCGATTCTCGATGCGCGCTTTGTTCAAGAACCATGTCTTTGTTGGTGGTGGTTCACCACTAACTTTGACATCCAGTCTGATGTGCTGTCCCGCTCTAACGGTCAAGTCTTTCAGGTTAGTTCTATCGATTTTAGGTGGCACGAATCTGTCTTTAGCCGTTATAGTCTCTGATGGTGGTGAAGGTTTACTGTCCCCTCCCTTATTCACAGCTTTGACGCGGAATTGATACTTTTGTCCTTCTATCAAATCAGGCACTTTGGCTTCGGTCTTATTTCCTGGCACCTCAACAGCTTTTTGCCACTTTCCTGTAATTGGGTCTTTCTTTTCGATTATATATTTCTCGATCGGTGCACCACCATCGTTCTTTGGAGGAGCCCATTTGAGATCGGCGTGATTCTTGGACCAGTCTTTGAGTTCTGGTTTTCCAGGCGTATCAGGTTCTGTGTACGGATTCTTAGCCGTCGTCGGAACGTCAGTGACGAGCGGCTCCGATTCACCTTCAGCGTTGATGGCTTTCACCCTGAATTGATAGTCCTTGCCTTCTATGAGACCTGTTATTTCGGCCTCTGGAGTCTTCGTGGTCGTCACTGGGACCCATCTTCCCGTATCTACGTCCATGCGTTCTACGAGATAGCCAGTTATTGGTTCGCCACCATCGTCTTCAGGTGCTTCCCATTTCAGCTTGCAGCCATCTGCCGTGACATCGGATACTTTGAGAGGTCCCTTAGGTTTCGATGGTTTCTCGATTATCAGAATCTCAACATCGACGGTATCTACTCCAGAATCGTTCTTTGCAGTGACGGTGTATGTACCGGTGTCGCTTCTTTGCACTTTTTGTAAAACGAAGCTGGTGTGATAGTCCTCATTGTCGATTTTGAGTCTGTCGTTGTTTCTCAGAGGTTGATCTTTTAGTGTCCAAGTGACTACTGGCTCTGGTTCACCCTTGACATCGGCCTCCAACCGCAATAGTTGTCCTGTGCGTAAAACCTTCTTCGTGAGATTTTTGCGATCGATTTTCGGAGCCACTGTGAGAAAAAAACATTATGTGAAGCGTGATTCCATAAAAATAGCCAAAAAACTTACAAAATCTAGGCTTAGCAATGACTGACTTCGATGGATCGCTAGGCTCACTCGGTCCGGCTTTATTGACAGCGACAATGCGGAACTCGTATTCGTGACCTTCTTCGACATTCTCAACTCTTCCGGTGGTTCTGTCTCCGGGAACTGATGCAGCGTCTATCCAGCCACGGCCTGCTTTGTCATGCATTTGGATGATGTACTTCTCAATTGGAGACCCTCCGTCACTAGCTGGCGGTTTCCATGCCAGCTCCACGAAGTCCTTGTCCCAGTCCTTGGGCTCTGGTCTGCCAGGCTTGCCAGGCTCATCTGTAAAGCGGAAGTTTAGAGACTGGTTGAGACTTCAGGTACTCTCAATCGCGTTTTAGTTGAATTTTGAGAGGTTGTTCAAGTGTAGCGTTCAAATAGGTGCAACTGATTGAAAAATTAATATAAATAATAATTCATATTTGTTCTGTTATGGAATCGGTCTTGATTGCTTTCGTCGTTACATTCAGGACTTCTACAGGGAGAAAATTGAATGGACTTGAAGCAGCTCGAGGTGAGTACCAATAACAGTAAGAGTTCATTCATGTTACTGAAAATTAATGAAAACATCCGGTAACTCACTTGTTAGTATCAGCTTTTGTCAATGAGAAGTGTTAATACAAAAATTCAAAGACAATTTGCCAATAATAAATTTTCCATTTTCACGTCGAGAGCAGATTCGTTGTTTCCGATACTTCTAAAGCAAAGAGAAAATTAACCCCTGTGATTCAAGAGTATTTCTATACAGGGTGTATCTAAGTAACACTGAAAAAATTCAATGGTTGATTCCTTGTGATATTCTAGCAAATAAAGTGCGTTTTTGATATACAGGATGTTGAAGTTGGAAGTATGAATTGTTTTTATTTATAACCTCCCTGTATACGCTTTCATGGTGCCAAAATTCAGTATGGTTGGAGACTGAAGAAGCCCTAAAATTTCAAAAGGATTATGATTGGGGTTATTGAGTAATCTCAATGGTCTTGAAAACACATACAGTAAAAATTTGGAGTCAAATCGAATTTTTATTGTTTCCTCAAACAATAAGCTAGATACTAAAATCACACAAAGAATAAAAACGTTGTTATTTCAATAGTTCAATCTAATAAAAATATGAAACTTGGTGGTACGTTAATTTCTTGGAGAACTGTATTTTTGTCTCTTTAGTACATCAATCTTTTGCTCTTGAACTTTTTGCTCACTCCAATCTAGTTCACAACCAGAATAAATCCGACCAACTGTATTATCAGATATTTCATTTTAGTAAATGCATAGTATGAAAAACAAAGGATTACATTTTATTTCTCTTCTACCTGTATTTAGAAAGTAAACCTGACCAAGACCTAGGTGAAAGAAGTAATTAGTTTTTGACATTAGTAAAAATCATCGATTCCCATAAAAGATAGGCCCTAAAAAGAAATATCAAGTAGAGACATCATTGTTTGTCAAGGTGCCGTAATCGGCGTAATCTGATATTGTCAATTATTTTGAGACATAGGTATCGAAATATTTGTCAATATCCTGAACATTTCCGGATCTCAAGAAAATTGAAATAATCATCTTGTAGGCATCTCGGACGAGATGCCATTTAAAATTGATAAAGTTTGTGGGTGATATTGTGACTCACCGTGTATGCCCTCAAATAATGTACACTGGGTGAATACAGGAAATGAGGGTTTCAAAAATAAGAATTGACGTGTGATATGATAAGTGGTGAATGAATTGTTATTCCTATCTACAAATCGGGCGATCGAGAAGATGTGGCAAACTATCGACCAGTATCTTTGATAACAAATTTAAGCAAGATCTTTGAGAAACTTCTGAAAACTAGACTGAACTCTTATTTCAAAAAACATAATTTGATATCCAATTCACAGTTTGGATTTCAAGATGGGAAAAGTACACAAGATGCATTAGCTGAATTCACCAAACAAGTCTATGGAGCCCTCGACAATAGTAAACCATCAATAGGGGTTTTTATAGATCTGTCAAAAGCGTTTGACACAGTTAGTCATCCAATTCTTTTATCAACTCTAGAAAGAAATGGAATAAGAGGAAATGCAATGAAATTAATTTCATCATACCTCGAAAATAGAACACAGGTAGTCAGGATTAGAAAAGTTATAAGTAACCCAGAAATAATAGATTGTGGTGTTCCTCAGGGGACGGTCTTGGGGCCAATACTGTTTTGCATCTATGTAAATGGTTTGTTTTCACTCAATAACTCTGGCAGAATCATCAGCTTTGCTGATGATACTGTTATATTTTACACAGGAGAGAGTTGGTCGATAGTGAAACAAAAAGCAGAAGGCGATTTGGTGTTGATAAAGGACTGGTTTGATTACAAAAAGCTATCTCTCAATGTGAATAAAACATTTTTCCTACCGTTTTGTAACCACCAGTCGTCTCTTCCAGACTTCAATATTTTGTCGATTCAGAATCAGTTGCAAATTAAATCCGTAACACATATAAAGTATCTAGGAGTTATGATGGACTCTCACTTACGATGGAATCACCACATTAATTATATTGTGAAAAAATTGAGATGTGTCCTTTACAAATTTGGACAATTTCAATACATATTTGACCTCAAACATAAAAAAACACTCTACTATGGCCTTGTCCAGAGTCACATTACGTATTGCATCGTAGGTTGGGGAGGGGTTCTGAAAACTAACCTAAGACCGCTTGAAGTGATACAAAGGAGATTTCTGAAACTAATACTCAACAAAAATTCTAGATATGCATCAGAACAACTATATAATGAAACAAACATATTCGATATTTGACAACTTCACTATAAAGCATTGATTATGAAAAGATACAAAGAGGAAAACCAACTTCTGAAGCAACAGCATTCTTACATTACACGAAATAAAAATCAATATAAATTACCTTTTGCTGCCAAATCGATTGGACAGAGATCATACGAAATTTTAGGGACCAAAGCAATAAATCATTTACCCCACGACATACAATCAGTCAAATCCATAATATATAAATTGAAAAAATTTGTCAATGTTCATTTATCTGAAACGCCTCGTATTTCGATTCATAAACTTATAGATAATAATTAGGAAAAATTAAATACCATATATACAATATTTATTAAGTTTTATCATTATCATTATCATTCCCTTTCACTTATTATCATCATTTATTATCATCATTTACTATCATTTACTATCACCCTATTTTCACCTATTATCATTCATTATCATTTAATATATCAACAATATTTGTGTGATTTTGAATTAATTCTTTCAATATACCTACATATAAATAAGCTACACTGTCAAATAAATTTAATGGTGAGAATAATTATGCACGAGATGATGATTATTTTTGTTTGTTTGTTTGTTTTTTTTATCTATGAAAATGTATTCTTAATTATTTGTAATCCACGCACAAGGACTCGTCCTTCTGTGGATTTTTCTCATTTTATTCATATATTTTATATACTTATTAATATATCAATGATTATGTCATGTATATGGTTCATTGTAATTGATGTTATAATTATTGTTATTCTTATTATGAATAAACTTATTATTATTATTATTATAATTAAAAGGAAGCCAGAAAAAAATAAATGTTGTGCTTTCCATAAACTAGCGACTTAGATCTCTATTTCGTATATTTTAGTTCTATTAGAGGTTTATTCGCGATGAAATCAATATGAATAGGAAGTTATATGAATAATTCACTTACCAAACGGATTCTTCGCAATGATGGTTTTCTCAGTTTCAAGAGGCTCAGATTCCCCTTCCTTGTTCACGGCTTTGACCCTAAACTTGTAAGGTTTGCCCTCCTGCAACCCCGTGATGTTCGCTTCTGGCTCATTGCTCCTGCCACAAGTTATCCATTGGCCTGTCAGAGGATCCAGCTTCTCAATTTCGTAATGATCTATCGGACTGCCGCCATCGTCTTCTGGTTTCTTCCATTTGAGTTTGCACCCGTGCTTGGTCACATCGCTGACCTCTAGCGGTCCCTTCGGAGACGAAGGTTTGCCCAGCACAGAAATCTCTATGTCGGCACTGTCTTCTCCTACTTCGTTCTTGGCTATGATCGTGTATTTCCCGGACTGGGCTCTTTTGCCTCTCAAGACGAACAACTTTGTGTTGTAATCGATATTATCGATTTTCATCTCCTCGGACGATGTTATTTCTTGCCCGTTGAATAGCCACGTGACTGTTGGTGGGGGTTCCCCTTGTATGTTCACGTCCAAACTTATCGATAGACCTGCCTTTACTGATAGCGGTTTCAGGTTGGTACGATCGATGAGTGGTTTCACTGAAATAAATTGAAAATTATATTTTGTAAAGGGATTGGGTGAGCTCAGGAGAAGAAAACTTACTCTTGAATGGTACATATACCGAAACTGATTGCGTTTCCTTTCTATTTTTAACTCAAAGAGTCTCATAAATTTCACAATTCTGCTCCTGTCTAGCAAGATCTTGAATGGTTTTCCGCTGTTTGAATAACGCTTGTGATTCTGTTGTGCTCCTACAGAAAACCGAATCCTCTAAAGGCCGTGTCTCACGGTCCAAGAATTTGATAAAATTTGTTTGATGTGACGTCATTCTTGCCTGTTTGACTCAAATGGTTTGAATCGTCAAGAAATCCTTGTCACACAATTTGAAGAAAAATATTGCCTGAGTAGGTTTTTTACAATGGGAGAAATCATATGGAAAAATAAACTAAAAATTTATTACATATATGGTATTTTGTACAGCATTTGTACAGGGAGTGAAAAAAGAGGGAGATATGGAGAAGACAATGGATTCAAAGAAGAAATATTGATAGAGGGTAGAGGAGTCCTACCTAATGATTTCTGATGGAGTCAGACTAGAAGATTTCAATAGTTTCCAAAACTGTACCTAAAAATGGATGAGTGATGTTCCAGATTTCTATTAAATTAAATCCACCCATATATTGAAAAGACGAATATTAATAAGCGTGAATGTATATTTGCAGGAATGAGGTGACATCATGACCGAGCCCTAGTCATCATAGCATGAATTTGGGATTGGAGCAAGTATTATTTCTTATTAATTCCAAAGATAAAAAATAATGATCATTTAATCAATGATGAAGACATGAAAACAAACATTCTAACCTGATTATTTTATCCAACATGTCATATATTTAGAACACGCTCGAAATTTCAGCTGCTGTTTGACGTGACCTCATTGATGACATCACAGATATGTAGATTCATCAAATTGTTGGACCGTGAGACACGGCTTCAACAGAACAGGCCCTGTCAATTTTTACACTCGAAGGAAGCATTTTGGCAGTCAAGCCAATTTGATATTTTCATCTCCCTAACTTTTAGCTACTTCAAACTTTCAATTTTCAAATGAAACTACCCTATATACTTCCAGAACATCATTTTAAAGCCCTCTCTATTGCGCATACTCCGGTGAGATTTGACAGAGTTATTGAATGAAATCAATACCTACTTAACAATAATTGACAAATCGACATTCGTGTTATAACTTTGAGCAACCATCTTGATGGACTGTTTTTCATTGAAATAAATCTCAATGGAAACATCTATTCATCTGAATTAGTATGGTGTTTGCACCAGATGTCTTTATATCATCGTTTGTTTGCCAATTCTTGTTAAGTGTTGACTTGATTCAATAACTGTTAAACTCAAACCGATTTTCAAACGATGCATCGAAGTATTCGCAATGGAAAGGGCATTGGAATGATGTGATGAAATTACGGTAATTCAATTTGAAATTCCAATATCGAAGTTGCTAGGGGTTAGAGGGATGACCATATCAACTTGGGTTGGCTAGCAAAAATGCTCCCCCCCAAGAATACGAATTGACGGGTCCTGGCAAGTTCTGGTAGAGGATCCGGTAAACTTGCTTTTTGCAACGCCCTAGCTAATCCAAAACTCGCTTGTTGTCAACGTTTGCACAATGTTCAATCAGTGAGATTACTGAGAAATGTTACTCTTTGAAGTATAAAAAATTGAGGGAATACTTACGGAATCTAGCTTTGGCTGTATGCCAGTTGGTTTGTTCGGATGGTTCAGATGGCCCAGCCTTGTTGATGGCACGAACTCTAAACTTGTATTGGTTTCCTTCTTCCAGTCTCGGGACAGTCCCGTTGCATTGCGGTCCGACCTCGGCAACCTTGACGAACTGGCCGCTGAATTTATCCATGGCTTCGATGACGTACCCGGTGATAGGAGAGCCTCCATCTCTAACGGGCTTGTCCCATTTGAGTTTGACAGAATGCTCGTCCCAGTCGGTGATTTCCGGAAGACCAGGAGGAGCTGAAACATCGTAAGGATTCTTGGCGAGAATCGAATTGTCTCCTTCTAGCGGCTCGGATTCGCCTTCTTCATTGACCGCTTTCACTCTGAAGTTGTACTTTTTGTTTGGTTCCAAACCGGTGATTTCAAGATCTGTTTTATCAGCGTCGACGAATCCAGCCGGCACCCAACGTCCCGTAGCCAAATCTTGTTTTTCGACGACGTAGCCAGAAATGGGCAAACCGCCATCGTCTTTGGGCTTGTCCCATTTGAGCTTACAGCCTTCCTTGTGGACATCATTCACCTCCAGAGGCCCCTCTGGTTTGCCTGGCTTGTCGAGTATGATGACCTCGACTGGTGCTTCGTCGAATCCAGATTCGTTTTCCGCTCTCAGCGTGTACGTTCCTGTGTGCTTTCTGCTGGTGTCGGATAGGGCTAGTTTGGTGTTGTAATCTTCGTTTTCGATTTTGACGTTGCCGCCGTTTTCTAGAGGCTTGTGAGCAAAACTCCAGGTGCACACCGGTGGAGGTTCACCCTTGACGTCCACATCGAATTTGACCAGTTGGCCTGCTCGGACTTTGACGGTGTGTAGCTTCTCGCGATTGATGAGGGGGCGCACTGAAATGATACAGGGTTATTGAATTGATTTCTTCAATTGTCGTTTGTGAGATTTCAGTGAAATGTGGCGGAGCCGAACACTGGAGAGAGTGTCTGATGCTTTATCATTCACGAATATTGAGTAAGTAGATTGAAGAATACATCGTCCCAACTGGACTTACTAGAATGAACAAGAGTGTATAAATAAGGTGAACTCAATGAATTGTCTTTCTATAAACTACACTCACTGGCAAAAAAAAACCAGCCACCAAAAGATTTTGCCAAATTGTTCGCCCTGTCACTTTCTCAATTCTTGTCCGATTTTGATGAAATTTCGAGAAAATCATATATTATTTTTTCGGCATGTTAGTCTGAATATTAGTTCCTGAGAAGAGCTGATGACTTGAGCATTATACAGGGAAAAACAAAAGTTACTCTTTTACCCTTGACTTCCCAACGCCCTGTAGAAAAGGTGAGTGGCTGAACTCAGCTTCATTATGTTTTGAATCGAATCAACACAATGGTTTTTGATTCACGTCGATAACCACTTTTTTCGAGAAGATACAAGTGTTTTTAGAATGTATGGATTTACTTTTATTTTTATTAACAATAATTCAGAACCATTCTCAAACTTTCTGCTCCATCATTTTTTGAATTGAAGTTTGATCCTTTTTCGTTCCTTCTTAACACAATGGTTCTATATTCACCTCAATATCTTCTTTCCAAGAGAAGATACAAGTGATTCGAGGAAGTATGGAATTTTTTAATTTTTATCAACAATAATTCAGAACCTATAGAGCATCAGAGGCTCATTCGCCTTCGTCTGGTCTAAACAGAGACTCTTTAAGAGGTACGATTTGCCCATCAAGGAGAATTTCAGGCAATTCTTCAAGACCACTCGAGAAAATTGATCAACTCGATGCCACGGCCGTTGAATTCTGGAATTCAAAAACGAGGAGGGCATACTTGTTATACGACGCTATACATAGTGGAGTATACTACGGCCTTGCCAAAAATGCTATCTCGGAAACTAATCGAGATAGAGGTATAGTTACTTTGGAGAAAATGATCCCCATCGAATTTTGAGCAACTTTGGTTTTTGTGTGTGGTCTGTCTGTCTGTACTCTGTGTTAATCATAAATCGAGATATCTCCGGAACCCTTTGACATATCGACTTGAAATTTTGCCATCTTATTGTACTCAAAACAATATTATGTCATTGAAATATGAAGGAAATCGGGAAACTCTAAGATGGTTTTTCCGGGTTTTTTCGATTTTTCACCGGAAGTTTCTTGTGACCACTCTACAAATCGCAAAAGTGGTCCGATCGATTTCATTTTTCGTGAAAAAAACTCTATCTGGAAGAGACGAAGCCTATTGAAATTGAGCGGGGTCGGAAAATTCCAAGTGGGTTTTTCAAGGAGATTTTCCGAAACACACGGTTCGCTATAAAACGACATATCTCCTGAACCAATAGACTAAATGCAAAAAGGAACGTATGCCTCTTTGATGACGCAACAAATTATTATATCACCATTTTTTCGTGCATCCATCGGAAAATGGAAAAACAAATGAAAATCAAAACATCAAAATTTGAAATCCTTTCAATTCAATATACATCGAAAACAAATGGAAGAATCGAAAATTATCTGAAGTGCAATGTTATTCACTGGAACATTGCCTACAAATTATTATCTATAATTGTCTCTGTAAACCCAATAGTACAGGAAATAAAGTAAAAAATATGAAAAAAAAAAAAAATGTGAACGACCCATAGGGTACCATGAAGATATATTGAAAAACAAAGATTATCGATAGATGAAGCTCATCGACTTCCACTGAACCATGAAATATTTTTTCCTTTTGTTTATTGGAAGATGGAACAAAAGTGTTGAAAATTTTAATCTCAGAAAATTCCAAATATCTCGAAAACAACTGAAAATATCTGAAAATGTTATAAAACCAAAATTATTCTTTATGATAGAATCTACAAAGAATCCGAATAACATTTTTCTCTGAATTCAATAGTTCGGGAGATACGATGAAAAAACTAAAAAATTTACAAGTTTCTAGATAATCACTTGCCAATAGAAAACAAAACAAAAAACAAAAGAAAGTAAAAAAAAGCACATTCGACTGTCTTGATTTGTCTCTCATAAACTACGTACCTAGCTCACTTGTCTTTATTTTTCGCCAAAAAATGTTGGCATTGTTTTAACTTTCTTTTGTTTTTGTTTTTTAGTCCATATTGGCAGTCGGGTAAGCTAGGAACGTAGTATGTGTGGAAAAACCAAGACAGTCGAGTGGGATAAGTACGTAGTTTGTGGAAAAAATCTCCAGTTCTCTGAACTTTCATAGCGTCGTATACACATCTTTGGTGCCCAATGATAGTTTCAATATAAAAATATGCTCATGATATGGTGCCATGGCCTCTACTTTCATCTTACATGAGCAATGATGAAATATCATCTGCTTTTATAGCGTCGTATAAATTATCTAACCTCTATACTAATCTAATACCTAATGAAAACTACATCTATACTAATCTGATACCTTTCAAAAACTACGTACCTCACTTGTTATTGACTACAGGTCTGCATTTATTTGTTTTTTGTGATTAAGGTTTTTCAGGTAAGTGATATGAAAATGAGGAAGAAATAAGTAATACACATTAATTAATATTACTCGTATCCGGAAGATTTCGACAGTAATGATGCAATACCCAGTAACTCTCTAGTTTTTCAGCTGATAACAATCTTTCAAGTACACCAAACGTTCCTAGTGGAAATATCCCAAATCAGGGTGTTCAGACACCATCATCAAATTTCTTGTCTTCTGATCCTGAAAGTCTTACCAATTCAGAAACGACCTTGCGCATATCACAGAGAACAAGAAAACCTGTTTCTTGATTTGGTTTCTCATTAGACTAATTTTCTATTCACGAGAAGGGGAGAAAACTGTTATGTTTTCATTTCACATACTGTATATTTGTGGATTCGGTAGCACTGTGTACCGATAATCGTTATGAGAATGAATAATAATTATAGATTCGCTTGTTATTAACGATTCTCGGTACAGAGGGTGCTACCGAATCCACAAATATACAGTATGTGAAATGAAAACATAACAGTTTGATTATTGTTGATAAGAATTGAAAAATGCCATACTTTCTCGAAACACTTGTATCTTCTTGTAAAAATAAGATATTGGCGTGAATAAAAAACTATTGTGTTGAGAAGGGATCACACTTCAATCCAAAGCATAAAGAAGCCAAGTTCAACCACAAAAATTCGCCGCAGAGCGTTAAGAAGTAGTGGGTGAAGAAGTAACTTTGGTTTTTCCCTGTATAATGATCACGTCATCAGCTCTTAACGGAAACTAGTATTTAGGCTAACATTCCGGAACATGAATCTAGGATTTGATCGAAATTTCACAAACATGGGAGAAGGACTGAAAAACTTACAGTGTGAACAATTTGGGCAGATTATTTGGTGGCCGTTTTTTTTTGCCGCGGAGTGTATATGGTATAGAACCTACACATAAACTGAGTACTGAAATAACTGTAGAAGCTAACTGAATAATATGTAAATCTTCCCGTGTTATATTGAGAGCAATTCTCCAACTGGAGTCAAATCATAATGTAGGTAATGCTGCTAAGAAAAGGCTCGAGAGCTGGGCTGACTATAGTTTTTCTGGCGAATCAATGAACTCTACTGATTCTATCATTGAATTATTGTGGAATTATTAGTTTAGCTGAACAATGAGCTCAAACTTACGGTGTCTAGGCTTGGCAACGTGTTGGCCAGTTGGATCTGACGGTTCTCCTGGGCCTGCTTTGTTGACAGCGCGAACTCTGAACTGGTAGGTGTTGCCCTCTTTGAGTCCAGGCACGCGAGCTTCACAAGATGGCGTCTGAAAGGAGAACAGATCACTGAGCAACCGACATTTAATTAATTGTCATACTTACATCTGTCGCTAATATCTCGTCCCATGAGGTAGAGAATTTCTCCTTCTTTTCTATGACGTAGCCAGTGATAGGTGCACCTCCAGTGCTCTTCGGAGCCGCCCATTTGAGATCGACGCGATCGGAGTCCCAATCTTCGATTTCGGGTGTTCCTGGTTTGCCGGGAATATCGTAAGGGTTCTTCGCGATTATGGAGTCGTCCGTTTCCAAAGGTTCGGACTCCCCTTCATCGTTGACCGCTTTGACGCGGAAATCGTATTCGTGTCCCTCCTGTAACCCTTTGACATCCATTTCGGTGTCGTTGGTTCTTCCTACCGGAACCCACCGGCCTGTTTGCTTATCCAATTTTTCAACTACGTAACCGGTGACTGGTTTGCCGCCATCGTCTTCTGGTTTGTCCCACTTCAGCTTGCAACCGCCCTTAGTAACATCAGTTACTTTGAGTGGCCCTTTCGGTTTGGAAGGTGAGGACAGCACGGTGACCTCTACCTCAGCCTCATCGAACCCATGAGTGTTCTCTGCTCGTATCTTGTACACCCCGGTGTTCTTTCTGATCGAATTGTTTATGGTGATTTTGGTGTTGTATTCGACGTTGACTATTTCGATGTTGCCCTCTGATTTGACTTCTTTGTCGACGTGGTACCAAGTGCAAGTAGGAGCTGGTTCGCCTTTGACGTCAACGTCGTACCTGATTTGTTTGCCGGCGCGAACGATGATTGGTTTGAGATTGGTCCGGTCGATCCTTGGCTTAACTGTGAAATACATAAAGGTGCAGAAAATGAACCCACGTACGGTTCTGGGATAACTTACGTGCTCTGTGCTTGATGATTTGCATCTGGGAAGCATCAGAGGGTTTGCCAGGTCCTGCTTTGTTGACGGCAATGACCCTGAATTGGTACTCGCCGCGTTCCTTCAGATCGTCGACTCGAGCTTCCAGTTTGTCGGCAGGGACTTCAGTAGCTTTCTCCCAGTCTGGTTTGAATTTGTCCTTCTTTTCGATGATGTATTTCTCGATCGGAGCACCTCCGTCGTTGGCTGGCGGAGTCCATTTGAGATTGACACCTCTGTTGTCGTAGTCGGTGATTTCTGGGGTACCGGGTTTGCCAGGTTCGTCTGTGAATGAAATTGTTCGATCGTTTGAATTGGGGTAGGCACTAAACGAGGCCAATATTTTAGGGATTTGTAACAATATCCTAACTAAACCTCAAATGCTGTCTCATAGTGTGAATCCCCGAAAAAATGTAGATCCTGAAATACACCGGCAAAAAAACCGGCCAGCAAAACATTTTGCCTAATTGATCGCTTGTAACATTTTCAATTCTTGTCCGATTCAGATGAAATTTCGACCAAATTCTAGTTTTATGTTCCAGAGTATTCGCTTGAACTTCAATTCTTGAAATAATCTGATGACTTGATCAGTATACAGGAAAAAACAAAAGTTACTCTTTCACCCATAACTTCAAAACGCTCTGTGGCAATAATGGGTGGTTAAGCTTAGCTTCATCATGTGTTGG
Organism: Phaedon cochleariae; assembly: GCA_918026855.4. Classification (NCBI taxonomy): domain Eukaryota; kingdom Metazoa; phylum Arthropoda; class Insecta; order Coleoptera; family Chrysomelidae; genus Phaedon; species Phaedon cochleariae. Next base: position 2,434,766 of record OU896720.1, read on the forward strand.
ATTGAAGTTTAGCCCTTCTTAACACTATGGTTCTTGTTTCATGTCATGTTTTAAGTGAAGATACAAGTGTTTCAAGAAAGTATGGATTTTTCAAATTTTTATCAGTATGATCATCTTTGGGATGAAATCCATAGACACATTTGCCGTCCCGTCTTGTCATATACAATTTGAGAGCTACGACTCACTCTTTAAGGAGCATTTGAGGTATTTCCTCAAGACTGCTTCAGAAATTTGATCAACCCAATGCCAGAGCAGTTGAATGCTATAATTCAAGTTTGAGGAGGGCATACTCATTATTGACTACATCTAGGTCTGTTTTTTGTTTTTCGAGCAAGATGATTTATTCAAATTTATCACTCGTAGCAGAGCTCTTTCGACTGTTAAGTCATCATTTGTCCATAAGAATATCTCTGGTCCAGTTTAAAACTATCGACATCATGGTGAAATACGGTACAAGCATATTAAAATGTGTTGCCCAAAAGGGGGTAAAATACAGATTACATTTTGTTAAGCAGCCATTGTCGCTGCCACATATCGTGTTGAACTTCAACATCATCTCCACAAATTTTAATGATGTTACATAATCATAAGGGACAAGTTTCGGTCTCATGAAAGACTATCTCCAGCCTAATTGAAAGGTCTACAAAACAAAAACAAATGATATTTGAAGTGAAAGAATAGCTCTAGTTTTTGCTTGAATTGTTATCAATTATAATGCCCTTAGCCAAGAATTCAATTTAATGGAAAAAGTGGTGCTCAATAAATTAAATTTTCAATGAAAACAATAGTATGCGCTTCCAGGACACGGAGCCCTCCATTTATTGAGAACCTGTTTTTTCATTAACATTTTTATTCTTGGCTATGGGCATTGACAACAATTTAAGATACAGTAGCATCAAAAAATTTGTTTAACTCCAAGTAAGTCAAGCACAAGCTAGGCAATTCTTTCACTTCAAATATTGTTTGTTTTTCTATTGTAGACCTTCCAATTATGCTGAAGATGGTCTTTCATAAGACCGAAACATGTCCCTTATGATTATGTAACATCATTAAAATTCGTAGAGATGAATAATAAAATAATAATATGAATATTATTTCATTATACGTGTATTTTCCAATCAGAGAGCCGAGAAGAAAAAGGAATAAAGGTATACATAAAAAATATCAAATTTTCACTTATCTTTGGACGTTTCGGGACCGAATCTGCTTCCGTTTTCAACATAAAAATGATTATTTTAATAGCAAAGTCGTATCTGTCTTGAAGCTTTTCAGTTTTCAGTGACAATTGGTGACGTTGGCAATCAAATGAGTTACAGGATGCTTTCGTTAATTAATCTTGCATTTACAAGCTAGTGAATTTTTCTAATGGGCTCTAAGATAGGAAAATTTTTTAAATGCAGTGACATTTTGGGGCAAATCATCTGATTTGTCCTTACTACACGTATATTGAAATAATATCCATATTTTCATTTTATTGAAACGAGGAGAGAAAATCCCAAAAAATTTGGAATAAAATGAGACATTGTTGAACAATAATAATAATAATAATAACTCACCGAATGGATTCTTGGCAAGAGTCGGTGTTTCGGAGACCAGCGGCTCAGAATCGCCCTCGTTATTGACAGCCGTCACTCTGAACTTGTACTCCGATCCCGGAATGAGTCCAGCGACTTCGAATTCTCCTTTGCCATCCGGCGACATCCTATCGGCCGGCAGACGGCCCACTCTGATCCATTTGCCTGTCGCCGTGTCCATCTTCTCGATCTCGTACTCCTTGATCGGGCTGCCGCCATCGTCTTCCGGCTTCTTCCAGCTGATCTTAGCCTTCTCTGCAGTGACGTCAGACACGACTAGAGGCCCTTTCGGCGAGCCCGGCTTGCCTAGCACCGTAAGCTCGACCGTTTCCGTGTCTTTTCCGTTGCAGTTCTCGATGATGAGCGTGTACTTGCCGGTGTCTTTGCGTACGGCGTTCACTAGGGTGAAGTCGGTGTGGTAGTCGGCGTTTTCTATTTTGATGCGTTCGGTGTTGGTTAATGGAATGTCGTCTCGCCACACCCACTTGACTGATGGTGGAGGTTCGCCCATGAAGTCCACTGCCCACTTGTGTGTCCTGCCGGCCTTGATGGTGATCGATTTGAACGTTTCACGGTCTATCCTGGGTTTCACTATAAAATAAATGGGGTTCGTGGAATCGCTGGTTGTTTTATTGTTTAGCACGTTTAACGATCTGTACAATATGCCGAAACGTCACAATTCCAAAAAGAATCTCAAAAAATACATGTAGGAAAACTTGATGATAAACCTGAAAGTACACAAACCATATTTCGTAGACATTTTTATCCTGGATTTGCAATTGACGCCATGATTAAAATTTACCTAGGATGAAAAGGTACGGCAATTAACTTTGCAAGAAGGGATAGCTTAAAAAATGTACTACAGTGTAAACTGTGGATGTGATTTTGTGTATATGCTTTGCAAAAACTATTAGTAAAACTATCTTGAATAACTAAAAAAGTATTAATCACAAACAAATCAGACAAAGAATTCTTACAGTTCCTGTGCTTGCAGAGGTGGTTTCCTGTTGGTTCGGAAGGTAAACTCGCCCCCGCTTTATTATGAGCCACCACACGGAATTGATAAACCATATTCTCTTTCAAACCGGGAACCACGATTTCCGGATTAGCATCTTCAGTTTTTCCTGCCGGACTCCAGTCAACAGCAAATTTGTCTTTGATTTCCACAGTATAGTGCGTGATCGGCCGACCACCATCACTATCTGGCTTTGCCCATTTGAGAGTGACACTCTTGTTATCATAGTCGATAATGTCAGGTTTACCAGGTGCGCCAGGTTCATCGTACGGATTCTTGGCGAGAATGAAGTCAGTGGTCTCCAAAGGCTCCGATTCGCCCTCCTTATTTTTCGCTCTCACCCTAAACTTATACTTTTTCTTAGGCGTCAAATTCTTGAAGGTGAAGTTGTCATCGTTAGGTCCCACTTCCCCAGCTGGGATCCATCTGCCGGTATCCATGTCCATCTTTTCGAGGACGTATCCAGTGAGCTCGGTACCACCCATGTCTTCCGGCTTCTGCCATTTGATTTTCACGTGGTCGGCTCGTATTTCTTCGACGTTCAACCCTTTAGGAGGCGTGGGTTTGTCCAGAACAATGACCTCTGCGATACCCTCGCAGGTGCCGGAGCTGTTGGTGAGTACCAGTCGGTATTTACCGCTGTCAGCTCTTGTGCATCGACGTACTGTGATGATGGTGTTTTTCTCGTATTTGTCGATGGTGATGCGTTCTTCCATGTCAGGCTTTATTTCTTTTTTGTCCAGGAACCACTGCACTTCAGGTTCTGGCTCGCCACCGTACTTTATGTCATATTTGGCTACCTGACCCTTTTTGATAATGATGTTATTCAAGTCGTTACCGATGATGAAAGGTTTCACGAATCTACACTTGGCTATGATTGGCTTCGTAGGATCGCTAGGCTCACCAGGTCCAGCTTTGTTGATAGCCCTCACTCTGAACTCGTATTGGCTATTCTCTTTCAAATTGGGTACGGTTCCTTTCAGTTGCTCACCAGGCACTTCTATGCCCTTCTTCCAATCTTTGGCGAACTTTTCTTTGAATTCGATTAGGTAACCTGTGATGGGAGCACCGCCATCACTGTCTGGCTTGACCCAGGTCAAGTCAGCGTGATCAACATCCCAATCGACGACTTGGACGTCCTTGGGTTTGCTGGCTTCATCTGAAATATTCTTTGGTTGGAGCACTCTTATGCGTAGATAATGTTGCTAACCCCTTCATTACGAATTTTCCCATTCAGATTTACTGTCATACAGAAATCTTTGGTGGTTCTGCTAGAGCTGAGCTCTAATGATGTCAGCTTCATGATAGACTTGAGTAAATTTTTCTGGACCAGAACCATCATGTGGGATTTACAGCAGTATTATTATTGAAACAAACTGAGAATGGAGTTGGGCATAGATTGGACATCTAGAAATATCTTCATGGGCTCAGACAGAGCTGAAATACTTCTATAAGATAACAATCGCGATAGATCAATTGCATATGTGTCAGCCACGATAATTAAAAACTTCGTGAACCAAAACTGAAAAGTAACATCAGAAAGCTTGACATGAACCACCCTTTGCATTGAGGATAAATATGGCTTATGAATTGAACATGGGATTGAATCATGTGAGACAAAGCCATTTCGCAAAAAATGTTTGATTGCGCATGTCAGCCTTACTAAGAAAGTACTCGGTATGCCAAACCTTATGGCAAACAGTAACATACCAGAGTTTGACTAAAGCCAATAATCTTTATGCATATACAGGGTGATTCAGATTTAAAGGCACAAATTGAAATGGGTGATAGATCTAATCATTTTTATCAGGAAAGTTTATACAAACAGTCCGATCTCGATCAGAAGCGGAGCTACAGGGGGCCGAAGTTAAATTATTTTTTTCTATTAATTAATATATCTTGCTCACTTTTGAAGATATCGAGTAGAAATTGAGTGTGGTCTATATTTACTAGAAGATCCTTTTAAGGATCTTATAGATTTTTAAAATCTACAGGGTGATACGTTTTTGGAGGTAGAGGCTTTCTTATCCCCCACAAACTATTTCGTAGTACGCCTTTGACATCTTGCAGTTAAGAAATTTAATATATCGTTCAATTTCGAAGCTTTATTGCCTTTCCTTTTTTGCGATAAACTCACCGTTTTCAGAATAAATAAGAATATCCGTTCTGAAAACATGTCAATTTTGCCCATATTGTTTCGCTTGAATTTTATTATTGGATGAAATTCGCAAAAAATGCAATGAAATGTACTTAAATCACAAACTAGATCAGTAGCGTAGATACGAAGGATAGAACGTAAATAAGGTTTTGTTAGTTTTGAAAGTTGCTCGAATTTTCTCCAAGAATAAAATGAAATGTAGACAAATTAAACATGTTTTAGAAGGCATATGCTTATTTATTTCAAGAACGGTTCGTTTCTCGAAAAAAATTGAGGAGCAATGAAAGTCTCTAAATTGAACAATTCACATAATCCGGTAACTAGATGATGCCAGAGGTGTAGTACTGAAAATTTTGGGTGGGATAAAGAAGCCTGTACCCCTAAAAATGTTTGACCCTGTAGATTTTGAAAATCATCAGAATGCTCAAAATTATGATCTTCCAGGAAGTAACAACCTCACTAAATTTTTCGAATTGATATCCTCAATAGTGAGCAAGTTATTTCAATTATTAGAAAAAAACAATTAATCTTTGACGTCTTGAAGCTCCGCTACTGATCGAGATCGGAATCATGTTTATAAAGACTTTTTTGATTAAAATGATGAGATCTATCGTACATTTCAGTTTTTACCTCAAAACTTGAATCACCCTGTATAACTGTTGCATTGAGAACACATGGCTTATGAATTGAACATAAGAATGAATTATATGTGACAAAGTGATTCGTAACAGGGAACTTGTGTGCGAATGTCGAAATAACAGATTTTCTGTCGCATATAGATTTTGTGTTTGTTTTTAGTTTTCATTCCTGGTATTTTTGTACTCCACTCCTTCTGGAGAAGAGGTGGTTTTGATAGTAGATCTCTTTTTTAACAGCATTTTTTTGTTTTACCGTGTGTGAGGCCACGTCACAACGATTACTCAACTTTTTTTTTGTCAGCAAGACATTTTGCAACTTTCATTAGGGTAATTTTGGTGGAATATTTTATTTGAATGAGTTATGAATCCTGTCAGAAAAGATGCCTTAATTTTGAGACCTAGGAAAGAAACATGATGATCATATTGTTGAAATGCGGAAATTGATAGAAAAATGTACATCTTCGCAACACTATCTTCTGAAAAAAGGACTGCAAAATTTTCAAGTTTGTCATCAGTTATAACGAAAAAATGATGATCTAGACAGTGACGAATGAATACAAGGATATTGTAACTAGACATCACAAATTTTATAAAATACACAACAGATCTATATCGAACATATACATACATAAAGGTCTGTTCAGAAATCGATTCTTCGAAAATATTGTTCTGAATTGTCCCACTAGCAAAATTGTAGTCCATGAAAATGTGAAAAAAAAAAAAGAAAATTGAGAAACATGCTCATTCCAAATGCGTAGTTCACTTTCAATGAATACTCTGCAATTTTTACAGGAGCTTTTATTTATCTAGGTACTTCAATTTCTGAACTATACTGTGTGTAACGGACAGATATTAAGTCTCTCAATGAAATTTCGTATGAAGGATTAGCAACACATACTGAACTTGACACACCCATAATGCATTATATCTTCTATGGACACATAAAACCAACATGATTGATCATTGAAAACAAAACACAACTTACCCCAAGGATCTTTGGCTAATACTGGTTTACCAAATTGAGCTGGTTCACTTGAACCGAGCTGGTTTACCGCTCGGATTCTGAACCTGTATTCTTTTTTAGGTATAAGTCCTTCTACTTTCAAAGTTGTCGGCTCATTGGGTTTGATCTGGCCAACGCTCTCCCAACCAGCTGTAACTCAATATTTTTTGTTAATAAAATGGTACAATTCGAGTTCCATACAGAAAATCCTGAACAATTGAATACGTTCAATAAAAAACTACAGTTCTCAATACTCTAAACTCTAAATGGACCACTCATATTTTGACTTTTTTCCGGAGACCTGTATTTCTTTTGATAATTGACTGATTCCAAGGTGGTCCAAATGTGATATTTCATCGACATCAGAAAGAGCTAGAACACTGAAAAAAGTCTAATATAAATAATCGATATCGATGATTACCGTTTTTATTTATTTTACTGAATTGAGATTTCTATCTGCTTTCGTTTCACCCTGTATATTATACTATGGTGCTCTATCCATGTTCCATCGATCTTCAGAAAAGATAGAAACGATTCTTCCCAATATTCAGTTCGATAGAGTTATGGAGAAAAATCGCAAGAAATACAAGACTTTTGTTCCAAAGGCGAATCAAGGAGAAATCCGAAACTTCCAGATATGAATTCCCGATTCATAATACGACTTACTTTTACTCAGAAAAAAATTCTTGGGTTCCGGCAGCATCGCAAATGTTGACCATAGTGTATAACGGACCCAGTAAACACCCTCAATCAATCAATGTGTTGCCGGGGTAGCAACCGGGTGGGACTGCCGGTCACCCATCTTTCGACTTATACCGACAGCACCCCAGGGTGAAATGGAGGATTCGGATACGCCAAATCAGCGCACTAGAGCCATCTCCGTTATGTAACGGTATGTTCTCCTGCTACCATTTCATTATACCAATGGTGAGGCTGCGGATCAAACAGACTACTGGCTCTGCAGTGTCAGTGCCCGAGCAGAAACGCTGCTCATCCGCCGAGGCAGGCAAGATATATCCTCCCACTTGACCCATAGTGGGATTCTTCTCCACCTCCTCTGCCGTAGTCCGGTGGTGTTTTTTGGAAACCGCCCCCTGGAGTCCAACCAAATTGGTGAGGCATCAGGCCGTATGTTTGACCTGATGGGGCTATCTTCATCACCCCAGGTACCCATGTCAACAAGATTCCTCTTGTTACGTCTGATGGGTCGCCGTCGCAAGAGGCTTTGGCCTGATTGTTACTTATGTTGACAAGAATCCTGAAGAGGTGCCTGAAATCACCTGGGGCTACTCCGACTCGACGCCGTGAGAGCATGGTGGGCCCACGGCCATCACTAAACACCCTGTGTAAGTTTAGCTCTGCGTACTTTTCCATAGATAGATAGATAGATAGATAGATAGATAGATTTATTTCTCAATACAGTGAGTGCAAAAAAATACATTTTTTTACAAATCAATGCAAGTTCCTAAGAACGTTTGAGATAACGAGAGAGAAAAATAAATAATGTATACAAATCGGAGTTGATATTTGGCAATACTTACAAATTTAGTGAAAGTATAATCTTTGACAGAAATTATCATTTATATGTACGATGAATAGATGTTTCGGTATCTGCTTTTGTAAATTTAATGAAATATTTACTGAAATAGTTATTAATAGAAATAAACATTAATATTGAGGTTGAAAATACTATTGACTATTGTTTGAAAAAAATTCTTCAAGGTTATAATAAATATTTGACAGTAAATATTGTTTGAGTGATATCTTGAAGCGATTCAGTGAGCAAATTTCTGTGAGTGAGTTCGGTAGGTGATTTAAAATTTTGATACCCATATATAATGGTCCTTTTCTGTTAGCCTCATAGATGAACATTGGTTTCAAAATTAATCTGTTATTACGAGTATTATAGCTATGTATATCTGATAGTTTTTTGAAATTATGTTTTCTTTTGAATGTTTCGATTGTTACTATGTACATATAAATAAGGTTGGTGAGAGTAAATATCCTCAAGTTGACAAAGTGCCTGCGACATGAGTCTTGTCTATTTGAACCCAACATGGCCCGGACAGCTTTTTTTTGTAATATAAATGTGGAATTTGAGTTAACTGAGTCTCCCCAGAATTCAACTCCGTAGTTTAGAATACTATAAAAATAGGCAAAATAAACTGTTTGGGCAGCAGCGGTGCCGATATTAATTCTAATTGTGGAAATTGCATAAACGGCGCTTGCCAGTTTATTGTTAATATAAGATATATGAGATTTCCAATCCAATTTATCATCGATGATAAAGCCCAAGAACTTTGTATGCGTCACGGGAATTATGTTACCATCTATCTTCCTTGGAAGTCGATGAAATATATCTGATAGCGAACACCGCATGTGAATCGGTCAATTTTTTCAAAAAATACAGATCGTCGAAAAAGAGTCAGATTATAAGTGGTCCATTTAGTGTGTTGAGAACTGTATTAGTGTTGTCATAGACATCAATTATCATTTCCATCTATTCTCCGAAAAAGAAAATACAGGCAGCCAAAGAATGTCCGAATTATGATGTGTTGAGATGTTGTCTTACCTTTGAGGCTGATATCTTGCCTCTCGACTACATAGTGTAGGAGCGGAGAACCTCCATCGTCCTGTGGAGGTTTCCAAGAAACCTTGCAATTCGTTTGGAATATATCTGTAACATTCACATCCTGTGGGGCACTCGGAACGTCTTGCATAGTGATCTTGACGTCTTTGAGGTCTTCACCTTGCCCGTTCGAGAGTTTGATCTGGTAAGGACCGGACTGCTCTCTTGTAGGCTTTTTGATTTTGAATGTGACCTTATCGTCACCCACTATGACGTCTACGTCTTTCAAGGGAAGAATTTTTCCATCTTTGATGAGCTTAGCTTCCAGAGGCGTTTGTCTCGTTCCATCAACTGCGGAAAAATGCATGTTAGAGAGAAGGATGACCCAAACATGGGTACTTTACGTTGATTCAACGTTCGTTGAATGTTGAATGGTTGGAAAATATCTCACTACTCACTAGTTGATTTTTTAACGTTGTCGATTCATACATTCAAGTTCATTTTCTATGAAAGTTTGTTGTAAAATACTTTTTGTGTGAAACAAACGTTAATTTCAACTAATGTGTGAACTATTATCTAAATACCGGATACCTAGTATTCATTTCTAAATATATACGTATTGAATTAACGATATAAAAAAGTAGAACACTATTTCCAACTACCTAATCTGTGAACTTTTTGTCATCTATTGGGGGTTGGTATTTATATTGAAATATATGTAAGTATTACATAAAAACGTTGAACACTATAATGTTGATTTCAAGTAATCTTCAAACAATTTTTTAACATATGCTTAGTTTTCATATTGAAATATACGTTATTGATTGACGATATGAAGACGTTTGGAAATTAACGTTTGATAATCGTTATTTTCATGATGATGTCTTCACCTTGGAGGAAGGATGACCTAATCATGGGCACGTTACGTTGATTCAACGTTCGTTAAATGTTGAATGGTTGGAAAATATGGACTAGTTGATCTTTAAACGTTGTCGATTCGATTACAACAATAACGTTTCATGAGATAAAACACGTTCTATCAACATACCTTCACCTTCATTTTCTAGAACAGTTTGTTTTAAAATACATATTTTGTGAGCCTAACGTTATTCTCAACTAATGTGTGAACTATTAATTATCTAAACACTGCATACCTATGAAGTATTCATTTATTAATAAACGTATCACATTAACGATATAAAAACGTTGAACACTAACGTTATTTCCAACTACCTCTAAGCTGTGAACTTCTTTTCAACTATTGGAGGTTGGTATTTATATTGAAATATACGTATTCAATGAACGATATAAAAACGTTGAATACTAATGTTGTTTTCAAGTAATCTTCAAACAATTCTTCAACATATGCTTAGTTTTCATATTGTAATATACGTAAATGATTGACGAAAACGAACGTATAATTATCGTTATTTTCATGAATTTACAAACTCGCCCCGTGATTTTTGATACAGAATTTTAGTATAGCTGAGCATATTCTGATGAAAATGCATTGTGATATCAAAATGAGGCTGAGATGCCAGATAGCAGACCAGAGAGTTGAGGCTGTGTGAATCGTAACACATTGAGTTGAAAATGACGTTGAAATTATACTTGAATATAATGTTATAAATTGAGTTGAATTCAACGTTGCAAAAAAAGTTATCATCATGGTTCACAAAGACGTATTATATCTGGAATACAACGTTGGGAATTCTTCGAAATAATGATTCACAGTTCAATTTTTAATTTTTTAACCTGATGATAGTTTGAACTTTGGTGGACATCGATCCAGTTTTCTACTCCACTTGTTAAATGAATGAATATTACATCCCGTGAAATATTCACCAATTTCAACATTTGGTTATATCCAACTATATTCCAATGTTTTCAGAACGTCCACTGTCGATATCCTACTTACTTTTGTATGGAACTTCGAGAACGATAGGTCTGCTAATTGGAGCTTCGAAATTCGCTGGGAAATCGATTTGAGGCTTACTTTCCCCTTTCTTCACAGAAAGCATCATACTCGATTCCAATTTACCCGATTCGCATTTGATTTCCCCATCGTCGCCCATCTCCAGGGCGTTGAATATCAACTGGTGCTTACCACCTCCCAGGTTCTTTATTTCGATCCTTTCTGAAGGCACTATGGGCTTGCCATTGAAAGTCCACTCGGCTGGGGCAGTTTGATCTTGCAGCTCGATATCCAGCACGAGTTTTTCCCTTTCAACTGCCACTGTATCTTTCAGCTTCTTGTTGAAACGGTTCAAGTAATTAACGATTATTTCCGCCTCAGTTTTGTCTGCGTTGGTGGTACACGAGTACATGCCAGCGTCTGTCACTTTGGCGTCTTTGATAACTAGTTTGCGCTTGCGCCCATCTTTGCTCACGACCAATCGCTTGTCGGGCTTGATCTCTTGTTCGCCTTTGAACCATTTGACGTCCCCGCTGGCGTCATTCAACTCGCAGAGCAGAGTTATGTTCTCTTTTTCTACGTGCTGCTGGTGTTTGAGAACTTTGACGAACTTGTACGGGTATTCCACTATATTCACTTTAGTGACTGTCTTCTCTGTTTGTTTCTCTAGTTTGCAGGTATATTCGCCTGCGTCATCGAAGGTGGCATCTTTGATTGTCAAACGACACACGCCGTTGATGTCTTTGGAGATGCTGAACTTGTCGTTATCCTCGAGCTTGGTGCTTCCCTTGTACCAGCCTACTATAGCTAGGCTGCTGCTGACCGTGCAAGAGAGTTCGCATTCGTGTTTGGTGTAGCCGTCGTACTTTTTCTTCAGGGGTTTGGTGAAGGTGTAGCTCGGGTCTGGTTCGTCTACTGTAAGGAAGGCGGTGCAGGTGACACCGCCGATTTCGATAGTGTATTTTCCCGTGTCTTCTACTTTGGGGTTCGAGATTATGAGCTGGTACATGTCCCCTTCGTTCTTGAATTTGTATTTCGATCCAGGGAACAGCTCCTGAAATGATCGTACCGTTAGGGCTGTGAATAATGTGTACATGGAATGATGAACTGCGAGTTGGAAGTTTTCCTTGTGTCGGTTGTTTTCCGAGATATTTGAATGGGATTTTCAGTTTATAACTTCACAAGTTTGAATCTTTACAACAGTTAATTTTTCAAAAAGCATTTCATATCATCAGATGCCCCGCCCCGAACATTTTTGTATCGAGAAGGTACCTATACACCTGTTTGATAACAGAGATCTTAATTTTTTAATTCTCCAGAAAAACTGGTTCGATAGCAGTGGCGGCTCGTTACTTTCATGACAGAGGAGGCTGAATGATATGAGATTTATTGTGAAAAACAACTCTCTACTCACCCAAATCGATAGCTTTAATGACATTCTGTTTACCCAGTTAACCTGAACTTAATACTTGAAGAGATGCGTTCCTGTGATTTGCAGTGTCTATCCAATCCGCGAGGCAAATTTTTCAAATCATTATAATATCCTAATCGCCCCCAACATGATGACTTATCGGTTGAAAATAATACGCAGTACGAACAAAATAGCTTATTCCTTACCTCAGATCCCGTCAACCAGATATATTTTTTATAATTATCAGAATTGAATGAACAATTTTGTTTGTTACCTGTTACAATCAGATTTTTTAATTCCGGTGTCGGACGTTTGTTTTTCACAATCAATTTATCTTCATAAGACAAAGCACTGAATGGGTTCACCAAAAAGTATTCCACTAAATCGCAATCGTTTAAAACTATCATTTTTCAGAAATTCATAGAGCCCCTAAACATTAACCTAACATAAACATAAACAATGCACTCGTGTTTGTCCGCAATTCGCGAAGCGACACGACAAACACGTGCTATTCGGGCGTATTCGGGCATTCGCATTGCGCGCGTAGGTTGCGCTATGTGAAGGAGTCTAGCCTCCTATAGATGTTGCCAAGTTGAATATTTTACGCGTGATTTGCAGACTTCAACGTGTGATGCGTGGGCAAGCACTGTTGCCAATTCGAAAATATTTAACTAAAAACAGGAAATAAAATCAAAATACATGTATTTTGGTGTCCTTTTAATGAGAAAGTATAAATTTTATTAGTTTAAGGAAAATCTCTGAGGAGGCTCAGCCTCCGTTGCCTCCTCTGAGGAGCCGCCACTGTTCGATATATGAGGAAACACAATATGAGTAGGTTTCTTTAGCATCTTTGTTCGTGGAGCGGTGATATCTCTATAGATGAAGCCGCCTCAGGAAAACATTTATTTGACCTATCATCATCTTCACCAAATTTACAAAATTTTGAGCTTTGTAACATCTGTACTATACAATGTAATTGAGTAAAAAAATTAGGCTTCTTGTCAAAAACAAATCATTGGCGAATAAACTGACACTGACAATGAGCAAAACCTTTCATTTGATTAATATAAAAACTTCACATTGTACCAGTATATCACCTGACGAAGCTACTGTGTTAGCGAAACATGTCGTGTGTTTAAAAATTTTGTGGAAATCTTATCGTTTGTGAAGTTTTTACATTTGTCATGAATTTCCATCAAGTAACGGCCGAGTCAATTCAAAATTTTCATTTGATTATTAGTGCTCAATAGGTGGAATCGTCACAAATAAACTAGTCATATGATATTTATTTGTTGTAATCAAACTGTTTATCTCTAAAAGGAAACTATCACTACTTGTGATGAGTCGTTTTTGAAAAAGTACAGCAAATTTTGTTTAGGTCTACTGATTGGAGCTAAAAAATAGTACTCACATCTTTTCTGAAGAGCCATTTTGGTTTACAATTCGTTTTCGAGAAATTCGCTTCAAAAATAACTTTTTTATCTTTTCCTTCCTTGGCGAACTGATCTACCAGCGGTTTCAGGAACGTTTCTTGTTTCTGCAAAGTCAAAAGTTGCTATAGCATTACATTGCAGTTGGAGATATAGTCCTGGTACTATGTACAAAACATTTATATTGGATGCATATCAAGTCCAAAAAATGTGGTCGATGTGAAAAACTGACTGAAACAAAATCGGTGAGAACATCAATATATACATAATATATACATAACATTCACTGCTGATCCCACAATGCGTTATAGTATTTACAGATGATGGTTGGGTTATTCTTTATTTCCAATTTCCAAGAAGAGATAGAGCAATAGAAAGAGAGGGATGATGGATGGATCTAGGAAAATAGAGATAGAGAATAGAGGCAACAGAGAGAGGAAGAGGCAGAAAGAGAATAAATTGGGTGAGAAGAAGAAGAATATTGGACGATTCGGAACCATCATTGTTTTACTCTGGCAAAGTTATATTATAAAATTCATCAAAAGCATCATATTTTTCAATGTCCAAATAATGAGTTAGCCCTGAATCATCCATGGGGTAAAAAAATTCCAAAGGATTCACATAGCCACTGATTGGATTCACATAGCCACTGATTGGAGAGAAATGTATGTACAAAAGTTTGATTTCGTGCAGACAATTACAACTTAGACATTAAGGTGAGAGGATTGTTTCATCCAACCTCCTTTTTTTGGAAGTGGTGCAGTACGGGCCAATCGGGTATTAACTCAGCCAGTGAAGGCCTTCTTGAAGAAACCGGAGTCTATAAAAAGAAAACTAACGCTAAAGGATACTATTATACCTACACATTTTCTAGTAGTACAAGAACTGTTATTCGAGATAGAACGGGTTGATTGATTTATGTGGATAAATAAACTATTTTCTCTATAATTTACATTATTTTCTGAGGAATCTGAATCAAGCAAACAACAACAGCTATTTAAAAAACCTCCATCAGTTTCGAATTGGATTTTCACCATCTTCAGGACTGAGAACAGCTAAGGTTACCTACCACCAATTGCTGCCCTAACCTTATGCTTGACAGTATCTGTGATATCTAAGGTGGAACAAACAAAACAACTCCTAGACCCAGATCAAGTGTTTCAACAGGTCTGAAGAAGACCAACATATGACAAACTGTCGTGAGGAAGACAGACTGCGAGAGTCTGCATGGAGACTGGTTTGTTTAGCTTCTTATCTGTCTGTCGAGGATAAAACCTTGGTATATGTGAAAAACTTAATCCTGACTCCAAATTGCCCAGACTGTCTATCAAATATCAAGAATTTTCTTGATGACTAAGACAGATAGAGGCGATATGTTCTGCTCTGCTGGTTTGGAGGAGAAAGGATACTCATTGGCTAACCTGAAAAAGTTACTACGTGAATAACGTCGTGAACCACAGATGAAGTGGATGTGGAATTGCCCTGACGAAAAGGCCTTCGTTTTAAAGGCTGCTAGGCACGAGTACAACGATTCTCTTGTGTCTTCAATGACGTCGGAGTCTATGTTACCAATATGAGCCGAAATTCCTTGGTATTTCATTATTATATTATTTTCAAATATCCATAAACCACCTGGAGTTGATTGTGTAGATACTGTGAATGTGCTTCTAAGGACAGAGGCAGAGAACTGAATCAACTGCAGACCTTGAAGGAGAGTGGCATGATAGTCTTGATAGACATTCATCAGCCGACGAGATGAGATCTTCGCAGGTTCTATCCAAACGAAGAAGCAGTTGTAAATACCCATTTGTTGAAACGAAACCAGCCGTGAGCGATGTCACCATTATTATCAATTATACGAATGAAGTTTTCCATAATAATGGAGCTTTTACCTTGTATTTCGTTTGTCGATTGACATGAAGAATGGAAAAATTCATATAACGATGCATAAAACTGAAAACCGGGACACCCTATCCTGTATATTATTCTTCAATTTTTCAGAGAAGGATATAATGATATGTATTATCAGATGATAATTCATTCTATTGTGCCCTATAGTATTAAGAATTTCTCAATGAATGAATACCAACCTTTTCGACTTTCTTGAGCGTTGGTAAGGGTTTTTCTGTTTCTTTCAGGTCACCCCAATCGGGATCCTCTTTGTCTTTGTCCCATTTAGCGTACTTCCTCTTGATTAGCATAGACCGGAAGTCCAAGCCTCCAGCACCTGAGAATTGAGATAATACGTATAAATAATGTTTCGGTGGCGCAAGGGACAGTGTAATATATTTACATGGAAGACTGTGGAAGATTTATGTATTGGGACTGAGGGTAGTGTTGTGTTACCAGAATATGTATTATTGACTGTTAATGTTTAATCACGCGTTCATCACTGGACTGGACATTATTTATCGTGATAAACTTCTGGGTATATGTAAATTCGGTCCCAAGAATTATCAGGCCAAAAGTAAGGTTCAAATTCGGTCCTAAACTTTGTTTCACCTGATATACTGCATAGGTGAATTCGGTGAGGTAAATGAGACTACTTTTTCCAAACAATTTGACTAACTTGGCCTTATATATTATACAGGTATATGAGTAGGTTATAATATGGGGAAGGAAAATGCTCGTCTTTATGCATAAGAAGGAGACTACTTTTTCTAAACAATCTGACCTAACTCGGCCTTATATATTATATAGGTAGGTATATAAGTAGGTAGGTTATGATATGAGGAAGGAAAATATCCTTTCTGCATAGGAAGGAGACTATTTTTTCTGAACAATCTGACCTAACTCGGCCTAATATATTATATAGGTATATAAGTAGGTTATAATATGAGGAGGGAAAATATCCTTTCTGCATAAGAAGGAGACAACTTTTTTTAAATAATCTGACCTGAATCGATTATGCAGGCAAGTATTGTGAAACCCTTAGCAATTGACATAGTTGGGACCGAATTTACTCACCGATAAAAGGGTATAAAATTTGTAATTCAAGCTACTACCTGGTGGGACCGAATTGACCATCATCCAAACTTCTCACTACAATTTTTCATAAAATTTTTCACTCGAAACCTACCTGCTACATATAGAACAACTTCTGCACTGTCTTCACCATGAACATTAGATACCACAACTTTGTATTGGGCTTCATCGTTGGGTTTCACTTTCCTTATACAGAGGGTAATGAGGTTCGCTTCTCCATCCGTTACGAACTTGAAACGACCACCCTCAATGATCTCAGTCATACCCTGAAACCGGTAGCAAAATTAGTAACAGAAAGTGAAAAACTAACTGACGTCACACGTTTCGCGGCCATATCTGATCGTTTCCCAAGTAGCACACATATATTGGGACAATATCGGTGCAAAATTACGAAAATATCGGCAAAATATTGTGAAAGTAATATTGGCGAGAAAAAAAATGTGAACATTCGGCGATATTGGTACAATATCAGTTTCCAAATGTGGGTAGAATATTCTCATATCAATATTGGTTAAATATTCGTGGAGTTATATTGGTCACAAAATGTAATTGGCGAGAAATTAATGGTGAACATTCGGCAATATTGGTGCATTATTATATGGAAATATCGGTGAATCATTGAAAAACATCATGAAGCTATGCTATGCTATTGCTGAAATATTATAGTAATATACTGGTGCAATATTGGTTGGAAATATTGTTACATTATTGATAATCATTATGTAGCTATGTTGTCTTCGACATATTGGTGGAATATTTTCATATCAATATTTGCGAGTTATTCGCATTAGAAATAATCACAAAGGTCAGCCCAGCCGAAGTGCAATGGGAGGGCCTTGCCTTGGGGAAGCCGCCTTATTGATCACGGTTAACTCCTACTCCAGGTAGGTAATAATGCTTTACAATCGTCTAGAGCCAATATTTATATTCTCTCGTCTGATCGGCCAATATAAGATGATATTACTTTCTGAATATTCCTGGAAAACTATTCAACCGATATGCAATTGAACTTGAAAATACAATATTGTTTTTCTCTTCTATGGCCGATATAAGATATATATTGAATTGCCGTTATTGATATTCATATTTGAAACAATATGCATTCCATGTCTTTCGCATGATATAGTTGAAACGATATCAATCAATTTGAGTAAATATGATTTTCTGAATATTGTCGAATAAACAATATTCAAAAATGAGCCGTCGAACTCGAATATACAGTTTTGCATAATCGCTTCAGAATCGACATGGGGAGAATGTTCAAATTGCGATATTGGTTATAATTGTTGGAAACAATATGTATACGATATCTTCCGCGTGATATAGTTGAAATGATATCAATCAATATAGGTGAATTCAATGTGCCAAATATTGTTGAAACAATATTCTACCAATGTGCCGTCGAACTCGAACATACAATATTTCATAACCGCTTCAGAATTGACATGTGGGGAATGTGCAAATTGCTATATTGGTTATAATTGTTGGAAACAATATGTATTCGATACCTTCCGCATAATATGGATAAAATGATATCAATCAACATAGGTGGATATGATGTTTCGAATATTGTTGAAACAATATTCAACCAATATGCCATCGAACTTCAATATACAATATTGCACAACCGCTTCAGAATCGACATGAGGAGAATATTCAAATCACGATATTGGTTATAAATGTAAGAAACAAAATGTATACGATATCTTCCGCATGATATAGATAAAATGATATCAATCAATATAGGTGAATATGATGTTTCAAATATTGTTAAAACAATATCCAACCAATATGCCGTTTAACTTGAATATACAGTATTGCATAACCGCTTCAGAATCGACATGGGGAGAATGTTCAAATTGCGATATTGGTTAATAACGTCAGGAACAATATGTATACGATGTTGTTGTACCGACATTTGTAAAACAATATTATATAACATTTATGGATATGTTTTTCAACACATTGTTCACGAACTTTACAACCAATATTGCTCCAATATTGTAGCTGACAATCCATATTCAGCTCAGGTTGAACCAATATTCCACAAATATTATCATTTCAATATTGTATGTCCAATATACTCTCATATTGGACCTATATTATGTTTCACATGTACGATATATCTATATCGGCCCAATATGAAATCGGGTTCCAGCCAATATGATGTGTTACCTGGGTTGAATCCATTTATTTATTTCGACGTCTCAAAGGAATTCTTATAAGATGGAAAAAAAGGTATTCTCAGAGATATATATCAGAAATATACAGAGTATCCCGTGACTCGAACGTCAGTGCTCAACTATAAAATTTTGGACAAAAGTGGCACTTTCGACTTAATAATATGCCCTTAAACTATGAGGATCGAGTAACGGGACACGCTGTTATATGGTGTTCAAAAAGTCTTGTGAAATTTTTCCGAATTTGAAAATTTCTTGTATTTCGTGAAGAAATTCATCAGGGTTGTCATTTGTCTTATTTATGACTAACAAATTGTAAAACACTCTGTGAAGTAGGTAATAAAGGAACTGAATCGGATCCTCTCTTGTACCATATTTCACAGAGCCACAAATATTTTTTTGACCCATTCCAATAACTATATTTTTTTTGGAAAAAGCGCGGCCCAATTATCCATTTAATGTGGAATGGGTGGAAAATATGTCACTAGTCGATATTTCAATGTTGTCAATTTGGTTATGAAAAAAACGCTATGAGAAATTTTTATAGCAAATGTGAAAAACTCCACAAACGATACAATTCCTTATTTTGTGAAGTTTTTTACAATTACGTGAAATGAAATGCGTTTCATTTGGATTTATTCAATTCGATTTTATAGAACTGATTTTTTTTTGGCTTTGTGGACATGGTCCCATCAGCCAGACGCATTTTTGTTTCATCATAAGTTTCAAAGCATCAACTAATTGGTTTTGTATGAGCCAAATGTTGTTCACAACTTATTTGTGAACTTTGTGTCAGCTATTGACTGATATTTGTTTTGAAATCTATGTATTTTTTTTGAAATCTTCGTATCCATTGAACGGTATGAAAACATTGAACACTATTCTTATTCTTTGGAGATACATGACGGTTTACTTCTTTTACGAAAATACAAATCGATATTGATGAATCAAGAGAAAAACATTGAGAATATTAGCTTCTGTAATTTTGGATATACTGGTATGGAAAGCTACAAAATCGGAAAAGGATTTGAATTTTTAGGAATTTCTTTACCATACAACAAAAAAGTAATCATAATAAAATACTGCCTGTAGGTTAATCGAGGAGGTGGTCATTATTTCAGTTTCTTTGGGATTTTTTTATCGATTCGATAAAATAAAAATATGAATATTATTTCTATGTATGTACGTGTAGTGAGGACAAATCAGATGATTTGCCTCAGAATGTCACTGCGTTCAAATAATTTTCCTATCAGAGAGCCTTAAAGAAAAATTCACTAGTTTGTCGTTGACAATTTGTATCGAAAAAGGTTTGTTGAAGAGATATAGAGGTATAGAAAAAAATATCGAATTTTCACTCATCTTTGGCGTTTCGGGAACAAATCTGCTTCCGTTTTCAAGATATAAATGGATATTTGAATAGCAAATTCGTATTCGTCTTGACACTTCTCAGTTTTCAGTGACAATTGGTGACGTTGGCAATCAAATGAGTTACAGCATGTTTTCATTAATTAATCTTGATTTCAAAATTCTTATTGTCAGATTTCAGTAGTAAATACCATGTTCTATCTATATCAGCTGGACAGGAATCAATGCTATGCCTCCGTTAAGAAGAACACAAGCAGATTCCTTGATGTTTCTCTTCAGTTGATATAGATAGAACATGGTATTTACTAATGAAATCTGATAATAAAAATGGTGAACTCAAAATTAATTAATGAAAACATCCTGTAACTCATTTGACTGCCAACGTCACCAATTGTCACTGAGAACTGAAAAGTGTCAAGACGAATACGAATTTGCTTTGCTTTGAAAACGGGGGCATATTCCTTTCGAAACGCCCAAGTATAAGTGATAGTTTTCCTATATACCTTTATTTCTCTTCTCCAAACCTTTTTCAGTACAAATTGTCACTGACAATCTGGTGAATTTCTCTTTTAGGCTTCTAGAACAATTCTTTAAACGCGGTGATATTTCGGGTCAAATCATCTGATTTGTCCTTACTATACAGTGTGTCCATTTAGTGCGTAATTATTCGATATCTCGGAAGCCATAACCTATAGAGAAGAACTTTGAAGAAGAAACTTTTTTAGTTACTAAAATTGCTTTTTTCAAAAATATTTTCAACTTTACTGTGTGTTTTATAAAAGCGGGACGACTCGGAGACGATTTTTTTTAAATGGAACACCCAGTATTGTTTATTCGGAATTTATTCCGCCAAGGTTTACCTTCACATCGCTGCAAAAAAATGAATCGGTTGCGGCGTTGCCAAGTTATTATAGATAAAATCTATTTTTACCACTATTGAAGGGTCATGTTGAATTGGGCATGGTATATTCATTAATTCAAATTTTGAAAATATTTTTGGCATACGGTAGTAGCAAGGTCCCACGTATACCAATCCAGTAATGTTGCGGCATGTTCTTTAACAGGGTGCTCAATTTTGCATTTAGAATTTTGCAAGATTCAGATGACATTCATTATCTATTCCGACATCTCTCGCCTTTTCATTGCTGAAAAAGAAATCAAAATCGGTTCCGGCGTTGTCTAGTCATGGATAATTCCCTTATATTCACAACTATTTCGGAGTAATTTGTACGTCATAGTTCTTTCATTTATTTGTATTGTGGAAATATCGCGTTGCTACGGTATAATCAAATTTCTTCATTAACCATTCACATATTTTTTTACAATAGCAACATTGACAAGCTCCTCAAGTTTGAATTTAAAACAGAGTGGGTTTTGACAAATTGATCTAAAATACTTCTTTCACAGATTTTTTGCAGAATATGAATTCATTTCTCGAAACACTCTTGCATTATTCGTGTAATGATCTGTCAAACACCAGCCACAATCAAATATACCTATCTTGAATTTATTCAAAATTTTGCTGAATATTGTTCGTATATCATTATGTAGAGTTTGTCTCCTTCAAGTTGAATGGAGATTTGGATTGTGAGAATAACGACAATAAAAGTGGTCCAAATTTTGAAAAAATGTCCTTATTCTCGCAATTCAAATCTCCATTGTTTGTATTGTAGAAGTTGTGTTAAAGGCAGGTGTTGCTTTCGGCATGTTTGTTTGTTTCATATAGGTACATATTATTCAAATTATAAGTAACAAGATTACAGAATATTTCAAATTACCACATATCGCATATACCTGTATGATCTATGTAGAACCTCAAATGTAAAGTGGCAATCAATATTCCCACACTCAAATCGAATAAAGGAAAACCATGCCTTGAAGCCCTGAGATATTGAGTGATAAACATAAGGAAATTACTCATAACTTGAAAACTCCGCGACCGTTTTTGATTTTTATCCAGCGATAAAAAGGCGAATGATATCTAAATAAATCTGTGATGAAAAATACAGGGTGTTCCATTTGAAAAATTCTAATGAACGTCGTCTGAATCTTACAATATTCGGAATGTAAATTCTAGCACCCTGTGAAGGATTATCTCGCAAAATTACTGGATTTGGTACGTGAGACCTTGCTACTACCTACTGTATACCAAAAATATTTTCGAAATTTTAATAAATGAATATACCAAACCCAATTCAACATGACCCTTCAATTGTAGTAAAAATGGGTTTATCAATTATAACTTGGCAATGCCTCAACCAAATTCAACTTTTTTCATAGCGATGATCACAAGTTGAGATGGTGATATAGGAGCCGTTGTGACCAATAATGAATAGTTTCGACACAAAAAAAATCTTAAAGTTGAAAAATCTCGATTTTGAACACCCTATATCTGTAATCATTTTCGCTAGACCCCAAGTGTGATACATCGATGAAATTAGCTCTTCAGTAAGAATCAGAAAATACAATGAAATACAGGGTGTTCCATTTGAGAAAATGAAGTAGTCCTCTGTAGATTGTTTGTTTCGAGCACCCTGTATTTTCTGATACAACGGGAAACAATTTTCTGAAAAATCATTTCAGATTATTTTCCAAATTTTTGAATCGGTTCAAAAATGAGTGAGCTATAGGGGGGGGGGGGCATTTATGGTGAATCACCCTGTACGTGTAGTGAGGACAAATCAGATGATTTGCCCGAAATGAATTTCGTATGAAAAATACTGGGCATTCTATTTAAAACATATATTTATTTATATTTATATTTTTGAAATGGGAACCCTCAATAACGGAAGAAATTTGTTCTCAAAAATTTTTCTCTAGTGATAATGAATTTCGAGATATCGAAGAATTACGCACTAAATGGACGTATTTTGAAATAATATCCATATTTTCATTTTATATAATGTATTTTGAGATATAATTTCCCTGGAAATGTCTGGAAAATCCCCAACGAAAAAAATCTGACGAAGATGAGTACTAACCTTATAGAATTTGAATGTTGGTGGTGGGTCGCCCTCAACTTGAATAGTAATGTAGGCCGTTTGATCTAGAAAAGAAAGAATAAACCGATTATATCAACTTCCAGGAACCACTCTACTGCTCTTCCAAACCTTCCACTGCCGAATAATTTTCTTGAACGTCCACGATTGTAGGAGCAGCTCCCTTCGGTCCAGAAGGCCTTAAAGGTGTCGAGGGTTTGTTAACCAGGTCTTCCATTTCCGCCAAACTAGGCCTTCTCACATCCGAGCTGGGTCGCCGGCGCTATATCGAAAATATTATTTACTCCGTTTGTTAAAGGTAGAAGTCAAGATGGATGAAAGTTCGCTGCTTCCCTTTTTTTGTCCAAAACTCTCATATACACAGACAGGTGTATTTTGGTATATCTCTAGACACTAATAACTGTATGCTTTGCTACTTACTACATACGCCACCTCGGTAGGGGCAGCACTATACAGGGTGTTTCAGTTTTTTGTAGCAGGACTTTAACAGCTTGAAGAAGACATTTTTTCAAGATGAAAATCTCATGCAAACATATATGCGTGGAAGCTTCGTTTCCAATTTACAGGGTGTCAAAGTTTCAGATTTTTTTTATGTTTTTTGAATTTTCTCCTACAATTTTCGGAATAATTGATTACAATTTGGTACACCTGATACACTTCAAAAACCTTATATTTGAGGCTATTGAGCGTTTTTGAATACCTACAGGGTGACAGACTTTTAGGGGTCGTACCCAATTTAACCCTGTAGAACTTTTTTGCGTGCCATCTCTGCTTTCAATGGGACATATATTCAGATTGTCCTTTCAGTTTGTAAACTTTTTGCTCCTATGTAATTTTTTTTTAAACTGTATGGATCCCGAGATAAATGCCAAAAATAAATTACTTGTAATAAAACCGTTATTTCTCGACTTATTTGACATTTCTCAAACATTTTATTGGAAAATAGAATGACCGAAAGCTTCCATACCAAATGAAATTCAGTTGGACAATTAGATTGAAGTTTTTCAACGCCATTATAATTAAAACTAGGAAAAACAAAGAAAAAATGTTTATATTTCGAAAAAACTTCTCTAACTGGATTGCAAAATCTGAAATTGTATTGTAGAAAATTCTAGGACACCTTGTATAACTTAAACTGGTTAAACTTTCGATATCAGGGACTGTATGACACACGGTCTAGGAATGTCGCTTCTTACGGTTGAGGTGTTGTGACTTTTAATAATTCAATCTCGTGAACGACAGTTCTTATATTATCAGTTCCCTTAGAAGTGGTTCGGATTCAACTTTTATTCATCTCGAAATCCATACAGTTTTCGAAAAACATACATGGGGGCAAAACATTTCCAAATTGCAAAGACAATCTGAATCTATGTCCCATTGAAAGCAGAGGCGGCACGCAAAAAAGTTCTACAGGGTTAAATTGGGTACGATACCTGAAAGTCTATCACTCTGTAGGTATTCAAAAACGCTCAATAGCCTCGAATATTGAGTTTTTGAAGTGTATTAGGTGTACCAAATTTCAATCAATTATTCCGAAAATTGTAGGAGAACATTAAAAAAACATAAAGAAAATATGAAACTTCGACACCCTGTAAATCGGAAACGAAGCTCCCACGCATATATGTTCTTTGGGATTTTCATCGTGAAAAAATGTATTCTTCAAGCTGTTAAAAAGTCCTGCTACAAAAAACTGAAACACCCTGTATATTGCATTCATTGTTTTCGAAGAAAAATTTGACGGCAGCGGCTAGTTATATGAGTTTTGTTCCTTCATTTTGTATATCTGAAAATTCGTATGTCATTCAAACTTTGATTTCCTTTCAATATATGTTTAGCGGATGTTGAACTTGGTATCATTTTAAAATAACTCATGCTATGTTCGTGCATTCGGTGATTAAATGGTGTACCCGTTTGACCAATATATACCTTGAGACAAGAACTACAATAGCTAATTTTCCTTGATGATTCGGAATGAAATGAAATTATTCAATTTTGATTATTGATTTTGATCGACGGAATACATACATGGTGAGTCATAACTATTGGGACATAGGCTGAGGGCGGATTGTTTGGACCAAAACATGGGGATAGCACCAAATATGCCTTAATAAAATATTGGTGTGGAAAAAGATACAAGCAGGCGTTTCAATCGAAAAAGTATTGACACTAAATTACTCGCAACAAAATTCATTCAATGACAAGAGATGTAATCCACCAGCAACAATCATCTGACAGTCCAAAGCACACTTTTGATAAACTAAATAATGTTTGAAATCATGTAACAAACTGTAGAATAATACATAAAATAATATTCCTTGTATAAAATTAGGCCTCTGTGCCGATTTGATAAATATACAGTGAAATCATTAGCGACAAACGAGTTATATTCAACTTTAACGCCCTGTATCTTTTTCCACAACGATATTTTATACAGACAAATTTGGTCGTATCGCCGTATTTTGGTCCATACAATTCGCCCTTAGCCTATGCCCCATTAGTTATGACTCACCTTGTATATGCTGAACTTCAAAATTGTGGTCCATTTCATGAGGTTGAGTTCCTTATTGAAAACCAACGAGTTTAATTTTATTACCACGATTTCATAAGCTTGGTATGTATGTCTTGTATGCCTCATATAGCACTCGACGTTCTGGGGACGTCCATTTCAGGTCCGATTTAGGTACGAACATCCTTTCCAAGAAAACGTCCATTTCTAGACGTACTGAGTACGTACGATTTCGATGTTTTGAGTAAGTCCAACTATGGACGTTATCGACTTTTCGTGGACGAGATTGAATAAATTGTATAATGATAATTATTGAAATCATTGCATATAATTTCTGCTCTCGATCTCTGATATCTATTCATGTAGGAACCTTGTTTGAATCGTGACGAATGCAATTTTTTGATGATACTTTTTTTGAGCAAATTTGCTTATAATTTTTTAAGGGAAGGAGATAGCAAATTTTTTTTCTTCACGAAATTTGTTCAGTATAATCAGCTCTTTCCGAATATGCAAAAATATAGGTATGTTTCTGGGAAAAAATGATCGATGGCGTCATTACTTCAGCTTACGAATTCAGAAAAATATGCGAATTAGGCTCAGAACGGACTTTACACAATCCTATTGAGAAACCTTTTTTCGGATTTCCCCTATCATCTCTCCTTCTCTTATAATAGAGCTGAGACATCGAGTTTTGCTCACCCTGTACTTGCTCTGTACTAGTGCGCTCTGTAAATCGGCGAGTGGAAAAAAAATAACATTCAGATTTTTACTCTGTCTCAATATTTTTTTCAACTACCTAAGTAAAAAAAAGCGAATGTACGTTAATTCAGGTATTCATTGTCCTGAATGGGCGTACTGGGGGATTACAAATGCGCGGAATCTGGATGTCCCCAGTACGTACCTAGTACGTCTACGGTCCTAATCTGGACGTCCCTTGTACGTTCAAAATGTATTGGCTGGACGTTCTCAATACGTTTTGGGGACGTACTGGTACTATATCGGTGTTTGTATGAACGGAATCTTCTAACGTGACTGTGACCTACTTCAAAACGTCAAGATTAATAGAAACTTCGTACGCCTACCAAGGGCCGTTGACAATAGCATAATTCAATAGTTTCGCTCCATTATTCTGATCAGGATCTTCAGGATGCGCATTTTTTTCTCTCGAATGAAATGGTGAATGATGTCCCGCCACCAAAATTTCAAATGTTCCGTCACCAAAATTTCAAATGTACGTTATATCTAGCGGGAAATGCTTAATGGTTGAAGGAGATACTTACGTTACTTGATTCACCTAACGTTCTTGAGATGAATAATCTTTATATCAGCGACAAACAGTTTTGAAGAAAATAAATTGTCGAGTGTTTTGGATGGAACAGTGACTGTGATAATTCCACCAATTTTCATCCATCTTGTTCATGTTATAGTTGATGTGATTGTATTGAAGCATGGAGCTTATTCAAGTTAGGGTTAATCATTATTTACATTCCTTGTTTTTATTCGAAGCGCTTCACATTGTTAATTTTTAAGTTGAGTAAAGCAAGCGTTTTTTATTTATCTGTTTGCGAGTATATACACTAACAAATGTACATATATTTGCCGTATATCTCACTATTCTAAATTCTATTTTATTATTCGAGCCAATTTCTAGCAAAACACTCTATTAGCACTTTAAATAAAAAAAAACAAAAAATGGATATGCTGAAGATATACTCAACAATATGAAATGTAATAATTATCAAGTAATGCTATTAGGAGAATTAGATGATTTGATATAATAAAAGTAGTAAGAAAATGAGTAATCTCCAGCAAGTCCCGAAAAGAAACAAAAAATAAAACAAATAAATTAATCATGTATCTAATCTATACATAAAATTAAAACAGGTTTTCAGAAAAACGACATAAATAAAATCCTTCTATTCTGTATCTAAGTTAGACACAAACATATATTGTTTAAATATATTATTGACGTTTCTAAATTCGAAAAACTCGAGATCCAAATATGGCCGCGCGCTAACCTGTTTATCATCCAATACTCCCGGACGTTTTCCTAGCTTCATCTTTAAATAAAAAAAATAAACTAAATAAATGAAAGTAACAAAAATAATAAGAAGCGAAATTAAAATTTGAAAACCATTCGGTTAAATTGTCGTTCCCACCCAAGGTCAGTTTTGTGTCTTCTAACACAAATCTCACCTTTGGCTCTAGCATTTCGCCGGGACGTAATTTTCCTCCCTGTGGGCATAATATTCCATTTAATATCTATCGAACAACAAGAAATGTATCATATCATTCAGTTTGGTGTGTATGTATACTCGGTTCCCTGAAAAATAAGTTGTGATGGCTGCAACTCGCTGGTGCTCTGCAATCAATCATGCGACTCCACTGAACATGGTTCTCCACAAAAACGCATTAGTTTTGGTGCATTTGCCATAGCTATTTTTGTCGTGGCCAATCATAAACATTTTTAATGTAAACCTTGTAACATACTTTCCGACTACCATCGCTCGAATAACATCCACTATGAAGCTTGGGAAAAAAATGGGAATGGTGAAAAATCCTCAGCAGAATGAAATTATTACCTCTTTTTCTTATCTCTTGGGGCACACGGAAGGGGTTATAACCCTTACAACACCAGTACATCCTAGGAACTTTCCAGGGACGTCCCTGATTTTATACTAGGACATCCCAGGGATGTCCTTTGTCGGGACAACGTACATACTAGGGATGTCCAAGGGACATCCGCTGGCCACGAAAAAGGCATCCAAGGGATGTCCTTCTGGTACGTCCCTGGGATGTACCAAGTACGATGAAAGGATATCCCTAGGACGTCTAAAGGATATCCCAGGGACATCCTTTCGACAGAAAAAAATTGTAGGTCGATTAGGGATTGAACCCGGGACCATTGGCTTATCATACAAAAAAAAAAAAAAAAAAAAAAAACTTAAATTCATTTATTCGTTGACACAGTTTTTACAATACAACACATATAACCTCAACATATTTGTGTATAATGGGCTTGACATATCTGTGAGTATGCCTGAACGTCCCTCCGCAGTCGCAGAGGTGGCTGGTGTTAGCCAAGGAATATGAGAGGATATGTGAGGTGTTCGTCGCAGTGACCTATCTCCTAGGGCTAGGCCCTTTATACAGGTAATCTCGCTGGTGGTACCCATAGGGTGGGGGAGCTGCTCGTGCGCGATCAGAGTGGAAAGGGTTGCTGAGTCGTTGGAGGAAAAATAAAATTAAAATAAAATAAAAAACCTCCTTCTTGGTTGTCTCGGGCAGTTGTGCGCATGCGTTTCCACATGGGCACTTCTGACCGAGTTCAGTGTCTTTTACGACACTATGTTATTTTCGTGCTTGGGAGATATATAGTGCTGTCTAGAGTCTCCTCGGTGGCTCGGACATGTCCGAGCACCCGGGGATGTTCCCGACTATAGATTATCAGGCTCCCTAAAAACATCGGTTGATGCATATATCAGTCCGTGTTTTTTATGGATGTTATGGTGTTGTCTGACTGTTGTCATATTCCGGGTAAGGTCACTTCCAGCGATGTGGTATTTGTAAAATCTATTAGAGATTTTCAAGATGTATTCGTCGATTCTCGGCAAATTACCACATCTCTCGTGGAGATCTGCCACCCGAGAGTATCTATCACCATTAGTGATAATACGGAGTACTTTATTCTGCAGCACCTGTAACCTATTCATATGAGTAGGTGAGATGCTGCAGAACACTGGACACGCGTATGTCATCACTGGCCTAATGACCTGCTTGTATACCAGGACCTTATTCTCCTGCGAGAGAGCTGAGGTCCTGGATATCAAGGGGTACATCTTTTTGATGGCATTATGGGTTTTCTGGATGAGGTAGTTTGTATTCTTTCTCAGACTCATACGGGTGTCCAATTTGACTCCCAGGTATTTCACGGTGGTCGTGTCTGCCACCTCAACCCCTTTCACGGTCAAAGGTCTGCTCAGTCGGGAGTTGTTGACTTTTTTGTGGAAATTGATGACCTCAGTCTTTGCGCTGTTTATGCAGATCTTTGACTCGTCAAAGTACGGTATGATTCCCCTGTCCAGATGAATCTGGATCTGTGCCCTGGCGATATTCGAGTCGTCCGAGTGAGCATATATTGCCGTATCGTCGGCATACAATGCTGTACTCGTCCGCTCGAATACAGGGAAATCATGTGTGTATAGGGTATATAACAGAGGTGAAAGGCACGACCCCTGCGGAACACCTGCCTCGAGTGGAAAATCTCCTGATATACTTTCGTTGACCTTGACCCGGATTTTCCTGTTGCTGATATATGCATCGATAATCTTAATGATAAAAATCGGCATTCTTGCCTTATGCAGTTTGGACATTAGACCCTCGTGCCAGACGGTGTCGAATGCCTTCTCTACGTCCATCATGACCATGACGGTGTTCTTGTTGTTGTTGCTGGCCTCTTTAACCTCGTGAACAATTCGGGCCACTTGGGACACTGTGCTGTGCCCCTTGCGGAACCCGAACTGTTCCTTTGGTATGAGGTCCAGCTTGTTAGTGTGGTGTGTGATGAGTCGTAAGAGGACTCTATCCACGACCTTGGCCACGGCGCTAAGCAGTGATATGGGGCGGTAGCCATTGGTGGACTTCGGGTCCTTGCCCTGTTTTGGGATAGGTACCACAAGCCCAGTCTTGAGGCATTCTGGGTAGTGCTGGCATTTGATGATAGCGTTTATAATGTAATATAGTTGTACAATTGCTTTGCGCGACATGTTTTTTAAGAGAACCACGTCAAGTCCATCAGGCCCTGGGGCTTTGTTGATATTCATATACCTAATGATTTCATTGATTTCTTTTGGGGATGTTATGCTTTTCCCCAGGGCTTGTCGCGGGAGCAGGATGTCCGGCGATGATCTTATCTGCTCTGCTGTTGCCACCATGTCCTCCTGGACCGCACCTATTGGCCTTTTGTCAATTTTAGAGATTTTTTGAAAGTGTTTCCCAAGCACTATCGCCTTCTCCAGATCTGACACCGCTTCCTCGCGCCCATACTCCAGGGTAGGTATGGGTGTGAATTTCTTCTTTAACCTTTTTGTCATTTTCCATAGAGTATTGTCGCGAGGGTCCAGACTCTCCAGCTTGGCTCTCCAGGAGGAGTTCCTGAACTCACGAATTTGGTTTTCAATTTCATTACAAATTCTTTTGAAGGCGCCTCTGGTTTCCGGGGTTTTGAGCCGTTGCCAGCGACGCCTCAGGACCTTCTTTTCTGCTATGAGTTCAAGAACTTCCTCCGGGAGTTCGTCCTTGTTGGAGTCAATGCTGACCAGTCGCGTGGTGGCATCTCTGGCCATCGTGATGTTTAGGATGAGCTTTTCCATCTCTTGATTTATCTCTGTCTTCAGGATGTTACTTTTAATTGTAGTTCTTTGGTCGAGCTGAGCTCTGAACATCCGCCAGTTTGTATTCTTGTAATCATATATTTTCTTAATGATTTCAGGTGGTTTTTGTCCGAACTCGAATAAAACTGGCAGATGGTCAGAGCTCAGCTCGTCCACCACCTCTAGCTCAGAGATGTCCACCATGTTTTTGGACAGCACTATGTCTATAACTGTCGGTGTCATTCCATTGATGGGATAGTGCGTGGGAGTGTTAGGGAAGTCCAGGTTGACATTGGCGGCTTGCAGATATGCCTTCAACGTACGCCCGTTGTAGTTGTTCGTGACCTGGTTCCCCCAGTCCGCATGTCGCGCATTAAAATCGCCCCCGATTATCACCTTATTGCCAGCACTAACCAGTGCCTCCAGATCTTGTTCAGTGAGCTTATTTCTGGGCCTGTTGTACACTGAGAAAATGATCTCCCCACTCCGCAGTCTCACCCCTGCATGCTCGATTGAGGTTTGCCTTGGTGGGACAACGGTGTGGGGGATATTGTTCTTAATTAGAATGGCTACTCCCCCCCATCTATCTGTATTAGGCCGATCGACCCTGACCGTGGTAAAGCCTCTTACTCTGAATTCATGATCATGATGGAGCTTGGTCTCGGACAAAAGTATAATGTCCAACCTGCGGCGGTATATAAAATTAACAAGTGACGGCATCTTGTTATTGAGGCCGTTAATGTTAATCATACATACCTTAAGGCCGATTCGTACCATTAATATTGTAGTTACCGATATTCTTAGAGAACCTGGTCACTATTTCAACTATCTCCCAAGGGTTTGTTTCCCCTCCGATCGCGTCGTTCAGGTCTCGCACGCATCTGAACACCTCAGCGAGATTTACCTTTTGCTCTAGGAGCTCTGTCTCTGCGGCGATACTCGTTATCGTCTCTATTCCTCTGCCAACCCCAGGTCCTCTCTGCGCGCTTGTGGTGGGGCGTGCAGGCGCTCCTCTTCTACTGGGCTGTCTGGCCTCTCTGTTCTGCTCCGGGGCACCAGTGGAATCCTCCTGCTGTCCTAGTTCTACTAGCATGGCCTCCCTTTCCATCCTTCTTCTTTCCCAAGCATTCGTGCTGGGGGGCGGGGCTGCGGTATAGGTCTGTCCACCTGGCCGCTTGTTTTTATTTTTATTGATGACTTCCAGCCTCTTTATGTAGCTAATGCACGAACTGTAGTTGGCCGGATGGGCTTCACCACAGTTCGCGCATTTCGCTGGCTCTTGGTTGGGTAATTTGCAGTCAGCCGTGGGGTGGCCACCTGCACATTTCAAACATTTGTAATCTCGATTACAGTTGCTGGTGGCGTGGCCCCACAGCTGACAGCGTTTACACTGTGTGACTGCCCGATTGTTCCTCCTCAGCTCCCAAGTGATCCTGACTGACAATAAAGTCCTCACTTTATCACTTAGTAGCCGAAGAGTAACAATCGGGTCTACTACTACCAGGTAGAGAGGCCTATACCGCGTGTTAAGCCTGTAGACCTCCTTGACCTTGATTTTATGTTCTTGTTCCATTTCTTCAATGATCTCGGAGGGCTCAGGCTCAAAGTCCAGGCCCCTCAGCACGAATGCGTGTGTTTTGTCCTTCTTGAGGGCATATGTATAGAAGGATACCTCGTCTTCCTTGAGCCTCCTTTTGACATTTTCGAAATCCTCAGTAGATTCCGTGTATAGCAAGGTGCTTTCATTTCCATACTTGAAATAGAATTTTTTCACTGTGAGAGACTTAATGAGGGGGATGATTTCCTTTCGGTCTCTCAGGATGCCGTCAAAGATGATGGGTGGGGGTTTTTCACCTTTTTTTGTTTGTGGTGGCTGAGAGTTCACGTTTTTGGCCTTTGGTTTCCTAGATGTCACAGCTTTACTTTGTGATTTTTTTGTTGATGCCTCCTCTTCGTCTGAGGATGGTGGGTCAGACGAAAGAGGGGGTTGCGGTGGTCTGCTAGTTGTCGGTTCCTCGGTGTTTTGGAGAGCTGCAAATCTATTCTGGACTGTGGTGTCGGTCCTCTTTTGGAAAGCCCCCGTCCATTGGCTTATCATACACGCACCTTGCTCCATTGGCTATCATGCCTCCCGAAGGTTTATGTACTAAACAGATTTATTAACAGGACTTAACTACAGAAACCTGAATAAATACAACTTTGTTAGGAATTGGGTATAATTATTATCATTCTTGGGTGTTTGAAAATGAGGGGCATTATGCATGTACGATTTCTGTCTGCGAAAAATGGTAATTTCTCAAGAAGTTTTGAGACTTTATTCTTTATTTTCATTACAATCATTTTCCGGAAGAAAAACAAACATTTTCAAAAAAATGCAACTCAATAGTTTGATGAAATTCAATGACTCTGATGTGAATGGATATCAGATACTCTCCAGGGACACGAATAGGATAACCTAGGGATGTACCGGGCGGGATGTCCACTGGACAACCACTGCAGGATATCACCTGGATGTCCCAATCATGTCCTTGTACCGCGGGACAAAAAAGGGACGTACGTAGGACATCCCTGTGTTGTTAGGGGAGGGGATTATAAGTTCTTGGGAATACTTCCTTTGGCAAAGAATTCCACAGCTTTGCCGTTGACAAACGAGTTTTGGTAAAGAGTTGTTCGACATATCTCAAACTTGACGACGGAAGTATGTGCTGACTGGACTTGTCGAGTTCCTCTGACTGGTATCGCTAGTGATGGAATGATAGAAGATATTAAATGAATACAAGAAGCTCGAAGCCATTTCCAAACAATGTTCATAAAATGAACAACAGTGGTAGATTTCGAGACAAAAACAACCATTTTCCTGGCTAATGCCACGCAGGATATTGAATTACATCATCCTCCCGAAATCTATGCATCGACTCATACACAGGAAAATTGTGCTTTTAGAGTTTTGCTGAGATATTTCTTGCTTCCATTACAAGAAATCATGTTACCGTTATATACGTTTTCAAATAGAAGCAGCACCTTGAAATCCTATGATAGCAATAACCAATTTGCTGAAAGTGAATCTCCTGCCACAGGAAGGTATACTGCTGTCGCTATCAGGCAACCACTCTGAGACAGCATGTTTTTTTTATAATTGTCTAGCTGAACTACTACTAGTGAGTTATATTATGCTTGTGGCTGCGAGGTTCATAGCATAGAACTGCACTCACTACCAATAATACAACTGTCAGTCTATCACGAAAATAGTATTTGACGAATCCCCCCTCTATATAAGCATTTGTCAGATATCTTGCTTAATCAATCATTCACAGTTGGGCTCTTGATGTAAACCCATGTACAGGACGACAATCTCGACGACACGACAGTGACGAATTTAAAATTTGAAGCTGAATTCGAATATTAAATGGAAACATTTCCGAATAAATAAAAAAATCTCATATGTGCCTTATTTCAGTGCTTCCGTAGATCTGAGTGCTTCAGTTATTACCAGGATTGATGAAATGATGAAAGTGAGTTTTTTCGAGTTATCTCGACTGATATTCAAATATTTTACATTCAACATTTCCTTCTTTTTGGTACCATGAAACTTTAAAATTGTCAAATATGTTTCAGAGCTTCTCTATAGAATGTGATCTGAAAATTTATTGTGAGCAAAAATGTTGAGGTTATGAAATTATTCGAATGATTTTACCAGTAACATTTTGTTTCCCTGTACGCATCTGTAATAACTAGCCTAGTTTTCGAAATACAATGGTTTCAGGAAGTTTCAGAAACATTCTTTTTTTATCAATTACTCAAAAATCTCCGGTTTTTCCTCTGGGAACATAAATCAATCGATCTATTGAATTTCAAAGATCATTGGTCCGAAATTTTCTTTAGGAATCAATAAATTGCTATTCATACCAAACATCAGGGTGGAAATTATGGGAAGTAAAATTGGATATCAGTCAAAATTTCACTTTTCTTGATGCCAACAATCCTGGAAAATAACTGAATAACTACAGTAAAAAGGTCATGCATGATCACCCATCAAGAGTAGTAAAGTTCCCTACCTACGATTATAACATTGCCCTATTCCCATTATTACTCACTCACTAGCGTTAATAGTAGTCAGATTGTCAGATACCTACAACAGAAACATCGTCTAATAGCAATATATCGGGTGGTCACAAAAAAACCGGAAGTTTTTATTTTCCTTGTGGTTTCATCATTTCTCAACCTGATTCGAATTTCTTGGCGTCGTTTCAAAGCTGAATGGCTATAGTAAACAGTGAAATATTTGAAAACTTTATGATGAACAAAAACAAAATGGCGGATTCTACCAAAGTATTGTCATTTAGAAAAACCGCTGGAGAAAAATAAAATCAGATTTTTTTCAACCTGTACCGATGTCATCTTAGGCTATTCATTTCTAAAGAGAATGAGTACTCGAACATCGAAATCGAACAAATAGTCCAGTAGATACACTCATTTCTTTGCAATTTGTTATGGAGTGAATGTGCTAATCTCGTATAAACGATTGTTATTATTTTGCTTCAGGCTTCATGAAAATTCAATCGAATTTGGATTCCTTAGAGTTATTTTAGAGATAAAGAACTGTAGTACACAATGGAACATTTGAAAATCCAATAATTGTAAGAAACAAAATGGTGGAGAATCCAGAATTTTTGTGATTTTCAAAAATCTCTGGCGAATAAAAAAATGTTTATTCTTCCAATCGGGACCGATACAATTTTCATTGATTTCTAATAGTCTGTCAAGTTTCATACCGAACAGGCATGAAAGGGAGAACAGTTAAGGATATTATTAGAAAAGATTAGATTTTAGTCTTGAAACTTTGAAGAGATCGTACACTTTTTATGTTAGCGAACAAAACAAGAATCAAAGATAGCAACGTTGTCGAAATTTATTGAATAGTTTCCGGCTGTAAATCACGGAAGTTAGGATCACTCCAACATTTCGTTTTTTTTTCAATTATGAAATTTTCTGATGTTCCACTGTGTACTACAGCTAATCAGCATTGGAATGGCATTAAAAAATCCAAATTCGATTGAATTCTGATGAAGCCAGAAGCAAACTGAAAGTAATTCTCATCACGGGATTGGCACATTCACACCATAACACTTTGCCAAAAAGAACGTGTTTCTCCTGGACTAATTGTTCGATTCAGATGTTCGAGTGCTCATTTTTTTTAGAAATCAATGATCTGAAATTGTATCGGTCCTGATTGAGAAAATGAATATTTCTTTATTCGCCAGAGATTTTTGAAAATTACAAAAATTCTGGATTCTCCACCATTTTGTTGCTTTCAATTATTGGATTTTGAAATGTTCCATTATGTACTACAGTTCTTTATCTTTGAGATAACTCTAAGAGATCCAAATTCGATCAAATTTTCATGAAGCCTGAAGCAAAATAATAACAATCGTTTATACGAGATTAGCACATTCACTCCATAACAAATTGCAAAGAAATTAGTGTATCTACTGGACTATTTGTTCGATTTCGATGTTCGAGTACTCATTCTCTTCAGAAATGAATAGCCTAAGATGACATCGGTACAGGTTGAGAAAAATCTGATTTTATTTTTCTCCAGCGGTTTTTGTAAATGACAATACTTTGGTAGAATCCGCCATTTTGTTTTTGTTCATCATAAAATTTTCAAATATTTCACTGTATACTACTATAGCCTTTCAGCTATGAAACGACGGCAAGAAATTCGAATTCGGTTGAGAAATGATGAAACCACGAGGAAAATAAAAACTTCCGGTTTTTTTGTGACCACCCGATACAGATGCACTCGCAAGTGGCAGCAAGGTTCTATATCTAATAATCGCAGATGGGTTATACTCAGCAAAGTCGACTTCATAATCACGGGTGATAGTCCCCTATGCTATTACAGTTTCTTGCTGGGGTAATTCGATTTCTGACTATCGTTACTAGGAATTTTTCTCAGTGTATAAACGAATACTGATACAAGTGATTATTTCCTGAATGCCTATTGATTTCGATGTAATGCAATGTTCTGCGTGGAATTAGCCAGGAAAGTAGTTGTTTTTCTCTCGTAATCTACCATTGTCGTTCATTTTCGTAATTGATAGAAGAGATTTCTGAAGAACATTTCCCGTGGAAGTATCTATAGAAAAGTGGAAGGTCGCCAACTTTTCTACGGTGTACGAATGGCTCTCCTCTGGATGTAAAATCGAGCATCATCAGCGTATGTTTGGGTGCTGCACCCCATAATATGTGAGAACTAAACAATATAGGAGAATCCGAGTTTTGTGAAGAAGCTTTCTTGATGGATCTGACATGATTTTTTCATGGAAGTGTATTGCTGATAGATATACCGACCATAGATAGTGAACTTCGTGGAAATGGACTAAAAATCTTCATGGACAAGTCGCGTGATTTTTGTTGTTGAGCACAACCCTAGAACGATGAATATTCTTGATATCTTGGGACTGAATAATGTCAGATTAAAATGATCAACGACATAATAGCCTTGAACAGATCACAAAGAATGAGGTATTCTTTGCAACATGCATCAGTTCAGTTTATAAAAAGGAGAACTATTCTCCGATGGTAAAAAAAAACACAATTTCTTGCTCGGAGAAATGGTTCTACAAGTCGATTGACAGTGAATTTCAGTGTGAATATTGAATTAACATCGATTATAGGTACAGAGGACGAATAAATATAATTCAGTAGTCCTATAGAATCTATTAAGGTATGTTTTGTCAACATTGAATCACGGGAATTATTGAACAGCATATGAAGTTCAACTGAACTAGCTTTCTCTACAAAACCGAAACAGGTTTCACGATAAAAAAATATGAAATATACCTACTAAAGGGTGGTTCGAAAGGTAAGGCATACACGATCCGATGTAAAACTCATCAAAATCAACGATCCAAACTAAAAATCCCGCATATATAAGAGTTGCAAAATAACGAATTTGTTGAACAATAATCATAAATTCCATTGATTGTTATTATACGGATCTCCGGCAAGACTTTGGTCGAATAGTTCAGTTTGTGTATTTTTGTAGCGTATTATTGTGAGGTATGGGGTTGTGATGAAATTATTTTTCTCAATTGTTTTTCTCTGGTGAAAAATTACATGAATATTTTTTTACCAGAGATGTAACAGGAGTTTTTGTTTTTCGACCGTTATTTTGCAATTCGTATCACGGAAAAAAAACTTTAATAACAGCTAGTGAAATTTGCATACTACCAAGTAAAAATTTGCATACTATATGGGACAAGTACTCGCCTCATCAGCCACAAGAAAAATGATATTTCTGAATCTGATCACTTGTTGTTATTAATGTGATTTCAGGAACACATGTAACCTACTGATATTAAACGCTCTATCAGGGACAGAATATTTGTTTTATTGGCCTTAGTGTACATTTTACTTGCAGTTATACAACTGAATCATTGGATAGGTGGTCAGTTCGATAAGTATAGGTGACTTGTTTCACTTGGCCTCATAGAATACCTCACTTGTGGGTAGTGTACTTTTCACTTGGAGTTATGCAACGACATTATTGGCTAGGTGCTTATTTTAATAACTACAATTATCTTGATTCACTTGGCCTCATCTATAATGTCTTACCTTGGATAGCTTTCATCCCATCTTTGTTATCGGGATACACCAGACTCAGTCGAACTTTCTTCCTGTCTTCACTCCTAATTCACTTGGCATCATCCAAACAAGGATCATTTGATTCATTTGTAATGTATCATGCCTTATTTTCTTACAATACATTTTCAATTCACCATGAAATGAATAATGATTCAATGTCACCAAGAAAGCAATGGTTCAGTTCATATCTTGCAAATGTTTTCTAAGTGACAATTATTGATAATATAGGATTCCGAGTGTACCATAAGGGTGGCTATCGGCTAATTAATAAAATTGATATATTTCTGTTTGAAATCATAATTGGCACTGTTCTATACGTTGTTGAATGGTTGTCTCAATACATTATTCAGATGAATTGATGAACAGTTACTCGTAAAAAAATATGAACGTTGTGAGAAATAACAAAAAAACTAATGATTCGTTGAGGAAAGGAAACGAAAAATGTAGGTTTCCACCAGTTTTAATTGAACAGGAATCCTACTATATAATGTCAATTCATCCTACATATCATCAGCAAAATACATGAAGGAGTTTTATTTTAGGACTCACTACTATGAATAACGTAATTTCCACACAATGATAAACTTTTTCTAAGTGAATAACAGATCGATAGGAAGTAAAACAGCACTATTGGTTGTCTATAACTCTCGGCCGCCCCCAAAAGGGATTCTGAATGGCACCTTCTATACCTCTCGTGGTGATGAGTCATACTTCCCCAGCATAATATAATGAATACAACACCAAAAATTATTTTTCGATTAACCACGCGCACCAAATCCTCACACTGAACATACTCTCACGAAGTCTCGACGAAACTGACGCTAGTGACAGTAGTGACGCTGATGGATTCGGATATACAACACGAGAGGGGGACGATTATTCCCGATTACTGGGCAGGTGAACATGTTGTATTACCGTAGGTATATTGGGTTGTACCGCAGATAAACAATTGTATTGTGCTTGTAACACGAGTTTTTGTAGTTATTATTTTCTTTTCAGAAACTCGAAGTTAATAAAGTTTGAAATACACTTCACCAGCGCTTATAAAATGTTTTCCTGTGGCTATACAGAGTGAATTATCTAAGATGAAAACTATTTGCTATAGGTGGATGAAATTATAGCTACAAGTTCATGCGTTCAGAATTATCATTTTACTAGAGGCTGAATTGAATTGTTTCTGGAATAGGTATTATTTTTCTTATCCCGATACAAAACAAGTCAGGAAAACATTTTACTTGGACCATTTTTTTCCGTGTATGGGTGATTCTTTGTGAAATGACTAACTTTGCCGATGAGACTGGCTCTGCTTGTATTTTCATCGGGTTCAATATAATAATAATAATAATGTTTCTAAAGAGGAGGTTGATGGTGATGTTTGTGTTTCCTGAGTTCATTCCATAGATTTATTATCACAAGGAGACAGAATTATGAACCGAAAGGAACAACGCTTTGTGGAATAGCCACAAAAGTACTATGTAATTTTGAAGGGTAATTCACATAATTCTTCGTGATTTATAAAAGTATAAACCTACTCGTAATTCTTTCTGAGCAAAACCAATATAGATTTGTTAACCGAATTTTGCTTCTTCTTGGGAAAATAAGTCTATGGTTCATTTCTATTTCGTGTGAATATGAGGGTTCAGGTAACGGAGTACCAGACAGTGTAGTTATTTTAGTGGATGTGTCAGATAAAATTTCGAAGGCTACCTAAAGGTTGCCAATATGTTACAAAGTTTCAACAGTGAAAGCATCATGAATACGTTCGCTCAGTCTGCATTCCTTTGAAGATCAATGGTTTATTAAAGAAGGCGCCAGGCTAACGATGTAAACATTCTGTAGGTTACCTTTTTCTCCTCCAAAACCTCTCCAGGACGAAGTTTCCTACGTTCCTATGAAAAGAGTTCAAACGTGAATAAAAAAACACTTCAGGACATCCACAGGCAACAGGACACGAACAGTGAACAGCTAAATAAAGATAAAAAGAAAAGGAATCATTCTGTACCCGATCACACATACCTCGTCAGTGATGATGAGACTGGCCCGTCGTCCCATAGCCTCTGGAGGTATAAGTGAACCTCTTCGGCTTCCTGGGCCTGATCCAGGTTCTAGGGATTTCTTCCTAGGCTCTGGAGTGCGCTCTTTGCTCACTTCGATCTTTGGCGCCTCAGGTGTTTTTATTTGGGGAAGGCTCGGCCTAGGTTGATCGGAGATGGTAGCCTGAGTAGGCTGTTTCTCTTTGCCTTCGACTGCTAGGCTCGGTTTTTCCTATAGCGATTTCCGTTTTTGTATTAACTGAAACTGTTTGAGCAAGCAGAGCGGAAAAGCGTTATTGGTTGCGAGCTTGGGAAGATTTTGCAGCTGGAGGTAAGATAACCGGTCCCGTCTATGAAGCAACAAACGTTCCTAATCGGACTACGACGACTCCTCGTTCTAGTAAAACTTCAACATGCAGTTCATTTTTTTCAACAAATCCTTGTCATGAATCCAAATGAAAATTCATTTCGTGGTCAATTGAGAAAAAGACACATGCATTAACTTCCGTTGAGACCAGGTGAAAGTTCTCTGATTTAGCTGCAAATGATATTGAAGCAGCATGCGAAGCATAATATTCGTTTTGGCTACCTTGGATAGTTTGGTTTTCTCTCTACCGGCATACTCTACTGGCGCATGCTTTTCAAATTTCTCCAGTACTGGTCTTTCGTAATCTGGAATATTTTCCCATTCGTTGTATGTCTCCTTGTCATCCTTCTTTGTTTTCTTCACAGTCGTTTTCTGTTTGTCTACCGTAGTTTTCTGGGAAAGTTATTTGAATGTTGATTTTGGGAAAACTGTGATTCATTAAAATGCCAGCATAGAGTAGAGAATAGTATAGAAACCAGTAGGAAGGATAGACATAAAACCAATCAGCACCAGGTGGATCTGGCTTCAATATTAGCCAGTTCCACATAGTGAACATTGATAAGATGAAAACACAAAAAACAAACTTAGACAGAAGATATGTTCAATAGAAAGAAGATGAACAATATGAGAGGAGTTTTTGAGTTGTGTTGTGAACTTGGATGACGAAATATCACGTGTACAATCCAAATACAAGCTGATTCTTATTTTAGTGAAGACTTCTCCCTGATTATTTCATCGCAACCTTATGTGAATCAATTTGAGAATCTGTACAATCCATGTAAACATTACTGTTTGGAATTTGGAACTAATATATGGTATTTATTTATTTATTTATCGATACAATACATCCAGGAGGCCCAAAAGCCCATTTACAGGTGTATGCAATCAGCATTATGAATAAATACACAGATCAAACATAACCCCTAGATCCATTGATTCCGTGATCCACGTTACCATCTAGTACATAGTTGACTGTTACTGGTAGGATTTTACGAGTGAATGTCATGATTTCACATTTATTTTCATCTAAGTACAATTTATTACGATTACACCAATCAGTCAACGAATTTAAGTCCTCCTGCAATGTGAAACAGTCTGTATTTCACGATATATCTCCCTGTCATCTGCAAATAGCAGTTTATGAGAAGTGCCATCGGCTATGTCGCATTTATGAATAGTATAAATAATAACGGCCCAGGAATTGACCCTTGTGGAACACCCGAACTCGCTACAAAGCAGGAGGATTTTATACCATCACATTCAATATGACTACATCGGTCGGATAAATATGATTTCAGGAGCAACTGAATATCGGGTGATATGCCAAAGTTAGACAATTGCATTAGTAGTCGTTGATGTGATGCACGATCAAACGCCTTACTGAAATCCGTGTAGATAACTTCAACTTGATTTTTATCATCAAGTACATCAGAGACGAATTCAGTGGAAATACAGAGATTATTTGCAGTGCTACGTGCCTTGATGAAGTTATGTTGAAAATTGAACAGTGAGGAACGGACATGGTTATAGATCATATCTAAATGGTAGTTTAATTTCCAGTATTTTATAAAAAACTGACATTAATGTAATTGGCCTATGATTTTCAACACCTCTCCAGACTTGAATACAGGGCCTAATTTTGACAATTTCCGTATTCTAAGGAAATGGCGATTTTTTATAATGTAGTTATATATAATTTATAGCGGCGCCATGAGGCTATTCAATAATGATTTGAGAGTTTTGGCTGAAATTCTATCAGGACCACATGACAACTTATTTTTCAGTTTTTTAGTAGCTCCAATAATTTGTTGAGTTGTAATTGGTGTTGAATTCAAGTATCGAATACGTCATCACCCAAGTCACTGAACCAATAGCGTAGAGTTAATCAAGTTGCTGCATCTTCCTTGAGCTGCGTAAGATCCGATATACATAGAAGAGTATACTCATTAGTCACAAGAAAGAGAGAAAAGAGAGTGCTAAGATGGTATTGGGAGCCAATATTCAGAGTGAAGCATCTTCAGTTCAAGCTTTACCTTTCAAGAAGTTCTCAGAGATAGAGAGATAGATAGATAGATAGATAGATAGATAGATAGATAGATAGATAGATAGATAGATAGATAGATAGATAGATAGATAGATAGATAGATAGATAGATAGATAGATAGATAGATAGATAGATAGATAGATAGATAGATAGATAGATAGATAGATAGATAGATAGATAGATAGATAGATAGATAGATAGATAGATAGATAGATAGATAGATAGATAGATAGATAGATAGATAGATAGATAGATAGATAGATAGATAGATAGATAGATAGATAGATAGATAGATAGATAGATAGATAGATAGATAGATAGATAGATAGATAGATAGATAGATAGATAGATAGATAGATAGATAGATAGATAGATAGATAGATAGATAGATAGATAGATAGATAGATAGATAGATAGATAGATAGATAGATAGATAGAGGAAACATATAAGAATAAGAAGGAAGAGTTGAAAGATTGCTGCAGGCACAGGATGGAGACATTGCGAAGAAGAGTTCGCCTGGATTTTACCTTAAGATCGATTTCGTCTTTGGCTTTTTCTGCTTTTTTGCCATCTTTAGAAACAGGTTTCAATTGTATACCGATAAACGAATCAGCTTTAATGTTCGTTTTTGGAGGGATAATCCTCTTTGGTTTCACCTCTGGCTGTTCAAACAACACACAATTATATATGGATAAAAACTGAACGAATACGTTGATATCGGTTGCTATTGAACTTTCTTACCTTTAGAGCAGGTTGTTCTGGTTGCTTTTCCTCTGTCTGAAGTTATCATGATCAATGGACATCACACAGAGAAGGAACATGAAACAAATATATCACGTTAATTTGGTAATTTCAATTACAGTGTCACTGATGAAGTGTGCAGCTAATATGATTTTCTTCAATCGGGTAATCTTTGAAGAAATCAAATGTGACGCGGATTTATTGGTTATTCGTGTTCTCATTTATTCAGTGTGGTAACATAATATGGGAACTTTTTCAATTTAGTTTCCTCCAATTTTGAGTTCATGAACAGTTTTCGCTTCAAAAGTATCGCAAAATGTTACGTTGGCGATTTTTTCTATCGATCTGCTATACCTGCCAAACTCAAGATGGTATTTTTCAAAATGCTGA
Source organism: Phaedon cochleariae (assembly GCA_918026855.4). Lineage (NCBI taxonomy): Eukaryota > Metazoa > Arthropoda > Insecta > Coleoptera > Chrysomelidae > Phaedon > Phaedon cochleariae. The sequence continues at coordinate 2,479,112 of OU896720.1, forward strand.
ATGATTTTTTTGTTTTCGTTTTTTCCACCTACCAAAGATGTTCCAAATCAAATCAAATATTTTATTCATTCAAAAACACCAAATTTAGGTATAGAATTTGTCAAGGTCAATGTACATCGATCTGCTATACCTGCCAAACTCAAGATGGTATTATTCAAAATGCTGAATGATTTTTTTGTTTTCATTTTTTCCATCTACCAAAGATGTTCCAAATCAAATCAAATATTTTATTTATTCAAAAACACCAAATTTAGGTATAGAATCTGTCAAGGTCAATGTACAGTACATGTTTGTTCAAAATGTGTCTAAAATTATAAAATTCCTCAATGTGAGTATGTAAAAACAACACACAAATTAGAAGTGTTAAAACACATTCACATGAACATGAAAATAGATTTGCCATAAGAAAATGTTTGATGGAATTTAGGAACTTGGAGTGTGTTGATTGGTTCTTCATCTCTTCAGGTGATTGGTTATAGACTCCTAAAACAGTTGAAAGTGGTCCACTTGATGATATTTGCAGGTTATTCTGACTTGGGTTTACAAACTGGTTGTATCTGGTTTGAAAGCAATATATATCCATATGCCTAGGAAGAGTGTTTCTGATTTTATGAATGTAGCATGCTAATTACATTATATAAAGACATGCTAGGGGTAATATATTCAGCTCAACAAATAGGGGTTTGCGAGAGAGTCTGGATGATAAGCTTTTCATGGTTCTCAATGCTTTTTTCAGTTCTAGGAATAATTGCTGTGCCGCTGAAGAATTACCCCATAGTAAAGTGTCATAAAGTAAAGTGGCCGGGTTTCTGCAAAGTTGAAGTTTCAAAGTCAACAACTTTCTGCATACATCCAATTTGAAATATTTTTGTATGTATTCTTTCGATTTCATTAGATATAAGAGGTGGAGTTTTCGGTCGAGTAACCGACAAAAATTATCACTCACTTCTATGCATAGTTTGCTTGCGGACATTTCGGTATACAAGGAAAGACAATGCCAGAGGACGAACGAAAAAAAATGGAGACTGTATAGTACCATCCTGCCATCGAAAGATTTCGAGTGACTTTGGGATTTGGAGGGATTCTGCCGCCTGTTGTGTGACGATAAGGCCCTCCGCACACGGGTCGATCGGCGACATGGGCGACGCGATTGCAATGACGTCACAATTTCTGCATTCGTACGATTCAAGAGACGGGAGTGTGTTATCCGCATATGGGTCGACGTTTTGTGTAGTCGAATCGCGTCTGATCAACCTAGTTACTCTATTTTTTGCAACTTCAAAAAGAAATGTTTCGCTAAAAATGAGCAGTTCCAATGGCGAGGAGGACATATTCATGTTTTTGTGGCACCGGCAGATCAGGAGAAGAAGAAGACAACGAAGTTTATGGGTGCATCCGTACATTGCACGAAATTTTCACACTCGACTTTTTGTTACTGCAAGTGAAATGCAAGAGAGTGACACAAAATTTCTGGCATTTTATAGAATGTCGAAGGAATCATATATTGATTTAGTGGAAACTCTTGCTCCAGCCATAAATTATATGGATTCAAATATGAGGGAATGTGTCAGCGCAGAAGAACACATACTGATGTAAGATTCATATATTTCAAAAAATCAAACAGTTCCTCAAGTTGAGAGTCTAAATTGAAAACATAAGATTATATGTTCTAGTTACTGAAAGAAAAGAACTAAGGTAGGTAACACAAATATTCACAATGATTGAAAAATTATTGAACAACTTTCTCCATTGAGACGCAAGATTCACTCGATCAAACTGCTTCCTTGCTAATCGCGTGAGACTGAAAACGAGGAGATCTTAAATCGTACGTTTCTAGACGACCACTAAGGCCCTCCGCACACGGGTCGATCGGCGACATGGGCGACGCGATTCGAATCGTACGACGGTCTCCCCTCTACTCCACTTCCTAAGCAAAGCATCTGGATCCCGCACACGGGTCGTTTAGTGGTCGTCTAGGAACGTACGATTTAAGATCTCCTCGTTTTCAGTCTCACGCGATTAGCAAGGAAGCAGTTTGATCGAGTGAATCTTGCGTCTCAATGGAGAAAGTTGTTCAAGAATTTTTCAATCATTGTGAATATTTGTGTTACCTACCGTAGATAGTTCTTTACTTCCAGTAACTAGAACATATAATCTTATGTTTCCAATTTATACTCTCAGCTTTAGGAACTGTTTGATTTTTTGAAATATATGAATCTTACATCAATGTTATTAGTATGTGTTCTTCTGCGCTGACACATTCCCTCATATTTGAATCCATATAATTCATGGCTGGAGCAAGATTTTCCACTAAATCAATATATGATTCCTTCGACATTCTATAAAATGCCAGAAATTTTGTGTCACTCTTGCATTTCACTTGCAGTAACAAAAAGTCGAGTGTGAAAATTTCGTGCAATGTACGGATGCACCCATAAACTTCGTTGTCTTCTTTTTCTCCTGATCTGCCGAGGCCACAAAAACATGAATATGTCCTCCTCGCCATTGGAACTGCTCATTTTTAGCAAAACATTTCTTTTTGAAGTTGCAAAAAATAGAATAACTAAGTTGATCAGACGCGAGTCGACTACACAAAACGTCGACCCATATGCGGATGACACACACTCCCGTTTCTTGAATCGTACGAATGCAGAAATTGTGACATCATTGCAATCGCGTCGCCCCATGTCACCGATCGACCCGTGTGCGGAGGGCCTAAACTAAACGACCCGTGTGCGGGATCCAGATGCTTTGCTCAGGAAGTCGAGTAGAGGGGAGACCGTCGTACGATTCGAATCGCGTCGCCCATGTCGCCGATCGACCCGTGTGCGGAGGGCCTAAACTCGACCTTCCTGCCGATTGATCGACGGATGTCCTGTTAGCTCAATTGCTTGAGCGTTGGGTATGTAACCCAGAGGTTGTGAGTTCGACTCTCACGCGGGGCGGTGAAGTTTTTTCATTTCACGTTGTCACTCGAAAACATCTTCATTATTATAGAAATATGATCTTTCCAGCTGAGATCACCCTCCGAGGTTATTCCTCGGAATTTTACTGTTGGTTACCTATTGATTTCGACTAATTTGCATCATTTTCAAAGTTGAAACTGTTCACGAGTCCCGAATTCGCATAAACTAAATAATTGCAAAAACTCCCATATGATGCGGAGGTGACATAACAGGGTGTTCTCAAACGTGAAGGATCTTTCGAAATAGGGTGAAGAACTCACCAAAATAAAGGTTCTCGCACCAAAAGTCGCCTATACAATAGGAATTGTTCAGTTTGTTTAATCATGTAGCGTATCGTGGCGTGTGGCGTTGTTGTGATGATATTATTTTTCTCAATTATTTCTCACGATAATAATGAATTCTTTGACATGCTTTCTATTTACGGCGAGTCTAGGGCTGTAACAGGATCAGGTGAATTCTTGTAACTTTTGAGTAAGTAGGCGAATTCTGGTGACATGGTGTGATTTGATGATTGCTTTGAAAACACCCTGTATCTGTATTATATTCAATTCAATTGGTGCTGTTTATCAAAGCGTGTATTTGAAGGAATATTGTGCAGCCTAATGGTATTCGTATTAGGTTATCATTAATGTACTATAAGTTAAACTTAAAGAAAGCATATATCAGCAGAAAGAAAAGAGGTAGTAGGAGAAATCTGATACAGCAATCATCGAATTCTCTCTCGGGTTTAAAAAACTCCAAGGTCTGCTGAGGTATTCGTTGAAAAGCAGCAAAATGAGATTTCAGTGAGGAAACCACGCGAAAGTAGAACATCTGCAAGCGTTCATTCGAATATACCTTCTTCAAAGATGCCCTCCTATCTTCCAAGTTAGTGACTTTCAGTTCTGAAGTTTTTTGTTCTGCTTTCTTCTCGACAGGTGTCGTGAGTTTTGTGATAGGTGTTTTACTCTCCTCTATGGGCTTTGTTGCAGGTTGTTCAGGTTTGGTTGTGGTTGTGGTAGGTGTTGGTTTCGATGGTTTCGCGGGCTCTGCAGCCTTTTCTTGAGGAGCAGATAGTTTGGGCTTCTCTTCCTGAGGTTTGCCAAGAGGCTTGTCAGGTTCGGTTTTTTGTGTGGTGATACTGGTTTTTCGTTCGGCTGTGTTTGCAGTCGTTTTGGTTTCAGTTTTGACTGATTCTGGCCTTTGTTTTGGTGGTGGCGATTTGAGTTTCGTTTCTGGTTTCTTTACCGGCTCTTTTTTCGGTTCTGCTTTCTTTGAAGAAGCGTCTTCTATGTGATTGGATGGAGTGTCAGGTGTTTTCTGTTGGATTTTGAATTGTCCTCATCAGTATTATTATAATTATAATAAGTGGTGAGGACTTAAAATTTCTTGATATTATCAGCTGTTGATTCTGAATGTGGATACATTGAACATTTGAGCAGCTCTAATTTCCTCTTGCAAATTCATCAATATTCAGAATTTTCAATATCAGGGATAGTCAATACTTAGGTTTGTTCGAATGCCTATAGAATACTTACGGTTGATTCATTTTTTGTAGCAAACTTGAATGATGTCAAGAAGTTATGAAAAATCTCACTAGCCAGTTTCGAAATTGACTGAAGATGGAAACTTATTAGGTCTCGAACATTTATGAATGATTTTTGTGATACATTTGTGTATTTGACTACATTCTTCAAGTTGTTTCTTCAATAAAGAAGACATTGAGCACAGCTGGAGGCTTCACTGCTTCAAGATACAGTTTTGCAAATTTTGACAAATTGGAATGCATTACATTACGAATTTCTTGATGCCTGCAAACTTTCTGACCTTCTGGCTCATGTAAGTGGTTTATAAGTTGAGAATACAGAAAGAATGATTGACATACCATTTGATACTGGCGGAGCTTCACGACAAAGTCATCAAATTTTAAATGAGTCAACAAACATAGTGTTATGATTCCAATTTTGGAAATTGAATTTGAATATTTTTTTGAGAATATCAGGGTGGTGTCGAATATGATATTTGCGAGTCAAACAAGTCGAACTTTGATGGTGAAAATGATGAATTGAATTTAAGTTCGAAGAAATTGAAAAAATATTCCATGACAATCACAATCGCCTGAAAATGTTACGAAAATTGAAACAAATTTCGCATTCTTGATATTTTGATCCAAAAAAGGTCCAAATTTATATGTAAAATGATATCCGGTATTCAAAAATGCAGAAATACAAGATGATTCATTAGAGGATACAATTTTGAACAAAGCGGCATCAACAAATGTGAAATATGACGTATTCAAATCTGTCAAAAGTGTCTTCTTGAACCGCTCAAATGTTATAGGAATCTCCACTTCTCGTGAACACTCAATAAGGTATTCATCATCATACTCACCACTTCTTTTGTGGACTCCAGTTTTGTAGTGTCTCTAGTTATCTGTGAAATATTGTTCATGAATAAAACAGTATAATAGGGCACCTATGAGATAGCTCAAGCTTTTATGAAAATATGATCAGAGCTGCTTCGATCAGCGGCGGTTGCAAGCAAGAGATAATACCTTTTTTCTCTCGTCCGTAACAGAGGAACGCCTAGAGTCAGTTTTATTTTCCTCGTTGACTTGAGCCATGGAAGATTTTCTACTAATAACCTTGCCATCTTCCAAAATAGATTCCCCACTTTTAGTCACTGAACTTCTACGAGATTCTGATTTGTATTCCTCGCTCTGTGCGAAAATTCAACGAATTAGATTAATCACGAAACATTAAGATTTTAACTTCAATAGGTACCTGTTGGACTGAAGTGCGTCTAGTGGTCTTTTTCTCTGCGGATTTGGTTTCCTGAGGACAAAACACGAACATATACACGTGAAGGACATACACAGGGTATCACATATACAGGGTATCGCAGATATACGTGCTATGATTTTACGGCATATGCCGAGTTGACTACTCCCACATAGCGCGTCATCAATGTTTTCTTTTTTTTTTTATTGAATCGGCCGTTACTTGATGGAAATTCATAGCAAAGGTTTTGTTTTTTCAATGTTCTAGTTCGCACGAAAACGAATGTCCTGTAATGTTCAGGTTAGGTTAGGTCAGAGAACATCGTGAGAACGAAGGGAAATAAGGTAGGAATTGGTGTTCATCTTGAATTTCTGGAGGTTATATGCTTCGGAGAGCACCTCTCTTGGCAATGTGTTCCAGAGCCTCCCTGTTCGTTGGATGATCGAGTCTTCGGAAAGAGATGTTCTGCAGGTCTCCAAAGTGACCACGAAGGAGTGCGAAGCCTCAACGGGTTAATCTCGCGGATACTGCCAAGGGAGGAACAATTGTTGATATTTCAGAAGAGCATCGTTTATGAAAATATCTATAAAATAGAGCCAGATCGCCAACTCTGCTATGGTGTTCCTGAGAAGTGAGTGTGTGTGAGCGATGCATCACCCACGAGATGAATTGCCCTTTTTTGGACAGAATCCAACAGTTTCAGGATATGTTTGGGTGCTGCACTCCAAATATGGAGACAGTGTTCCAGGACAGGTCGGATCTGTGCCTTATAGATCATAAGCAGCTGACTGGAAGTGAAATAAATCCTGGCCCAAAACAGAAAACCTGTGAAAGATTTCTACAGAATTCTTGGTCACACGACATGTTTCGCTAACACAGTAGCTTCGTCAGGTTGGGAAAGTAGGATTTATATAAGTTTATGCAAGCCAAGGTTCGTTTATTTCATTGTACCTATCAGTATTTCACCTGACGAAGCTACTGTGTTAGCGAAACATGTCGTGTGACTAATAATTTTGTGTAAATCTCATCGTTTGTGAAGTTTCTATAATCATCAATGCTGTCGTTAACACTGCCGAAACAATATTCAAGATTCGAATGGAAAGTAAAATGCAAACCAATTACTTCTGCCGAATTCTGCAAAACGTTTTCTTCTGAAACATATACATTTATACATATAATAAATAATGTAATGGATTGGAGATTTCTGAGAAATGTGCCTTGAAAAAATCGAGAGCTTGATAATATTGATGAAATAAAGTCAGATAAACGAAAGATTGTCAACTCGGGTACCTATATAGTTATTTTCTGTTGAAAATTTGTCTTGTGTTTTTTTTTGTTTCGTAGTCTATTGCACATATAACTGGAATGCCCTGTATGCATGCAAACGGTGACTAACCTCTTTCTTCTGGTCCAACTTCTCGATATCGTTGACTTTCTTCTTCTCCTCTGCCTTCTAGAGAACATGAATAATGAAAATGTTAAGAATCCGCAAAATCCTAAAGTACTAATATCGTGACAATTAGGTACCTAGTTCGAATGTGTTAAAATTTCATTATTTGATTAAAAGCATTATGATATATCTATAGCCCTATCGGTGTGTTTGGTTGAATCGAAATACAATGTTCTTCTGTTCGTTCATAAATACATTGAAATGAGAAGAACGATTTCAAAATTTCCGAAAAGTGAAGACTTGCCTTGTCGATTATGAGTTTCTCTTTCAGTTCCTCCTTCTTTTCAACCTTTTTCTCTACTTTCTTTTCTTCTTTCTTTTCTACTTTCTTCTCTTCTTTCTTATCCTCTTTCTTCTCAATTTTCTTCTCCTCAACAACTTCCTGGAATCATCGAAAAAGTTATAGAATTATATCATGTATATGATTATTATATGATTACTGCAAATGACAAGTCAATTCGAAAACAAACTACAAATTCAAATGTTTGTTATTCATTATCAAACTTTTTAACATGGAACAAAATAAACTGGTTTGTGGCAAACTTCGGTATAATAGTAGTCAATTAGAAGTCATATGAAATGGAGTAATACTCGACCGATCAGACTGATCAAAAACGATGATTGAGTACTGTTCAACATCAAATATTTCAGAATATGGAATTTATTTTATTCTTCATTTTTCGTACCTCTTCTTCCTCCTCCTCCTCTTCTTCTGACTCTTCTTCCTCCTCTTTCTCTTTGACTGTCAGAACAGCAGAAGCTTCATCTTCACCGAATTCGTTTTTAGCTACACATTTATAAGTAGCGGAATGTGATACTTTGCATTTGCTAATACTGAGTCTGGCCACAGTGCCGTCGAAAGTGATTTTAACTTCCGAGGAATGCGTGATGACTGTGGTGTTCTTGTACCAAGTGATCTTGATGGTTTTGTCCTCTATTTTTAGTGACGTTATGAAATCCACGGATTTGCCTTCTTCGGTAACCTGAAAAATATTGCCGTTTACTTTCTGAATCGCTTTATCGTCCAAATGACCTTACTATGTTCGTTAGCTTCGTTAGTTTAGGTTTTTCGCCCTTAGGTTTTTCTTCAGGAGGCAATTCGGTGACCTCGACCATCTGGGAAGTCGCTTCACCTTTCTCATTTTTGGCAACCAACTTATACATACCTTTGTCGGATTTTTGAACTTCATTGATCTCAAGTTTGACAGCGAATTCACCCTAAAAAATCGCCAAATTAATTGATTCCTAATAGTACTTACTCAGATGTAAGCAACACTCACATCTTTAACTTGTTCCACATGCACAGTATGCCTCGAATCCTGTTTAACTGCGTCAGCTTCTTTGAACCAGGTACAATCTGGCGCAAACTTGCTGAGAACTTTGCATTCCACGATGACCGTCTTCTTCTTCACTATCTTAATGACTCTAGGCTTCTCCTTGATGACAGGGATGATCTCAATGTTCAATGTCAAATTGGCATTGAGTTCTCCCAGTGTATTCTTTATGTTGCATTTATACAAACCGGAATCCTCCGTTCCCGGATCTTTCAACTCTAGTTTGATGTAGTACACATCGTCTTCCACTTGCTTCACACTTATACTTATCTTGGATGATTCCGTTACCTCTTTGTTCTCCCTGTACCACATGATAACTGGCTTGGGATTGGCACGAACCTTGCACTCCATTATGACCAGTTTACCACCATCGTGGGAGGTAATCCTTGGTTTTTCGACGAACGTTGGTCCATCTCCTTCTAGTTCCGGTTCTGCCTCGATGTTCAGGTTCAGGTTCGCGTTGCTTTCGCCGTATTCGTTCTTGACATGGCACCTGTAGGTCCCACCGTCTGGACCTGCGGGATCCTGGAAGAGAAGAGACGAGAGGATATCAACCGAAAAATAATCTGATTATCAGTTTGAATAATCTGACAAAATTGAGATTGCGGTTCTCTTGAGAGGATTTCTGCTAGATAGCCTCGATGGAGTTATCTGAATGCCTCATGGGTTCGATTCCCAGCCAGAGCAAGGAACTTTTTTCAATATTTTATTCACAAATTGAATATTGAAAAGTTTTGGAGCATCGGCTGGGAATAGTCCTGCACGATTCGCTGTCGCGTTCCAATTGACAGTGCTGCTCCTAAAGTGGCGCATGGAGTTAGTAACAGAGCCAACACAGAACAGGCAGGAATAGATGATGGTGTGGTTGTGACCATGAGAGAAGAAGTAGGACGGTGTATGTAGGTGGGTGTGAAAAACTATCAGCTGATCGTGAGAGCGGGCCAATGCTGCTTAGTGGATAGTTGATAGCTGGCAGGCCTAGCAGGCCTGCCACTGCAGCATATGATACTGAGTACATTACTAGCCTACAAAACACAGCCGAAAAACTCTGAGAGCAGATATGGACAGTACCTGAATAGGATGCAAAAAGGTCCCATTAGGGACTAGTTGCTGACGTGCAAACGTCCTGCACCAGTACCAGTATCTGGATGCTTACGAAGTCTAATAATGAGGCAATGCACATGCCAATGGGATTATCTGGGACTGTTTGAATGTGAGTGCTCTTCAGCAAGTTGATAGGTATTACCAGAATAAGATTGCAAGTAGGAACGATTGAATCGCAAGCAAATCGAACAACTGATACCCTCTGTAAATTGATGAGGGTTCCCTTCATTCCTGAACATTCAAACCTGATATCCGGAATGAAGATTGTGGTAGTTTAGGACAATCGAATGCTGCCTCCATTGGAGCTGAATTGTTTACCAATTCTTGTACAAACTCAGAAGTCGAGTCTATAGAGTCTACGTACAAACATACCAAAACGAAAGGCTCAAACGATAGGGCAATGCACATGAGAATGAGCTAATTCATCTAAGAGTATTCTTTTCCTCCTGAGCAAGTAAGAAAGGTATTACCTGATGAAAATGCAAATCAAATAGGGACTATAGAGACTATTGAATCATAAGCAGATTGAACAACTAACATATTCTAAGAGTAAGAGTTCAATTGATCCCTGAACTTTCAGACCTGGTACTCTGCCATCTTAGGACAATGGAAAAATAATTACTGAATTTCTGCTTCAGCGGCGAATACTGTGACGCTCTGCAATTAATATTTTGTTGGGAAGTATCTTTGGTATCCGAAATAAAGATTCAAGAGAATCGGATGCTGCCAGTTCATTCACTAATTCTTGTGTAAAGTTGAGAGACTTCAGAGTCTAGAGCAAGCATACAAAAACCTAAGACTCAAAGTTATTTCCAGAAAAACACTCATTCTTTGCTACTGCTATACAGAATATTGAAATATATCTTTCACGAATTTTTTTTTATGTTCTGGTTCCCACAAAAAGTGATATCCTGTAATGTTCAGAGAACATCGTGAGAACCAAGGGAAATAAGGTAGGAACTGATGTTCTTGAATTTCTGGAGGTTATATGCCTCGGGGAACACCTTTCTTGACAATGTGTTCCAGAGCATCGCTGTTCGTTGGATGAACGAGTCTTTGGAAAGAGATGTTCTGCAGGTCTCCAAAGTGACCACGAAGGGGTGCGAAGTCTCAACTCGACGGGATAATCTCACGGGGACTGCCAAGGGAGGAACAATTGTTGATATTCCAGAAGAGCATCGTCCATGGAAATATCTATGAAAGAGAGCCAGATCGCCAACTTTTCTACGGTGTTCCCCAGAGAAGTGAGTGAGTTTGTGAGCGAGGCATCATAAATAGCTCCTGGCCCGAAACAGAAAACCAAGTTTTCGGGTCTACAAAGGTATGGTTACTCCTGAGAAGCTCATGTCGTTGGGCACAGTGAGATCGGCCTTGCTAGAGAAAAGGCATGTTATTGGATCCCCATTCGAGAATTGTTGCCAAGTCCATATTTATTTCTCCCTCAAAAAGGCGGTATGGAGGGTACTATCTTCCGCGAAGCTGTGTATACCACATGCAGACTGGTTTCTGACTATTGGCACTCATCAGTGCAAGGCAGTCATCAGATAGAAATCTCGAGTGAAACCTGTCCCAGTAAAAACCAAATCTAGCATTAAACCCCAAAATTTTGCCCGACTTCAAGATATTTTCTACAACTATAGGTGGCAATTTAATGGTAATTGAAAAGAGGGTAGAGGATCTATGGCCTGTCTTTTATCCTTCACACCTGTGCTCAGAGACCTGTGAAACTAAATTAAATATTGTGGAAATCATGATTGGATACTCACTTTTATCTCAAGTGACAATTCGTATTTATCTTCCTCGATATCAACGACTCTGATTTTGATTTTGGAAGATTCTTTGACGACAGTGGTTCCTCGGAACCACGTGACGTCCGGTTTCGGTTTGGCTTTACACCTGCATTTCATAGTGATGAGAGTACCGCTCTCATTAGGAATAATTTTTGGTTTCTCGATGAAGGATGGTGCGAAACCATCAGCACTGTCCCCACCTGTAACACAAACAAGTTACGAACGCGCCAACGACAGGCGTCAAATCAAAGGCCATGCTCATGCAAAATGACAATAACACAGGTCGAAGAGAGAGTGTTGGTTGGTTGGCAAGACGGCACTGGAACAAAGTGGAAATGAGTAACGGAATTGAGACGTTTCACAGACACAGAATACAGATAGACAGATAGATTCGATGGGCCGACGTCCTACGCAGCCTACCTTGGAAGTTCAGCGCGATATTCGCGTTGCTCTCGCCGAACTCATTGAAGGCATTGCACCTGTAATGGCCGCCGTCTTCGCGAGTCGGGTTCGCGATTTCGAGCGTCAGAAGGTAAGTGTCTTTGCTGGTGGTCTTTCTGAGCATGCGGACACGCGAGCTGTCTGCTATGCTCGTCTCGCTCTGGAACCAGGTTATGTCTGGGTCCGGGTGAGCCTCCAGAAGGCACTCCATGATGAGGACGTCGCCCTCTTGCCTGATGGTGGGCTTCTTGGGAAACCTGGGCGCCTTGCCGTCAGGGATTCTGCGAAACAGAACGCGGGGCTTAAGATGGCGGTCGACCGACCTCTCGGCAGGGTCTTACTTGGGTTTGTCGCTGCCTTCGAAGTTGAGATTGATGGTCGCCACGCCTTGACCGTGTCTGTTCCTGGCCACGGCTCGGTACTCTCCGCGGTCGTTCTTCTTCACGTTATTGATTTCGAGGCGTGCCAGGTAGTAGAGCGTCTGGTCGACTTCCATTGATACTGCGTACTTGCTGTTAGGCTGGATCTCCTCTTTGCCGTGGTACCTGGGGTAGGCGGGGTATCAGTATTCTGACATGCTCTTGTTCGGTGGGTCAGTTCATACGAAGTCAATCGGAACGATGCGAGGAGTTTGGAGTTTGGAATGCTTGTACCGTCAGCGTTTAAATTGTTCGATGTCGGTACTGGCATAAATATGGAAAATGCCTGTCTTGGTTGCTCAGTTCTTCATTCGAAGAGTGGTTTTTGGAGAAATTTCTCTAAATGTTTCGCCTTCTGGTACTATAGTCACAATGAATCGGACAATGTTGGTAATGATTAAAAGCCAATTATAGCGGAATCTGAACCTGATTTTCCTTCCATTTTGAAACTCATTAGGACGAAGAACCAAGAGAGACTAGAGAGCCTGTCGCAGGATGGTGTATGGGTTTGATCGAGAGAATTAAGTGCCAACATTACTGAATGTAATACTGAGAGTGTTACTAGATAATGGTTTCTGCTAAATAAAAATTGATCGGTCGGTTACACTGAATGTCGTCAATGACGTATTATTATATCAGCTGATGGTTCCTATGGGTGACTGACAAGTTGAACATTCTACTTCTGAACTACCGAGTGAAAAACATGGCATGTGGAATATCCAGACCCACCAATAGAAGTAACGAGTTATGGTAAATACCTAGCTTATAACTGCTTCTTTCGGTAATGTGAGGTACTGAAAATCAACCATATTATTCTTTGAAGATATTTTTTTCACCCTCAGGGTATTCTTGATTATTGTTGATATTCTGTTTGTTTGATTATTTTGGATTTTTTTATCTGTAATCAATTTTTCTTAAACGTATTCTGTTAATGGGTGAAAGCAGATGAGATTCATTCCTTGGATGAAAAAGTTTTGATTGGGCATCTCAAGTACGTACGGAGTTGATTCCTTTCGCCGATAAATGACCCTTAATTTGGTTAAAAGGTTAATTGTGCCCAATGATCAGTCCACAGTATTGCCACCTGTGTCTGCAATATCTTCTACATGATGTTCTATCCCAAGGGTCTTAGTTCCTTCTTGGTATCGATATAATTTCGTTAAAAAATATCAGAAGATTGATAATAGATTTGTTCCAACCGTTACCAATTGACTTCGTGTGAACTCCGAGGGGTGTATCAGTTCAACAGAATACGTGCTCCGTATTAGATTTCATTTTGTGAGATTTATCATATTTTGACTAGATTGCAAAAATTTCCTGAAGAGCCATTAGATTTCTGACGAGATATTTGGAATTTCCAGATGTGAAACCCATTAAGATTAATCAATATTCACAGGATATCATTGGTGATTGGAATTTATCGAAAATTGTGAGATTCTCGAATGAGATCTCATTATGAGGTATGAGATTTCAAAAAGATTGTGGGATTCCTAAGAGATTGTGAGATGTTCTATTGAGATCTTCCATAAGTTGTGAGATTTCAAGAAGGTTGTGGGATTCCTTAAAGATTGTGAGATATATCATATTGAAGTGGTTGTCCGTATTCATAAAGTTTCTCCAAGTTTTCTTAGAATCCAATCAACTTCAAAATTTTTTGATTGAGAGATTCCATCTTGGATTCAAAATATTTTCGGGATTAGTCCAAGTATGGAAAGAAGTTTTGAAGTAATTAAAAGAATCCAAACAATGGATTGAAGATTTGCGAGATGTTTAATATATTTCAGGAATATTGTTGAGATTCAACAGATTCGAAGCGGAAATCATGAGATTCCTGGTATCTCATGAGGAGATTTTTTTAATCATGAGGATCGCACAAAAATAAATTCCTATGACGTTAGTGGAGCAACTTGCGTACCAGAGTACATCCAAATGTGTTCATATTATTGACCTTAAGTACGTCAAAAATTACGTGTGAAATACAGAATATTTTTCATGACATCAATTTGTCTCAATGACAAATAATTGACTGTGTACTGTGTATAGACGTGACAGAGTACTATACGTAAATATGACATCATATGTAATATGTGTTTTGTTTGTCTGTTTCATTTTTGTTCTTTTCGAATATTCGTAACTTGTCTCATTGCTTCATCAGGAATAAAATTCATGCTATATCTTTTTATATTGTTACACGAGACCATATTTTGCGAAATATATCTTGCAATTTGTGAAAATGCTAGAACCTATCTTTGGTCAAATATGAATTGCAGCAGTTAGAGAGCGAGAGTGAATTGAAAAATGAGTGTGTTGGTCGAGTTATATTAGATAGATACGTAATCGTGATCCTATATCGGGTATCGTAATGTTTGTGTTTGAATAAATATCGTTTCAATTTTTTTACTGATTGTTTCCAAAACATCGAACCCAGACGTTTATCGTAACAATATAAAATGTGTTACAATTTCACCCCACCCCACTCCTGTACTTTCGTATTTCTATATAGGGCGATTCGAAAATATTTTCTCCTCATAATAGATTACTCAAAATTATCTACTTTGTCGAGCAAAAAAAATCACAATTTCTTAGCCTACTGCGATCACAAAAACTCCAGCAAATTCGAAGGAAATGGATTAGGTATTTGTTTACGAAAATGTTGATGTAAGTATAATCGATTTGGACTTATCACAAATACTACTTATACCAATTCTCAAAACAAGGGGTGTATTTTCTCAACATTACTATTTTGGAATAATTGCGCTTTTCAAGTCACCGTGTATAAAAATTCTAAGAATTTGAATGATATCAGGAATGATAGCAGTCACAGAGCCGTATATTGAGGTCTGGAGGCAATTATTTTTCAAATAAAATGGGAAATTTTTTCCAGTCAATAACTTATTGCTATAAATCAACTAAATTATTTTAACAAAACAAGTATATTAATTCAGTCGAAACCAAGAATTATCTGAAATCAAATTTTAACGTAACGAATAGAACCTTCTTTTCCAGTTCCCGGAGTAAATCACTTTCAATCCTGAGTAGGGTTAAGAAAATAAGTGCTCTCTAGTACAATTTGATACAATCAAACCCAAATACATTCTCAGTGCAATTCCAATGTTTGGGAATGTAACTCTGAAATTTTCCTCTTAAAGAATGTAGTAGAAAAATAACTCCGTAGATTGGTTTTTCATAGTCTTTTTTAATGAAAATGCTGAAACGAACACTCACCGTTCGAGGCTACGGACAAGTAGGTAATAATATCTATTGTCCCACTCAGCCATTGGGATACTCTATCAGGATGAGCAGTAAATGGCAACTGCTCATCAGGACCATTAGACAAAGTGATTGGTTGATTGATAAAACAATTTTAATCTTCTCCTGAAGATGCTAACATAGGTAGTAACGTTTCGAGGTGTAAAAAATCGGTTTGGTTAGTGGTAAAACAGTGTGTAGTGAGGTATGATTTTATTCATTTTTTAATGAAAAAATCAAAATTTTCAGTGATTTCATCAGTTATTTATCTCATTATGTAGCCAGATGATCTAATCCTGTCTACCATCATGCGATAAAAAAAAAAAAAAAAAAAAAAAAACGTTAATAAAAAAAACACCCCTCATGAGATATTGTTTTGAATAATAATATATAGGAGTAGGAGTATTTGTGAGTAGTATCCCTTATCTATTTTCTTTAATTTTGCTGGAGTTTTTGTTATCGCAGTTGGCTGAGAAATTCTGATTAATATTTTTTGTTTGCTTGAAAAAGTATTTGATCTTGAGTAGTATTTTTTTTATGTTCTGGTTCCCACCAAAAGGGATATCCTGTAATGTTCAGAGAACATCGTGAGAACCAAGGGAATAAGGTATGGGAATTGGTGTTCTTCTTAAATTTCTGGAGGTTATATGCCTCGGGGAACACCTCCCTTGGCAATATGTTCCAGAGCCTCGCTGTTCGTTGGATGAACGAGTCTTTGGAAACAGATGTTCTGCAGGTCTCCATAGTGACCGACCACGAAGGGGTGCGAAGCCTCAACTCGACGGGTTAATCTCGCGGGACTGCCAAGGGAGGAACAATAGTTGATATTTCAGAAAAAGCATCGTCCATGGAAATATCTATAAAATAAAGCCAGATCGCCAACTTTTCTGCGGTGTTCCATAGAAGTGAGTGAGTTTGTGAGCGAGGCATCACCCACGAGACGAACGGCCCTTTTTTGGACAGAATCCAACAGTTTCAGGGTATGTCTGGGTGCTGCACTCCAAAGATGGGAACAGTATTCCAGGACAGGTCGGAGCTGTGCCTTATAGATCATAACCAGCTGACTGGAAGTGAAATAGCTCCTGTCCCGAAACAAAACACCAAGTTATTGGGATGCACTTTCAGCAATTGATCTCACGTGATTTTCGCAAGGAAGGTTATTGCTGATAGTAATACCAAGCATCGAAATGGATGTCTTCAAAGGTATGGTTACTCCTGACAAGCTTATGTTGGACACAGTGAAATCGGTTTTTCTAGAGAAAAGGCATGCTTGTGTTTTGTTTGCATTGGAATCTACCAAGTTATTGGGTCCCCATTCGAGAATTTTTGCCAAGTCCATATTCATGTTGTCAACATTTCTCCCTTGTTCGTTACTCTGAGAAAAAAAAATCAGATCGCCCTAGGAATCCGAGAGTACAGGGTGGGGTGGAAATAATTGTAACACACTGTATTTATATTTTTTCTTGTTTTCCCAAGATATCCTCATGCGATAACTTTTCGTCTATTCATATACACACTTTTCGATGTCAACAAGAAACTTCTTATCGGACAACAAAGTACCTATATTTTGATTGAATGATTTAGATTCTTGAGGATACTCCGAAGTTTCGCGGGGTTCTGTGAGTGTGAACTTCCAGTCATAACTTACCAGTCGATTTCGGGTTTGGGATCTCCGACACAGCGGCATTCGAAGGTAATCTTGGTCCCGTCGTCAGTCTGCCGGATGACAGGGCGTTCAGTGAAAGTGGGCCTGATGCCCTCCTTCTCTGGCACCGGTGCTTCATCGCCTAGTGAAGAAACTCTCCTAAACTGGCTATCAAGACACAGGACAGCCAGCAACACTCGCGCAACTTACAATGCTCACCGAAAAAGGAAAAGCTCAGCTTTTAATCATTAAACAGTGTTAAAGTGAGAGAGATATTGTGTGGTACAACTCTGAAAGAAAAGTGTCACATTTGCAAGAACATGGCCTTCGAGGACGTATTAAATGTTAAAGGAAAAAAAAATAATAAGTGTTGTTGGTGCGGGTGGTAGGTTCATCACATTCGCCCTGTGTCTGCCTGCATGGTCGCTTCATAGTGATGAATTGCGCAAACAATTTGTATCTATTCTAAGCTTTCAATTCACACCAAACGATTTCCGATTCATATTGTACACTTATTAGAAAATGATAATATGTTAAAAACTGCATATTAAAAGCTGAGCTGAGATTAAGCATCGGTTAGTCCATTGTACTTTGCACGAGTGCCGACTTACTTTACTTGTCCCATAACCTGCATTGCTGAGTATTTTGGTAGTGGAAATCCAGAATAGTGTGAATGCGGGAAATCGCTGAGGTTCTGTTTGAGTGTTGTGAGGTAGTATGTAGTTGCAGGCAGGGGATACTATTTTTTGTTGCTCTAATCTAGACAATGTTAGAGCGAAGCTTCATCTAGGAATCTCTGTTATTTCGCAGATTTTGCACGAAATGTCGACAGGCGACACTTTACTCAAGAACGGACACACAAAGCAAACACAAGAAGCGACACAATACACTTACTGTCAAAGTTAAGGCTGATTGTTGCGTTACTTTCTCCCAAGTCATTTTTTGCTGTTACTTTATATTTGCCAGCGTCCTCTACCGTGACATTTTTTATTTCTAGGGTAGAAAAGTACGAGTGTCCATCTTTATCGATGATCAACTGAAAGGTTAATAATCATTATGCTATGATCGAAATCGATCATCATCATAAGTAACATACATCGCTGTGCAAATATTCATATTTTGAAAACTTCCCATCCTCAATATATCTCTTCCAGTAAATAATATAAAAAATCGAGAAGACAGGTTAATTTTATTTTCAAGGGGGACACTTAAAATGTATATTTCTATCCCTCTTGGTTCAATCCCCAAGGAGGGGTAGATGTTACCATTAGAATCTTTATTGGGAAGGGTCAACTGACACATCATTTTGAAGGGCGTTTAATTCTCTTTCCAACGGTGTTCTAGTTTATCATTTTCTGTTGAGCAATTTCCAAAAATTGCCGTCTCCATTAGGAAACTTCCCACCCTTAATATCTATCAGTAAATAAAATGAAAAATCGAAGGGGGCACTTTGAATGCATATTTTTAGCCCTCTTTAACCCCCTAGGAGGAGTAGATATTACCCTTAGAACCTCATATGAAAAGGGCGTCAAGATGCACATTATTTCAAATAGCAATCAATTCTCCTACCAACAGTACCCTAGTTTATGATTTTTTGATGAGCAGTTTCTGAAAAATGCCGTTCTAGACTTTACAGAAGTCATTGGAACATGCCTGCACTGAAATGCATTCAAAATCTTCCTAGAATCTGGACTGAAAGGGTCAATACAATAATACCACCCTAAAAACCATGCATATCAGTGGAGATATCAGTGCAGGCATGTTCGAATTACTTCTGTAAATTTAAAACGGCATATACCGGAAACTGCTTATCAAAAAATAAAAAACTAGGGTATAGCTGAAAACGAGACCTGAACGCCGTTCAAAATGATGTGCATCTTGACCTTCCTTTTCAAATTTCATATAAGGTTCTAAGGGTAACATCTACCCCTTCTAGGGGGTTGAGCTAACACGACTGAAAATATGCATGTTCAATTATATTAAAGTAGCAACAACCTTGTTATTCTAAACGAAACACCCTGTATTTCATAACATTCTTAGATTCTCCCTCGAGACTCGATTTCGTCAATGCATCACACTTGGGGTCTAGCTAGAATGATTACAGAGATATAGGGTGTTCAAAATCGAGATTTTTCAACTTTAGGATCTTTATGTGTCGGTCAAAACGGCTCACATGTCCCTATCTTAATTTTTAATTCCCTATCTACTGACAGTTAATTGAAACAGATACAGGGTGATAAGAATTCTGAATCTTGAACCATCCTGTATTTGTTCTACTTAAATATCAGTAGATAGTAAGTCAAAAATTGAGATAGGGAAATTCAAGTCATTTTGAAACAGATACAGGGTGATAAGAATTTTGAATCTTGAACCATCCTGTATTTGTTCTACTTAAATGTCAGTAGATAGTAAGTCAAAAATTGAGATAGGGACATTTAAGTCATTTTGACCAATGATGAATAGTTTCGACACATAAAAGTCCTAGAGTTGAAAAATCTCGATCATGAACACGTACCCTATCTCTGTAATCATTACCGCTAGACCCCCAAGTGTGATGCATCGATGGAATCATCTATTCAGGGAAAATCTGTGAATGCAATGAAATACAGTGTGTTCTATTTGAAATAACAAAGTTGTTTCCACTTTTGGATAGACGCGGCAACGCCGCAGCGGTGAAAATATTTTAGAACGATGTGTCCCTCGAAAATGTAGTTGACGTTTTCCAGTGTTTTTTAAATATCTCGTACTGGCGTCCTACAGAGCCTCTGTTTCATTTTCAAAGGGCCACCCTCTATACATAACCTTGTTTCTAAGATATAGAGCAAGTTTCCGAATACAAATATGCGTTCTATTTTGAACAATACGTATATGAAAACACAAAAAGTTCAAGTCTAAATCGAGCAGATGACACATAGTATGTATGTCTCACAGAAATAAAACTCCAAGTGATGCCAAGAATGAAAACGAAAATAATTCAAGTAAAACTAGCATATATATATTTATGACATATATATCATTTGGGTGTGATACTGATACGGTTGAAAGGTGTAGGATAACAACAATTATTGAGCACGATTTCAAAACGGTTTGGCAGCCATACAAAATTCGCGAAAACAACAAATTTCTCTGTTGCGAATTCAACTTTCCTGAATTTTAATTGGGCCAGTCAGTATTTCTGTTAACTGAGAATGAATATCGTGTATTTGCCAATCGCGATATAACGGATAATAATAGAAATATTCAAATAATGATTGAATCGTTCTCAAAGAATGTGTAATTTCATAGTGTGATCATTTTATAACTCGCAATGAAAAACTCAGCAAACTGTACAACAATTTAGCTGGTGCCACGTAGAACACAACCACGTAGCACATTATATCTTTTCAATATTCGTGCAACGATTCGTATGAAGAAAAAACTGCTTGAATTTCCATTTTTGTTCAAGGTCCCAGGTAGCACAGGTTAGTGGATTGACGGCATAATGACGTCTTTTTCCGGTCATTATTGGTCCATGACGTCCTTTACTCAGAGACCTATGAATGACGTTATGTTTCAGGACGTCATTTTGACGTATATTACTGGAGGTCATAACGACGTCCCAACAAAGTCAACTATTTGTCATTCGTGTGAACTGAACTTATTGAGCTCTTCTAATATTTTCTACAGAATGTGCAATAAAAACTGAACCCCTTCATTACTGGTTTGCGAAGGAAGGTGAATAATGTCATTTTTCGAGTGTACAAAAGTAAAATATTTTATCTTACTTCCTAACATTGATTCACATATAAACCATGAATTTGAGAATCTAGTCTACAGGGTCAGTCAATAGTGTGTTCTCCTTCGCTATAAGCCAAACCATCAGATATATGGAAAAATTCGAATACAACATCAGTTTCATGAGAACTTCCACATAAAATCATTTTCATATCTATAGGGCATTTGAATTCCAAGATATCGGCTGATGATGAGTTAGTTCAAGAGGGACACCATGTATATTATTGCATTCTTAGATTTTCCTTGGAGAGCTGATTTCATCAATACATCAGACTTGGGCTCTAGCGGGAATGATTACAGAGATATGGGGTGTTCGAAATCGAGATTTTTGAAATTTAGTATTTTTTGTATCGAAACTATTCATTTCTGTTCAAAACGGCTCACATGTCACTATCTTACCTCTCACTTCACCATCTACTGACATTTATTTAGAACAGATACAGGGTGATCAGAATTCTGAATCTTGAACCACCCTGATGTATTCGTTCCAATTCGATGTCAGTAGATAGTGAATGAAGAGTGAAGATAAAAATATGGGAGCCGTTTTGTTCAATAATAAATAAGTTTGACACAAAAAATCTGAAAATCTTGTTTTTGAAAACCCTATAGAATCGGCTCTTCAGGGAGGACCTGAAATTGTAATAATATACAGGGTGTCCCATTCAAAAAAACCCATCATCAGCTGATATCTCGAAATTCTAACACTCTATAGATATGAAAACAATCTTAGGTGATAGTTCACATGAAACCCTATAACTGTGTGTGTACTGGTATACTGGTTTCATTGGATATATGGACAGGTTTCAAAAATATATGAGTATGGGGCATAAGTATCAAATAACCATGTAGCACAGTGACCTAAGGAGACGTCATAATGTATAATGTCTATTACACAAAATTTGAGTATGTATATAAGTTTCTCTACATCGTGAAGCTTTATTTGCAAACTTTCGGTACGTTGCAATCAAGCTACTTTTATTCCGCTTATATCTCGCCGACGCTCGCTACATGATTTTAGTTACAAATATGAATAGCTAATCTCATTCTCACATAGTGATGCGTACTAAAGATAACGCCAGGATCGAACAGGACTATATCAGAGCCTACTCTATCTCACCGGGCCGTAGTCTATCCCCTATCTCTCGACGCTAACGTCACACTAGTAGGTTGAAATTTCACATCAGTTCGTACTGGTGCGTTCGTGATTGATAGGCTATAGCTCATTTACTATAGATTTTAGAAACATACTCAATCGAGACGAAATTACCTCCAACGAATTCTTCAACTTTTGGTGAAAAAATGAATCCAATAGGATGAATCAATACCGAGTTATGGCGTTGTAAAGAAATTCCATTTTATGGAAAATCAGTACGTTGTACTACAGAATACTATTTTTTGCAAATTTGGAATCGGAATAAGATGCAACTAACTCAGTATATCAAACTAGGATAATGCACCAATTGAATAGTGAAAAAATTGTAGAGTTACCTACAATGAGTCCGAAAGAAATTAAATATAAAGAGCGCGTAAAAAATGGGCCATTGTACCTACCTACCCAAATTTCGCTGTATTACGATTTCGCGGTAATTCCTTGGACTGGTAAAGGGCGATATACTATTTATTACTAATTTTATTTCTGAATGGCGTATGGTTCAAACGTACGAATATTGGTGTCTGAAAAATTCGCAACAATATTTCTACAATGTAAGTCACATCATAAAGTTTTGGAAAATTTAGCTGAAATTAAAATCAATTCCCTTCTCAATTATTCCGAGAATCAATGTTGCAGTTGTGGGTCCTTTGATGGAATCATCAGAACATTCTCTAAAACCAAATATTTTGTTGAACAATTATTGCAAAATCAAAAATAGTAGGATTAAGTACAATAATAAAAAATGAAAAATTACTAAACTTTCAGGATGAGATAAGTCAAGATTTCAATTTTTAGTTTGTGATCTAGATGTTCATATATTTTTCGTTATTATTGCATTTCATTTTGTCATACCTATCTTTTTCTTTTTGTTATATTGATCATTTCTACAGTTCATCTTGTTTGGTTTTGTTTGTATACAAGGATTCAATTCATTTTTTCCATATTTATTCATATATCTTTGTTCTGGGTTTTTGTTATTCAGTTCGTTATATTCATTTTTATATCTCTCATTGTTGAAATAAATATTTTTTGAATTATTTTTGTTTGGTTGTGTTCATATGAACTCCACATATTTTGTTCACTTGAATTTTGATAGTTTGGAAATATATTCAAATCAAATTTTTACATGAATTCAACGTTATTCTTGAAAGATATACTCTTCAGCAGAAAAGAATTAATACCAAATAGGCGTTTTTGTGTAATAACATACTCGAGTGCGATAGGATTTCTAACGTCATCAAAGTTCGTCCTGATCATCTTTAGACATAAACGCTGCTAAAACCCTTCGAGATAAAGTGGATGTGTATCACACCGATTTGTAGGCAATTAAATTTCCTATGAAAAAGTCAGTGACAGCATATATCTACGGTTGATGGGATTAGCATGGGAGGCGTCCGAACTTTTTGAACTATTCTGTAATAAACACCTGAATCATCGTTCTACTTGAATTGAAATATCGGTTTGTTATTGGCCCTTGGGAATTTAAAAAAAAAACTGAGTCAATCTCGATACTATGAGAAATCTTTTCATGATTGAATCATTTCTGTGAATCGAATATTGTAATTTTCGTAGCCGTTTAAAAATGGACAATTCTGAATGGCTACAATTAATTTTGATATGCGATGTTTCTGAAACTAATGATCGTAAATCAGTGAAAGTTAATTCATCTCCTGGAAGATTCTGTTCTCTACATATTTGACTTCTTGATATTTTTTGCTAACTGTAACCGTTTTCCCGAGGTACATCAATGAAACGGAAGAGACAATTTTCACTGCGTTGATTTTGTCCCTACTAGTGTCACGTCACGAAAGCAATGCTCCGGCCCGGTGAGATAGAGTAGGCCCTGACTATATCCGGAGGGACCAACTCATCAAAATGAATCTCGTTAGAGGTTAATGGTGTATAATTATGTTTCTATAATACTTTATACAGGGTGTTCCTTAATGACAATATGCGAGGGACGATTCTTGGACCCATTTTAAGAATAAAACTTCATATGAATGTATGTTGTGAAATTCCTAACTTTTGAGATACAGGGTATCAAATTGAACATATACATATATTCTTTTTTTTTGTCCACCCTGTATAGCTTTCCCTGATGGCAAAATTTATTGTGCTATGCGACTGAAGTGCAAAAATTCCAAAATGTTACATACTGTGGTTATACAGTAATGGATGTCCTGAATGGAGTCCTCAATTAGCATTTACATCAAAATTTTAAGTCTTGTTTTCCGTTTTTTTTTTTTTGTAAAACGAAGCGTCCTATCGGGTATCAACAAGAGGATCTTTTTTGTACAAAATTGAATGACTTTTCATAACATTTCATTAAATTTGGATATATTCTTTCGTTACTCACTTTCAAGTATGATATAATCAATCATATCCTCCTAACGGCCCCACTGGTGGAGAAAAAGAAAATTTGCGTACATCAAAAAATGCACCTTGATGCATAGAACATGTGTACCAAATTTCATAAAGATGTCTACAATATTATCCCAGTTATTATTAAAAAACTGTTTTTTTTTTCGAAACTCCATCACCCTGTATCTCAAAAGTTAAGACTTTCAGGACATACGTTAGCGGAAAGTTTTTTTCTTGAAATGAGTTGAAGGATCATCCCCTTGCCAAAATCAGATCAAAATTGGTCTGGGATTGCCTTCAAAGCCTGCTAACCCTGGCTAACCACAACAAGGTAACTCTTCAATGGGTGCCAGGGCATAAGGGAATTGAAGGCAATGAAGCAGCTGACGCTCTTGCCCGGCAAGGGTCTGCGACGTTGTTTATGGGGCCGGAACCTGTGTTCGGTATCCCCAAAACCTCAATACGCGGCTGGCTGGCAAGGTGGATGCAAGAAAGACATCAGACATACTGGAACAATGTCCCAGGACAAAGACACAGTAAACTGATGGTTGGAACACTGTCCAAAACAGTGACTAACGACATTCTGAGCCTAAACAGAAGTCAGATCAAACAAGTGACGGGACTAATAACCGGTCACTGCCCCTTGAGGAAACATATGCATCAAATGGGCATCTATACAGACGAACCCATATGCAGATTATGCAATGAGGAGGAGGAAACTGCCACCCACGTAATATTGGAGTGAGAAGCACTAGCGCGTTGGAGATACAACCTTCTGGGAGCAGTAAACTCTCAAGAGGCATTTTCAAAGAATGATCTGGTGAAGAGGCTGCTAAACCTCATCAAGGTAGCGAACCTGTTCACCTAAGTCAACAGCATGATCAGGAATACAATAGGCCCAAAGGCTGCAGTGTTTTGGGCTTCAAACCCTGACTGATCATTCTGCTATCAATCAATCAATCAATCAATCAATCATCCCCTTGAATATTAGCATGTCTTCAAGGAACACCCTGTATATATTGTCTATAAATGCCCTACATTTTTTTATATAGTCCTCTATAGGTAACTCTGAGACGTCATTTGGACGTCTGAATATGACGTCCTGTGGCAGTGACATTTTGACGTCTATTCGAGGTCTTCAATGCGTCATTTTTCTACGTCAATTGGTCAGTTTTGTGACCAAATCAGACGTCACTGTGCTACCTGGAGCATGTCACTCGAATACAGAATCATTATTTTCTCTCAAGTGTTCCAAGTTGCCTATCTTTGGCTGGATTTTGCAGGGGGTTAAGCGTGCCTGGCTCAAGCACTATCTAGCATGCTAGAACAAAACACTCGCGTTCAGTTTTCCTTCATACGAATCGTAGCGTAGATTTTCATCTTTCGGATCGCACGGAAGGGTTACCTTATGACGTGGGCCCTCAGAGACAGCGTTGCCATTGTGGAACCAACTAACGACTGGACGGGGGTCAGCCTGGATTCGACATTCGAAAAGCAGCCTCTTTCCATCTTCTTCCTGTCGAATCGCTGGCTTTTTTGCGAAAGTGGGTGCTAAGCCGTCAATTTGTCTGAAAAATGGGCCAAAACTTTGAAGAGATAGCTTTTTTACCAACGACCCAAAAGTGGGCAATTTTAATGGATGCTATTTCTGTGGTATTATTATGAGTTATGATGAATGAGAAGATGAACAAAATAAGAATCATGGAATATTTGAATTTACTTACTTTTCTTTCGGTTCATCCATGGCTGAAAATAGTAAAAAGAAATCGAAATTAATCAAGGCTGAATTACTATTTCGGAATGGTTCGATTATTCAATTTTATACAGTGTATTTCAAATAATTGTGTTCTGCACAATGATACCTTCAGAATGATTTTTTTGAATGATTTTTATCGAAATTTCACATGAAATCAGGAAGGCAATCACGGATTTATGAATGTCATTTGCACAACAAAATCTGTTAAAACTTAACTGAAACTATAGAAATTATTCTAAAAAAGATTTTTCTGTCTAATTCCATATAACTGATATAGAACTAATTGATTCATCACAATTTGATCAACCAATTACCCTTCAATTTACTTTTTCAAATTGAAACATCCAGCACAGTGTAGATGCGTTCCGGTCAGCGGAGTTCATAGACTTCAGTTCCTGTAATATTTGTAAACCGCTTACCATGCGAAACTGCCTAGGTAAGCGATACCGCCAGGTAACGGCCATTCCCATTGCGGAAAATTGCAAACCTTGGATCGATTTCAAATATAAATAGTATCCGAATCGATAAGGCATGGCATTAATTATTAATTCACTCATGATTCACTCGCTGTTCGGATGAACGAGTCTTTGGAAAGAGATGTTCTGCAGGTCTCCAAAGTGACCACGCAGGGGTGCGAAGCCTCAACTCGACGGGTATTCTCGCGGGGACTGCCAAGAAAGGAACAATTGTTGATATTTCAGAAGATCATCGTCCATGAAAATATCTATAAAATAGAGCCAGATCGACAACTTTCCTTCGGTATTCCAGAAAAGTGAGTGAGCTTCTGAGCGAGGCATCACCAACGAGACGAATTGCAATTTTTTGGACCGAATCCAACAGTTTTAGGGTATGTTTGGGTGCTGCACTCCAAATATGGGGACAGTATTCCAGGACAGGTCGGATCTGTGCCTCATAGATCATAAGCAGCTGACTGGAAGTGAAATTGCTCAAGGCCCGAAACAGAAAACCAAGTTTTTGGGATGCACTCCTAGCAATTGATCTCACGTGATTTTCCCAAGAAAGGTTATTGCTGATAGTAATACCAAGCATCGAAATGGATGTCTCCAAAGGTATGGTTACTCTTGACAAGCTCATGTTGGGCACAGTGAGATCGGCTTCTCTAGAGAACAGGCATGCTTGTGTTTTGTTCGCATTGAAATCTACCAAGTTATTGGATTCCCATTCGAGAATTGTTGCCAAGTCCATATTTATGTTGTCAACATTTCTCCCTCGTTCATTTCGGATTTGCCTGGCTGGTATTGAAACCTGAAAGAAGGCGGTATAGAGAATACTATCATCCGCGAAGCTGTATACTGATCATGAAGTTGCTTCCAACAAATCGTTGATATGGAGTAGAAATAGTGTTGGTGCTAGAATTGATCCTTGCGGAACACCAGCATTTATGATAAGAGAGTCAGATGAAACTCCGTCGACCACTACATAAAGAGACCTGTTTGGGAGAAAACCAGCTAGCAGAGAACATAACTGAGGAGGCAAGCCATAAGATGGAAACTTGGCGAGGAGTCCGTGGTGCCAGATTCGATCGAATGCCTTGGAGTTATCAAGTGCCACGGCTAAGGTTTCACCATATTTTTCAATAGATTGCTACCATATATGTGAGACGTAAGCGAGCAGGTCACCAGTTGATCTCTGATGACGGAAGCCATATTACCTATCGTTGATAATACCTGAATGTTCCAGGTATTTCATGTGCTCGATGTTGATAGCTTTCTCCATGATCTTTGAAATAATGAATAGCAGTGTGATCGGTCTGTAGTTGCTAGGTAGGGTCTTTTTGCCTTTTGTACTCTTGCAATCTTCCAGTTGGCCATATAACCATCTGAGTTGCGACAATATTTCTCGAAAAACACCGAAGGGCACAAACTCATGATCGTACCCTAATTTTAAGCCTCCTTATCATATTTGCACGACTGTTTCAAACAAATAGAAAACTGCCAAGAGTCTTCGATTGGTGAAGATTTGAAAAAAAAAAAGAGAATAACATTGACACTTTACTCAGAGAAATAGTCGGTAGTGATTACCAAACGTATACTGAAATAGGCGCCAATCACTAAATTCATCAAATGATACCAAAATAAAATCGTATCATATTATTTTGTAATGATAATATTTGATATAGTATTATACAATTTTGTAGTGGTATCATAAGATGAATGTAGTGACTGGCGCCTATTTTACTATACGTTTGGTATTTACTACCGACAATTTTTTTCAGTGTTGGGAAATATAATGATACCGGTTATTTTGAAAGGTACTGAAAATAAGGGCGGAAAAAATCACCTTCTGTGAGAAGTAAAATGTTTAAATCGGCTCCACCATGCTTTGATGGCATTGATTAGATCCGTGCAATAAGAGGTTGGTTACACTTGAAGCAAAACACACTGTATACATGGTGGCCCATATTTCGTTGCTCTCTCTCAAACGGTTAGAGATAGAAAGTTGGTTGAATGAATCAAAACATGAACAGCTCGAACAATTCTTATGATCCATGGTTTGTTTCGAATCGACTCGGCCCTTGCTTGATGTAAATCCATGACAAATGTAAAAACTCCACAAACGATGAGATTTTCACAAAAAATCATTCAGTTCATTGCACCAGAATTTCACCTACTCATGGGCGCTGGCAATAGGGTGCAAAATAAAAGAAGATCGAGAATTTGTTCATTTAAGTGAGTCACTGTTTGAATGGAATCTCATGGGTTCTAGGTTGTCCAAAAAGGACATTTATTTTACGCTAAATTCAACATTAAATATTTTCGTGAAACTTCTACATTATCAAATGCGGTTTCTCTAATTCTAATGATAATTACATTGGGTATATTAAACATTTTGCAGTTTTTTTTTCGCCACCTTGTATAACCCTGCATCACCATGTGTTTTCATCAGCGGTCTCATAATCATATTCCCAATAGAAGTATCTTCAAAATGAAAAACCCGAATATGTGCAGTTACCGCTTGAATATTCAATGTTGAATTCGGAAACACGTTGAAATATGTTGGCTTTGTGGCCTTACGTTTTTCAAAATGATACTCGTGTGGCATTATCCAAATGTTGAAGTGTGATACATGTCTATATATAAACAATGAAAATGCCAATATATTTTTGTGAAAACAAGTCAGGTTCGTAATTTATAAAAAAGTTCAGGGTGGCCCTGCATGAACGGAACGTTGAATAAAAAATATTTAATAACTATGTTGAATATATACGAGATAGAAGGAAATCGACAATTCTGTTTTTTCTCAATCGTTATCTGGGGAACGGCTCATAATGTATTTGCTCTCTGCATATAATCCGTATGTCCCTTGAAATGTGCAACTTTGGTTCCGTTTCACCAACTTACTATCACTAACCGTTTCAGAGATATAGTAATAGTGGGACAACGAAATGTGGGTCACCCTGTAAATTGTCAAGAAGTACAAATGCCTATGGAATAACATCACTCAATTAGCTCTCCTTCATTTCAAGATCTTTTATCATAAACTACCTTTTCCTTTAAAATTTGCAAAAAAAACCGCTCACTGTGCGATAATACCTTGGTAAGCAATTCCGAAAGGTAACGGCCATTCCAATTGCGGAAAATTGCGAACCTAGCATCAATTCCGAATATAAATAGTGCCCGAATGGATAAGGCATTATTATTATTAATACAAGTCATTAGTAATTATCAATTGAAAATGTTTGCCGTCTCCTCGACTTCAATCCTACTGGTCAACCCCATGCTAGACGTTGTAATGTGAGTAGTGTTTTTTAAGTGTTGTTTTGCACTGTGTTTCATTTGGCAAACCATTTTGTTCTTTTTCTCTGCTAACCTGCCATTTATTCACGATTTTTTCATTTAATCAATAAATGTCAAATTTTATATAAAAACTGTCTTGACTCTTTATTTGGGGTGAATGCGGTTGAGTGGTGAAATGTTCAAAACCTCTCGTCAAAAAGCCAAGCGAGTAGGTAAGTTACGACCTATAGAAGGGTCAACATCTGAGTTGCGACAATATCATGGGAGCAAAGGGAGAAAATGGACACTTTTGCTACCTCGATAAACAAATTCTCAGGTATTTTACTTTTGGGGGCCAGGTACCCACTCGCGTGGAAGGAGCGTTCAGTTTTCTAATCGCGAAGTCTCTCGTAAGGGGGCAATCGACTGACGGATAGAACAGCTTTAGATCAAATACTCACGGCTAAAATTGAGGTTGATCGATGCCGCAACCTCCCCCATGGCATTCTTCGCTTTGACCTTATAAAGGCCGGCATCAGTCTCGATGACATCGTCCAGCTCGAGCACGACCAGAAACTTGTTGGGACCTATCGACTGGATCTTGAAGTTCGTCCTTCCGTCCTCAGTAAGCGCTACGTCACTGCGGAACCACTGTATTTCCGGCTTGGGGGATGCCAGCAGCTGGCACTCGAATATGAGCTTGTTCCCGTCATCTTCCTGCCTCAGCTGCGGTTTCTGCGTGAAGCTGGGAGCGATGTCCTCTGCCACTCCCATGCTCTTCTTGTTCTATCTCGTATTCGTTGACATGAAATCGGCCTGGAACAGAAGGGTCGACTTGTATTGTTCGGTCTATGCTCTTGATAATATCTCCGTTCATTTGTGATAAATGAATGAGTTTTCCCTTACTATACACTATGTTTTTCACTACTTGATGATGATTATTTTTGTCATTATTTTTTGTCTATAACTCTATAAAAGGTAAGGTCCCTGTCATTCCTTGCTCGCACATGACTATCGAAGACTTCTGAGGGTTGCTCGTAAGGGGGCAACCGAATGACGGATAGAACAATTTTAGAACAGATGGTTATAATGAGGAAATTTGAACCTGCAAACGCTCGGGTAAACGTGACAACAACGGCGCACGAATTGTGGGCGTGGTCTTGTCAGTTCTCAGCATTCAGCACGATGAAGTCCCCATCACTCACATGATATTTTGTTATGGAGTATAAGAAATATTTGGACATGCTGGTTGCTCGAAAAAGTTAAGAATTAACTATAATATCATGGGTTCCTCCTATTATGTTTTATTCAACGACAGGACTTAAATACACGCTTTTGTAGTGAGTCGAACTGAAAAATGAACAATTGATAATATTTCGATGAACTAAAGAAACACGCTTCTATAGATTGGCAAACTAAAAAAAAATATGGATGAATACAAAACAATCCACAAGCTTTCATTAATATATTTTCAACTTTTTATTAGTTTACGTATCTATAGAAGCGTATTTTATTTTTGAATATTTTCTCTATTTCTGGATAAATTGGTATGGGTGAACATACGCTTTTCATTTCACCAGTCCGCTCCCAGTCTATATGACCTTAGATCATGTGTAACATTTTGATATATTATGCGGTATTTTGAAGGATTGTTCCGTGAACTGATGGTGTGAAAAGCAGATGCTGGATCAACTGTCTACTGGAATGTACTTATGGAGGAATTACATTGATAATTTTTTGTCGAGATTATTCCATTTCCTAGAAATCTAATTGCTCCATGATATTTACGATTTGATACGGCTAAACATACGCTTTTTATTCCACCAGAAGCCCGCCTACAGTCTATAACCTCAGATCATGTATAATATTTTAATATATTATGCTATGTTTTGAAGGATTGTTCCGTGAACAGGTGTGAAAGGCAAACGCTGGATCAACTGTGTACAGCAAAAAATTACACTGATAATTTTTGTCATAATTATTCCATTTTCTAGAAATCTAATTGCTCCATGATGTTTATGATTTGATACGGCTAAACATACGCTTTTTATTTCACCAGAAGTCCGCTCCCAGTCTATAACCTATGACTCCTTAGAGCATGTCTAACATTTTAATATATTATGCGGTGTTTTAAAGGATTGTTCCGTGAACTGGTGTGAAAGAGAAATGCTGGATCAACTGGCTACTGCAATGTAGTTATCGAGAAATCACATTGATAATTTTTGGCATAATTGTTCCATTTCCTAGAAATCTGATTGATGTTTATGATTTGATAAGAAAGCACGACGGTTATATGGACGTGGAAACAAATCAAACCTGTTCAGATAAATGGAAAAAAATACAAGGACACGTCAATCTTTATTTATAAATGACTTCATGCTCTGTTTTTTCAAATGGCAACTCGAATTTCCATTTCGTGATCTGAAAGATCTATAATAATTTCGTATACATAACAGTTCTGTTTAAAAAAATATATTCTCCTTCCGATCCACTTCAACAAAAAAAAATCAACTAAGACTTAAAATAGGTATACAAAGAACTGAAATCAAAATTGAAGTGAGTGTTGAAACTGGCCATTATTTGGTTGTTGACAACGAGCAAGGCAATTTCGAAAATGTCTTCCGATACCTACCGAATGTATTGTTTGTTTTTATTTCGAGATGGTCGAATGGTGAATTTTCTTCTGAATAAGTGAGGTAACCTGTTTGAAATTGAATCTTCATATACGCAGTTACTAAATCTTTTAAATAAACGATATCGAAAATTTGGGCAGCTATTTGAAAAACAGAGTATATGACATCATGGACATTAATGCCATGAGATTTTTTTGCGCAATTTTCGCATTTGTGAATAACGTTTGATTCATTCTGAAATAACTTCGAGGAATGAAGAAGTAAAAAACATTATTAGAACTTTTTCTTTTCGTGAGGATGTGGTATGCTGTGATGACATTAGCAAAGGAGTGTGGTTAGTATTATTATTATGATATCTACCTAGCATATTTTGATTTATTTATTTTGCTTTTGCCACGGATGCGCTGGATAGAATAACATAGGCAAGGTTTTTCGTGGATTGATGTAATGGATAATAAACAAAGAAGAGTCTTTGATGTAAGTACCTACGTAAATGTACGAAAATAGCTTAAGCTAAGCAGTATACAGGAGACTGTCTTATACAAAACACCACAAGCTAGATATAACAACTCCTTAATTTTTTATGCTTAAAAATACAGTTTTCTCCTCCGAACAACAAACCAACAAGAAGGATAACATAACAAATATTCGGATGCTACAACATGAATTCGCACAACAACCATAATTTTAGTTTCGCTCAGGATTATTAGATTAAAACTGACCAAATACTTGAAATCCTTCAAAAATAGCTGAAATTTGGTATACTGACGCTGCATTTGATAATTAGCAACTAGTCAAAACTCCCCAAGCTTCCGCCGCTTGCGTCATAATATAAAAATGAAAATTAATTCGTATATTTATTTTTCACAATAGTATCTTCCTGAAGGAACTTCAAATATTAAGAAGAACTATAAAATTGATCTGAAAATATTCATTAGATAGAAAAATATACAATTCTTTGATCAGTTGAATTAAATCCATATCATCAGCATGTAATTTTCATGTGATGGGGCTATAACGTCCATATCAACAGGTGAAGAGGAAAGAGGGACCAATGGATGGAAATTCAACACCACCTCCACTTGTGTGAGCAGTGTGTCAAATTGCTCAAACGTTAGCGATGAATTGTTCATCGCCCTTTTCAAATGAAATTCGCAAGATTTTACTCCTGCTTCTCATAACCCCCCGAAATTTGGTGAATTTGCAAGAATACATTTAAAATTTATTCTTTTATTCAAACATAAAAATGCTAATGACTCGCTTTCTTTTTCCGAAAATTTGCCTAATGTGTCTAACTCTTTAGTCCCAATGAAAGTTTTAATCTTCTCCTAAAGATGCTAACATAGTTAGCGAAACACGTGTCGAGGCGTTAAAAAATCGGTTTGGTTAGTGGTAAAACAGTGTAGTGTATTATCGTGCCAAAGGTTCCAGTCTTCGATATATCCCAATGAATGTTGATCCATTATCTGAATGAATGGTGTTGGGTTTACCCCTACGAGATACAAATATCCTAAAGGTTCCAAGAAACGCCTCAGATGACAAACTTGTTACCAATTTCAAGTGTATTGCTTTGGTGGAGAAACACACAAACAGACACACATAACATCTTTTAACCCCGACCAATGGATCGAACATAATTTCCCAATGAGAAAGTATTGCTGATGAAAATATCGAACATAGATATAGTGTGGTCTTATGGTGGGAATGGTATGGTTCCAGACAATAGAGAGTTGAAGTAATCACTGTACGTAGACCTCCACGTAAACGTTAAAGTACGAAAAATAACGTTTATGTATTGTCTTCAAATTGAGTTGAAGTCGTCACTGTCATCGTAACGTTATAACATATTATGTTATCAGTTTGTATTGGTCAGCTTTGGTCGTTTGTTTAGATCAAAACATTTATTCGTGTTAAAATGGATGGTTGCCCTGATGCAGAACTCCTTAAGGATCCCGAATTTGATGATTTTGACTAATCGGCATATTTAGAGTTCGGTTCGGTTAACGTACGTTGATATTTAAGGTATACGTGAAAGAACGTGAGATAACGTACACCCGTAAGCCCACTACCAACGCGAACGTGAAGAATTGGAAAATGCGCATGCGTAGCTGTCAATTTCTACGTTAACGTTAACGTTCGTGGCAACACTTCAACTCTCTATTGTTATATCAGGCATACTGAGTTCCGCCTTTCTAGAGAAAATACAGTCTTGAATTTTGGTGGCGTTGAATTCAACTAGGTTGATGATTCTTTCTCCAGGCTGTAATTTCCACAAGATCTTTATTGACAGCGTTAGTCAGCCTTCGTAGTAAGTTTTTAGTTTCCTAGGAAGAAATCAATCGGTATTCTAGAAGACGGGGGTGTATTCAGGAACGCAAGCGGCGGAGGGGTGGGGAGTTTCAGGACATTAATTTTCTGAGTATTATGAGTACGTTTGCAGATATTTAGCTAGTTATAAAAGATTTTATGTTTAAAACCTAATAGTCCTGAGCTACGTCATACCGCCTAAATTAAAAGTGATCAATGTCTCGTCTCTTCTTCATTCTTTATATCTGTCCCCCCCCCCTAGAGGTTATCGCCCACTAGTCAACCTACTAATAGGCGACTGGACTATATTTTTTTATTCCTCAAATAGAATCATCACTCAAATACCTTTCAATTCAATATTTTTGTAGAATTTTTCGTTAGATTTTGGGATGCTAGAATCAACAATAATGCCACAGTAATTTTCAAATGGCAACAAATGTTCCGCGAGTAGAAACTGACGACGTCATGAATTCGTGAGTAGGAACAAACCATAGCACAGTTGCCATATGTTGAAATACGATTGGAACTTCAGAAATATTAGTTATCCAATAATTCATAAATTCTCAATTTCGTATTGGATATATTCCTAATCAGACATAAAAAATCAATTGTCTTGAAATATTCCCTCATCTTTTGTGACTTATTGCTTATAATCCATTTGTATTGATAATGAAATTATTATATTGATTTACACTAGAGGACATTTGAGGGTAAACGTGACAACACAGCGCACGAATTGTGGGCGGTGCCTCGTCAGTTCTCAGCATTCAGCACATTGTTGCCAAGTTGCCAGTCTTCAACATCACGATGATATCTTATTATAATAATAATAATGATAAGTCAAAAATGAACTATAATATCATTAATCCTCACATTATGTTTTATCTCGTGTTTTATTCAACGACAAGACTCTAAAACCTTTTTGATGAAATGATTATAATTGGTGACTTGACAAGCTTGCTTCATGAGTGGAAATGGAAGATTATCTTACCAATAACGAAACAGTATAAAAACTGACGTCACCATTTTTATTCGACGTATCGCCAAAAGGCGGCCATGTCGGTACGTATTAAATGAGTTCTGAAATTCAACAATTTTGAACAACGCATACACTCATTATTTACATAAAAAGAGTGTGAGAAGTGTTGCAAAAATTAAATTAGGTCTCGAACGACTCAGTGGAGTAATTGAATGCCAATAGTTCATTATCAGTCCACTCGCGCATTGAAACGACTATTTCATTCATCACATAACCTCACAAATAACAAGCCAGAGACAACGTGTGCTTATCGCGAAAACATTAGCTGTCTTTCAATTCTGATTGGTCTATCAGCGTTGATGTTTTCAACGATGTGAACATGGATAGCGTAGCAAAGTCTGTCAGTTCAACATTAAATAATCATTGCTGTACTTGCCAGAATGAATCACTCATTTTTAATAAATGCTTTTTATGCTTCGTGAATGTGAAATAGTCTGAGAAAGTACCACTCTGTTCTGAATATCTAACACAATTTCGTGAACAATAAAGCAACAAAATTATCTCGGATATTCAGAACATCGTGATATTACTTATGATAACGCTCACTTTGAGCCAAGAACTGCCGAGAGCAGATTCTTTCCTGAAATTAAGAAGGCTTTGAAGATCTTTGTTGCTTCACCTTGTAAGACTTGTACCGGGGGAACAACTAAGAACGGCTGTCGGCCATATCTCAGAAACGAATAATCGAATCGACGTGGAAAATGGGTGGCAATTGGTCGTCGTCAAGATTCGATCAATAAATGACGTGATTTTGACGTGTTCCAAAAACGTATCTGATAGACGTCATTTGACGTCATTTAGACGTAACATCTGCACCAATCATGTTGTTTTATTTCCAAGAAATTACTCCATTAACTGCATATCTAGGACTCATGATTAAACGCTTATCAAAATAAAATAGGTACCTAATACCTTAGTAAAGGATTCACGTACACCCGACATGGATAAACCTAAGTGGTGAAATATGTAGAACATATATCAATAAAAAACAGCCTGATAGAGATAACTTGGAAACAGATACGAAAGATTCAAGAATTTATTAAATGTATACAAATATGGTTATACCAGGTGCCTATACATGTTTTATATTGGCGCGCCACGTCAAGACATACAGATGCTTATGATATTGGTCAATCCGTGCTCCGTGGCTTCGTGTGTCTTCGTTTCGTACTATGCTACAGTGACTGCAAATGCAGTCTCTGTATACTATGCCATCGCTACGCTACCCCTATCGGCCATCGTCGTAGCACAGTTTGTCGTAATCATGCGCATGCGTGATCAAGATTTTGGGTCATTGAAAACAAGGATACTATGGAAAAGTGGGGTTCAGCAAAATATATTGCAGTTCGCTGGTTATTTTATCAATTCCAGGCAGTAGAAATGTTTGTGGGAATACAATATTCTGAAGGCATTGCTCTCGTTCAGTAGAAGTGGTTGACCCCATGACGCCTCGTAAGGCTGCGAAATGTAGTGGCCGCCTATCAAACAGCAAGACTTTTTCAACAGGTCAATAATCAAGAAAGCGAAATCTACAAATGAAACTTATTAGAAGTTGTTCTATGTAGTGAGGTCGTTATTTGAAGGAGGTAATCTATAAATACCTTAAATCGTAGGTACAAGAATAATTTGAGGTTATTAGGTTGGGATTCCTTTGGAACTAGACATCTTGGTTAATGTCTACATATACTATGGAATTACATAATTATGTAAACAAATAAAAAATTTCCACAACTATTCTAACTAGATCATTTGAACTGTTTTGCCAACCATCAAGGAATAGGATCATGGAAAAGTGATTTCGAGTTTCACAGTTTCTTGGTGATGTCGAAACCTGGACCTGATATCTTGGTATCTATTCGACGTGTAGACGACGTCGCTAAATGACGATGTAACGACGTCGCTAAATGACGTCGTTTCGATGTGACATATTGACGTCACATTTACGTCTCTTTCACGTCGATAATTTGGTGATCTTGACGTAATTGGTGACGTGTATATGACTTGAAATTGACGTGTGAATGCTAGCTGGGTTGATATAGAATAAATCTAATGGTATACATATAATTACACGATTTAATAAAGAAACTAAATCTCAACAGACCAACGAAAACCGCAACATGATAGCTTTTCGCCAACGGATGATATTAACTTTTGAAGTTTGAAAAATGATAGATATGATAGCCGTTCTTAGTTGTTTACCCGGTACAGTTGGAAGGTCATTCAGTAGCCTTAGGAGAACCAAAACCTGGTTGAGGAGCACCTTGTCTGATGCTCGCCTCAATGGCCTGGCAATAATGAGTGTACACAGGCAACAAAGTGACCAACGAATTTGCAAAGAGAAGAAGATTATTTTTTGATTGATTTTCCCTATAGATTTTGTTCCGTTTTTGAATTTTTCTCATTAAACTTTCCTTATCTGATTTGTCCCTTCAGTTTTTTTATATTGCCCCCTCTTCTGGCTTTCTGTAATGTTCAGAGAACATCGTGTGAACCAAGGGAAATAAGGTGGGAATCTTTGGAAAGAGATGTTCAGCAGGTCTCCAATTTAACCACGAAGGGGTGCGAAGCCTCAACTCGACGGTTTTTTCTCGCGGGGACTGCCAAGAGAGGAACAATTGTTGATATTTCAGAAGAGCATCGTTCATGGAAATATCTATAAAATAGAGCCAGATCGCCAACTTTTCTATGGTGTTCCAGAGAAGTGAGTGAGTTTGTGAGCGAGGCTTCACCCACGAGACCATTTGCCCTTTTTTGGACAGAATCCAACAGTTTCAGGGTATGTTTGGGTGCTGCACTCCAAATATGGGAACAGTATTCTAGAACAGGTCGGATCTGTTCTTATAGATCATAAACAGCTGACTGGAAGCGAAATACCCCCTGGCCCGAAACAGACAACCAAGTTTTTGGGATACACTTTCAGCAATTGATCTCACGTGATTTTCCCAAGAAAGGTTATTGCTGATAGTAATACCAAGCATCGAAATGGATGTTTTCAAAGGTTACTCCTGACAAGCTTATGTTGGGCACAGTGAGATCGACTTTTTCAGAGAAAAGGCATGCTTGTGCCCTGTTTGCATTGAAATCTGCAGAGTTATTGGATCCCCATTCGAGAATTGTTGCCAAGTCCATATTTATGTTGTCAACATTTCTTCCTCGTTCGTTTCTGATTTGCCTGGCTGGTATTGGAGCCCTGGAAGAGAAAGCGCGGTATGGAGGGTACTATCATCCGCGAAGCTGTGTACTGGACATGAAGTTGCTTCCTACAAATCGTTGATATGGAGTAGAAATAGTGTTGGTGCTAGAATTGATCCTTGCGGAACACGAGCATTTATGATAAGAGAGTCAGATGAAACTCCGTTGACCACTACATGGAGAGACCTGCTTGAGAGAGAACTAGCTAGCAGAGAACATAGCTGGGGAGGCGAGCCATAAGATGGAAGCTTCGCGAGGTGTCCGTGGTGCCAGACTCGATCGAATGCTTTGGAGATATCAAGTGCCACGGCTAAGGTTTCACCATATTTTTCAATAGATTGCTGCCATATATGTGAGACGTAAGCAAGCAGGTCACCAGTTGATCTCTGATGACGGAAGCCATATTGCATATCTTCGATGATACCTAAATGTTCCAAGTATTTCATGAGCTCGATGCTGATAGCTTACTCCATAATCTTTGAAATAATAGATAGCAGTGCGATCGGTCCGTAGTTGCTAGGTAGGGTCTTTCTGCCTGTTTTAGGAACTGTTTGTCCTCTTGCAATTTTCCAGTTGGACGGGAATATCCCCAATTCGTAAGAGTAGTTGAACAACTTGCAGAGA
This sequence comes from Phaedon cochleariae, assembly GCA_918026855.4. Lineage (NCBI taxonomy): Eukaryota > Metazoa > Arthropoda > Insecta > Coleoptera > Chrysomelidae > Phaedon > Phaedon cochleariae. The sequence continues at coordinate 2,518,845 of OU896720.1, forward strand.
ACAGGTGTTAGTTCTGGATCATAATCCTTGAGAACAATCAGTGGGATTCCGTTGGAGCCACAAGCTTCGTTGGTGTTGAGACTCAATAAAATCTTCCTCATAGTACGTTGTATGATCGAAGATTTTCTCTATGTACTTATATGATAATAATTGAGCCATCGAGAAATGTTGATGATTTATTGTCGATCTATTTACCAGCAAGTTGGAATGCGAAAACATTCGCAATAAAAACTAAAAATAGGGAGCTATGTGAAATTTCAAGAAAAACTTTCTGTGGCATAAAAGTGTATTTTCGGGTACTTTATATGTGTGAGGCGACAGGGCACGATATGTCGCCAGCCATTCTTGATCGTTGCTTTATTTCAGGCACGTATCGGGTGATGACGAGAACCGGACCATCCCTGTATTTTTTAGTGGTTCAAGATTTAGAATAGAATAGAACAGAATAGAATATTTATTCATCCAATAGACCAATTTACATTGGTAAAGGAAAAGTCAACAAAACCATGAAAAAAGCATGATTATACATACACATGAAGTATTAATAAATAACAAACAAACTGTACGAAACAAAATAGTATATAAATAACATGAAAATATATGCAAATATATATATATACAGAATACATCATCTCATTTATTTATAATGTATTTTTTATGATTGATAAAATCGTCAATGAAATAAAATCCCTGATCACTGAGAAATTGTCTCGTCTTTTGCTTGAGGCTTTTCGGATTTGACAGAGACCTGATCTCGATGGGCAGACAGTTGAAAATTTTGGATCCTATGAAAATGGGTGATTTTCGAAGAGTTTGGTTCTATGCTTCGACATTTTTAATAAATCCCCATTTCTCGTCGGATATCTGTGATGTTGACCATTATTTGATATTGAAGCTTCATTTTTCTTAATGAAGGTAATTAAGCTGTGGATATATATGCAAGGAAGAGTCAGTATTTTGTTGTCCCTGAAATAAGCTTTACATGAATCTGTTCTCTTGAGGTTGAATATCAGCCGAATAATTCTTTTTTGTGCAACAAATACTCTACTTAGGTCACCACTGGCACCCCACAGAATTATGTTGTATTTCAGCACTGAATGTACCATAGCATAATACACATTTATCAAGGATTTTTTTATCCAAAACACTCTTAAGCTGCAGTATGGCATAAAAACTAGTGTTCAGTCTTTTGCACACGTAGTCGATGTGATTGCCCCAAGTTAGTCCTGGGTCTATATATGTACCAAGGAATTTTGTGACATATGAAGGTGCTATGACTGCATCATTCACAGTAACATTCAGAGGTTTTTCGACGCATTTTTTCCCAAAAAATTGAATGAAAACAGTCTTTTCAGAGTTTACAAGTAGTTTGTTATTTTTACACCAATTTGTGAACCCATTTGCAACTAAATTCAGCTCATCTTGGAGTTGGATTTGATTACGAAACTTCGACAGTCAGTCACCACTGCATGTAATGAGTTGTTAATGATCTAAGGGAGCTATTCACAGCGTTGCCGCCTCAATTCATTCCCAGGTAGTGAAAATTTCTAAACATCCATCTGCTCACAAATCTACAGACTTTGACGATAATTTTACAACCTCATTGATGAATTGACCATCAACAAGACAGTGTATAGCTACATTTTAGTTTGATATCATGATATTCAGTTTTTTTTTCAAAACAAGCTACCCTATACTATACTGATATCAAATTATTTCAAGATTCCAATAATCAATCAACACGCTCATATAATCTTGGTATGTTTGTTCTTATGTTTGTAAGTTCGAACGTGATTTTGATCTAGAACAAAACATCGAATTAAATTGGAACTTCGTGCACTAATTATCGAGGACAGATGACATAAGCATAATTTGATGATTTTGTCCCATTATCCCAATCAGCATCTTCAGATTGAGCAACTATTCTTTTGCTTTAATAAAATGCTTAGGTTATTCTGCCACAAAAATTTCAAATGTTCCGCCACCATAATATCAAATGTTCCTCCACCAACATTTAAAATATGCCTCCACCAAAATCTCAAATATTCGTTTTATGCCTTCGAATACCTTTCTATTACATTCAGAGATGCGGCAGTGGCTTGCACCAAGTACTCGGTACTCGGTGTGGTAAAGATTTTGGTAGAGTGTTTATAGGGCAGGAACGTATCGTAAGATTAATATTTGATATGGACTATCGAGATAGTTGCAAACCAATATTTATAAGAGAGAAATTGTTGACTGCTCCATCCATCTATATTTTGAAATATTTGAAATGCATTAAAAGCAACTTGAAATCCTTCGATACCAATGCTTTTTCGCATGCTTACAACACACGCAATGGTAGTCACCTAAAAATACCAAACCACAAAACCACGAAATTCCAAAATTCTCCTCTCTACAAAGCACTGAGTTTCTACAACAAACTGCCAACGGAAATTAAAAATTCTGAATGTGATAGATTATTTTTTAACAAAATAAAATGTTTGCTGACTGACAAATGTTACTATTCCTATCAAGAATATTTGGATGATCCATTATTGTGAATTATTTTACTTGTAGTGTGCTGTCATCCTATTCCGTAATACAACTTCAATTCAATGATTTTAATTATATATGGTCGTGGTCATTTGGACTCTATGATTTTGGTGATGTTGATCCTCTTCAAATCTGCCAATTAAATTGCAACTTCGCGCACTTAACATGGACCAATGACAATAGCAGAATTCAATAGCTTTGTTTGATCAGGATCCTCAGGATGAAAGATTTTTTTCACATCCAGACACACGGCAGTACCAATAAGTACTCGTATGAAATGGTCATATCCAGAATAGAATAGAATAAAATATTTATTCATATTTTGTGTTCATATACATGAAATAGGACATGTCAGTCGAGAAGTATAAAAATTTCTGAGATATTTTTTTTTCATCGCTTGGAGCGCACGTAATATAAACCTACATATTAAAAATAAACAATCATAACATCCATAGAGGAATCACAAACAAAATACATTGGGGACATTTAAATAGAAAAAGTTGAGAATTGAATATCATAATTCAAAAATCAAAACATTCAAATACATAAAGTCAAGAATTAAATATTAAAAATTAAAAATTAAAAACTGTACTCCCAGTTCACTTATAACTAAGGTATTCAGAGGTGGAGTAAAAACTATGCAGTACCAAAAATTCTCTGACTTTTTTCTTGAAGAGGTTGTATGATTGAATATCTTCTAGCTCAGATGGTAAATTATTAAATAATTTCGTTCCAGCCAGAGAAGGGGTCTTTTCATATAGGCTAGTCGAATGTTTTGGGATAATTATTTTGTTACCATGCCTTGTTTGGTATCGATGATTGTCACAATTCCTGGTTAAAAACTTTATATTTCGTTTAATATAGCATACACAGCTATGAATATATATGTATACACGGAACAGTCAATAATGAATGTTTCTTGAAGTATGGTTTACATGAGTCTGTTTTTTTCAAGTTAAATATTTATTTATTTATTTATTTTATCTATTTATTTCTTTATTTTATTCATTTATTTACTTACTTAGTTCACAGAATAAATCCAATTAAGAACTAAGAATACAGTAATAAAAGTTAACAAGAATAATGATTTACAACTATTGTCTAATACAAAAAAAGAAAGATCTAATCTGCTATATAAGTCTAATGGCCCTCTTCTGCGATACGAATACTCTATTCATTTCAGTGGCTCCTCCCCATAGGATAATATTATACGTGATGTGTGAATTTATGATAGCGTAATAAACGTTGATCAGGGTTGTTTGGTCGAGTCTTTTTTTTAACTGAAATAATGCGAAATACCCACTTGATAATTTTTTGCACACATGATTGATTTGGTATTTCCAGCATAGTGCTTCATCCAGAGACACGATATTGTTCTTGCACCAAGTACTTCTACGATATAAAGTTTCTGGAGAGAGAGCCTACGGGGCGCTTGTTACAAAAAAAAATAAGAAACACGCTTTTGTAGTCAGTCGAACGAAAACATAAAAAATAAATAGTAGTTTAAAAATATATAGATACATGCATTTACTGTTGTGTATTTATCAACACGTTTCCATTATTCTGTTTCCTACATTTTTTAGTTTGGATATCCATGAAAGCGTGTTTTTCAAGTTTCTCAATCTACTATTTATTTCAGTATTGAATTAAATGTTAACTCCGCAAGTTCACAATTATAGATGATAAAATCATTTGGTACCCTTCAACCTACAAATTTCCAAGGAAGAATCGAGACTGGTATATATTGACCCTACTCCTATCTAAATCATCTTTTTCCAAAATTGTGATCACAGAAAGTTATCAAGGGTGACTAGTTTCATGAATGAGAGCCCTGTATAAAGGAAATAGTAGGAAGCATATTACTGTGATGAAGGTAGGGAATTTGAGGTTCATTTGTGTCAGTTTATCAAAATCATTCAAATCGATGGTACCTATCTACCTACCTACCTATAGACGGAAAAGCCATTGATTATTTTCATTTTTTGAATTGACTCGGCCGTTACTTGATGGAAATCCATGATAAATGTAAAAACTTCACAAACGATAAGATTTCCACAAAATTTATTAAACACACGACATGTTTCGCTAACACAGTAGCTTCCGTCAGGTGATATACTGGTACAATGAACTAAACTAACGTTGGCTTGCTTAACTTTTATATATATTCAGCTTGAGAAATTCCTATGATTTGATAACTAAAATTCAAAATTATACTCTACCTGACAACACAAAATTCATTTCATTTGATGTACAAAACCTTTTTCCAAGTATACTTCCCGAAGATACCATACTTTTAGTTGAGCAGTTATTAGATAAAAACCATGTTAATCCGATTATCAAACAAGAGATCTTAGACCTTCTGTCGATATGTCTCAAACAAAATTACTTTCAGTTTGACAACAAAATATATTCCGCGTCAAAAGGGTTGATTATGGGAAATCCACTGAGCCCTTTACTTGCTGAAATCTTCATGGACAACTTGGAGCGAATAATACATGAACATTCATTAATAAAACAATGTTTGTATTGGTATAGATACGTAGATGACGTTATAGTATGCTTTAAAGGAACCAATAGACAATTAGACACTTTCCATCAATATATAAATACTATTCATCCAAACATTAAATTCACAATAGAAATAGACACTGAAAATTCAATCAATTTCTCAGATTTGACAATAAGTAAAATTAACGATAAACATGATTTTTCAATTTTCCATAAACCTTCCCACACTGATATCACTATTCATAATAATTCAACACACCCTTATCAACATAAAATTGCAGCATATAATAGTATGATACACAGGCTAGTGAATGTCCCTCTTTCGGAAGTAAATTTCAATAAAGAACTCAATATCATAAAACAGATTGCTGTCAACAACGGATACAACGTTAATTTGATAGACAGTATTCTTTCTAAAAAACTTCATCATAAAGCTATTCAAGAAGTTTATCCTACCATCAAAAATAATAATCAAAATTATAGAACTTTAACCTATATCGGATCATCAACAGAGAAATCAGCTTCATTTCTATACATAAACAGGACTTAAAAGTGGCATATAGAACAAATAACACGTTGGGACGGTTTATCAAGAATAATAAAGACAAAACTTCTAAATTCGAAAAATCAGGGGTATAGAAACTCAAATGTGGATCTTGTCCTAAGGTATATATCGGTCAGACAGGTCGTACGTTTAATCAGCGCATTCATGAACATAAGATGAATTTTATGAAAAAGAAAACAAATTCAACACACGCCAATCATATATTAGAAGAAAACCATAGTTTTGATGATAATTTCGAAATTCTGCACGTAGAAAATAAAGGACTGAAACTCAATCATTTTGAATCATTAGAAATCAACAAACTCAAAAATTTTGACATTTTACTTAATGATCAATTAGACCTGAATAGTTCACCACTGTTGAATTTGTTTTCTTAGTACCTAAGTAATAATATGTATTTGATATCAACTCTTTCAAGTTAATCCGGTATACCATAATTTAATGTAGATATTGTGCCTAATTTCCGAAAATGTAGGTTTATCGTACCTGCCCACAGGTAACTAATCCTTCAGGTTGGGAAGGTAAGATATATAAAAGTTAAGCAAGCCAACGTTAGTTTAGTTCATTGTACCAGTATATCACCTGACGAAGCTACTGTGTTAGCGAAACATGTCGTGTGTTCAATAAATTTTGTGGAAATCTTATCGTTTGTGAAGTTTTTACGATTATTTTCATGTTCAACTCGAACCGAATTTTGTTGTAGATCACCTTATTTGATTGAACCTACTCACTTGATTGGTTTCTAATGGAGGAAAAATCTAGATTGGTGAGATTTATCATATGAAAATTATATCGTCAGTTTACGCTTGTTCAACTTGAAATCATATGTTATATTCAATTTAAAAATTACAACTGGCATCCCTGGAGAATGCTTTCATTAGAACTCATGACGTCAGCTCAATACTGCTGTTTACGAATTTCCCACGAGATTGTTGGATTTACAAATTGCAACCAATATTTTGAACCGGGTTGTGTTGAAAGAATTACACGCTTATGGGTAACTTGACAACAACGCTCATCTAATTAGAACATCTAGGAAGAGATGTTGCCACGTTTACATTGCATATCTCCGTTGACTTGCAAGTTCCTCACATATAAGCAGACAGAACGTGGTTACTCGAAAAACATGAGGGGTTACTGTCAAAACAGGGTGTTAAACAATCAACAGGCACCAGCATCTGAAGCATTATTGTGTTTCGTACTAAAGAACAAATAATTTTACGAAATACTTCTTCAGCACATAAAGGTGAATCCCCAATGTGGCGTTTTTTTATTTGCGTTGCGCGTCCAAGACTCTAACAGAGGTTCCGATTCAATACAAACTTTGAATTAAAAAGTTGGAATAGTATGTGGTATCAAATATATGTTTTGTTTGAATCAAAGGGTATATATTCTAGATTCGATTATCCAAATCCCAGTAGCCATCAAAAATTGACTTCAACAATAAACCCTCTAGAATTACCTCATACCCATACATGCCAACTGGCATGGAACTCAACCGAGATCCTTTAGCCTAACATTTCCGTTTAGGCCTTGTTACCAACTCCATACGATATTTCAAGAGCAGTTCATCTGTTCATCGGAAAGAGGTATTTCAAGATAATCACATCAAATGGTATTTAAGTCAGGCGCCACGAGTGTGACTCAATAACGTGTAAGTAACGCAAAAATTGAAGAAATGCCGCATTGGGAGCTCAGCTTCAGCCAAGTGGGTTAATCAAATAAAATTCGACTCAGGAATCCAGCAATGTCGCCAACATGGACGGCGCGAAGAAATTTATATAGCGATTTCGTCGTAAATTATCTATTTTATCAAATGTGTTCAGAAGAATGTTGAATCAGATCTTGATAATTATCTTCTTAATTTCAATCTTTGCAATTCAATTCCTTAATTGCAATCGATGAACATTACTTGAGACTATAGACAGAGACATAGACACAGGGCCGGATTTAGAAAATACAGGCCCCTAGGCTTCACCTGTGGTGCGGGCCCTGGGCTTGTGGAGCATCGGGGGGTAATGGAATACCCCCTGATGAAAGGATGGGGCCGGGGGACCTCGCCTGGAAAACGTGGAAAAATTAGGTGCAAAATGTTGATTTTTAAAGAAACTTTCACCTCGTTGATTTGAAATACGAATTATCTTCGGTAAAGATACGCCAATAAAGTAAACATAATTTCAATACTCTAATGTACATTGGTAAGTCTATAAGAAAAGGACAAGTCGATTTTAAGTACTTCTCTCTTCTGTAGATGATAAGTATATCTTAAATGAATCTCTTTGGAATATTAAATGTACCGCTAATCATGTTCACTTCAGTCACTCTTGCTGATTGGTTTCTGTCTAAGCTTCTCCATAATGAAGCCGTTTATGATTTCAATGGTTGACTTGTCTCAGAATGTCATGTTCCATACGTTTTGACGTTTTCAGTATGTCTTTCGACATAGAAGTCGGGAGTCTGTTCTTGACCAGCTTCAGCTCAGAGAATGATCTTTTCAGAGTAAATAGTCACCATCAAGAAGAAGTACATTCTCAACGTCACTTCTACATTTTTATTGTTCATTTTGATACTGGTTGATGGAAAAATTCCGAATCATGGTATATTGAATCAAGTATGCACGTAGGACGTACTATCAACGATAATAAAACATGACCAGTGACATCATTTTGTACTTTTTGTGCTGCGGGCCCCTAGGTGCTGGGCGCCTATGTCGCCTGTGCTGAAATCCGGCCCTGCATAGACAACACATATCCCCGTGACATGGACATTTCGACATGATGTGTCGTCAAAATAATCACAATCTCAGTATTCTCAAGTTATTCGAAATATGGTTTATTGAAGTTCAGACTGAATTATGGCTAGCGAAGAAATGGACGAGTTGGCAACACTGATCCAGGTCCTACTGTTCACTTTTAGAATGTACTGGGCGTCTCGCTAACGTAAAGACCTAACAATTCGGACATGATGATGCGGTTCAAGTCGATAGAAGCTGAAATATTTCGGACACTCAGTGGCCAGACGACGTAGGTGAGAGATAATTTAAGACGCATGGATAGGATCCCATTCCACACTTTATTAAGTATGGTTGCGCAGCTTTTTCCAGCGCCTACTTCATTTCATGAACTGACATCGATCTCATCGGGTTATTTTTTGTATCGCACAAATCGGATTTTTTCGATGTAACTTTCTATTTTTTCTCAACCTGTGAATAAAAATGCATATACGCTGGAATTCGAGCTTCATCATTGGGATCTCGTGAACTGTAAAAAGCCGTTTTGAATCTTGGAAAATTCCAAAAAGTTACGGAAAAAACTGGAATTTCTCAAAACCTTTTTTTTCTTATTCAAGTTATTAGAAGGAATTAATCGGAATGAATGACACTTTTTCATGGCTCCTATTCAACACCCTTTTATTAGCCCCACCTGTATGTATGTATACAGCCGACTCCTTTGAACTCGATTTTGACCCAATTCAAACGAACCGATTGATTTGAAATTTGCCAGGTGCGTACATAATTTTGGCGGTTATGCATCATACAACATTTGCCACACAAACAAAAATGACGACTTCAAAATGGCGGACGAGTTTTGTAATTTTGATCAGAATTTATTAAAAATTGGTATCCGGGCGTTTTAGAAGTCGGAGATCATGATTCTTTCGTCAAAATTGGTGTATTCAAGATGGATGATCCAATATGGCGAACAAGCTTTGTAATTAGTATTCAATTCTAATCAAAAATTGGTATCTGTGAGTTTTCGGGGTTGGAGATTATGATTCTTTCGTCAAAATTGTAAAACTATAGATGACGGATCCAATATGGTGAACGAGTTTTGTGATTATATGATTCGATTCTATTGAGAATTAGTATCTGGGGGTTTTCTTGGTTGGAGACTATCATTCTTCCGTCAAGATTGGGTACAAAGAATATAAGAATACTAAAAAACATGCTTTTGCACTTAGCCGAACTAAAAACTAGAAAATAAATAGTTATTTGAAACATTAAAAAATACCCTTTTATAGATAGCCAAACTTAAAAGAGGTAGAAAATGAAATAATTAAAGTGTGTTGATAATTACACAACATAGAATGTACTGATTTCGAAGGTGCTAATATTTCCTATGTTGTGTACCACACACTTTTATTTTTTTATTTTTCACCTCTTTTCAGTTTGGCTTTCTATGAAAGGGTGTTTCTTTAGTTTTTCAAACAAAGTTCCAAAATAAAATCTAACACCTTCCTCCTCTACCCATCTTCCCAAAGTGAGCACGATGTTCTTCCAACATCATATGAATTCATTTTCGTGCGCTACAAGAGATTAAAAATGACAAATTCTTCGAATGTTTCCTCCACAGGAACTGAATTGAAAAAAATACTGAAAATGTCAATTTTCTTGAATAAAACATTCGGAAATGAAAAAAACGTGATAGCTCATAGCTTTTGAGATATCCAAAGGCGTGAAAAAATTAATAGAAAAATCTTGGTCCAAATTAAAAAAAAAGAGTGGTTGATGATGTTTTTTTGGAGACGAAACGTTGGTTTTAAAATTTGAAAACGCCAACTTGTAGGAAAGAAAAAGTGTCATCAATTTCAGATTCACTATATTCATAAATAAATTGACCCCATACGCGGCTATAGCTACTCTTTTCTTGATACTTGCTTTTTCCTTAGATTTCTAACCTCTTCTCACATGCATAATTTTTTTTAACCCTATATCATACTCATTTGCCATCTCATTCATTACCTTATATCAATTATGTCATTATTGAGACTTTTGCAATTCGGTCTCGTTCTCATATGTATTAACTTTTTGATGATTATGAATAAATATTATTATTATTTCGATTAATCTTTCCAGAAACTCGAAGAACAATTAAAGAAGGTAAATTCTGGTGTTTTTCGTAGATCTCCTAAGTTATTCGAAATTTACCCAGTTTCGAAACGGCATTTTGTTAGGCATAAAATTGCGCAACTTCTTCATAATCTAACTAACGGTTCACGGAATACCAATGATGAGGCTCGAATTCCAGCTATCCTGTACAGTATGTTACTATTTCTTCAATTATTTATTTTCAACACAAGATATCGCTGCAAGATAAAATTGTAAAATATATTCTCATTCATGGCGAACACGATATTTGTAGACACCCCATACACGAACATTTGAAAACATGGAATTTGATTTGTCACGTTTCCAGGAATAACCCCTGTGAAACTTCTGATAAACGCATTTTCACCTCCTGCATACCTATTATTGACTTCTAATTTTGGAACATCATGTATATCTCAATCAGAATATTTTGTAGATAAACATACCTGTAAAAAGTAGAACTTTGGGTTTGAATTGCTGTTGAACGCGAGTAGTAAGTATATAACCTATAAATTCCACGAGTGCGTGATTTCATTATAACTCGAGTTGTGTACTAGTTTTTTCTATGAGGATGCGGTCGTTCATAAACATCCGCACATTTTATATCACATTTCAAATCATATATTTTATATATTTCACCCGAGATTTTAGCAGTGAACAATTTTTAGTTAATTTTTTCTGATTGCTTGACAGCTTGACATTTCATTAGTAAATAATTAAAGAAAATCCATTCTCGATGAAAACAATATGAGTATCTCTTATATAAAATTCTCATGTCATGATGTTTGTTGTTAAACCCCTCCGAAACGGCTTAAACGAATCGTATGAAATTTCTTGAAAATATTTGGTCGGTCTGAGAATCGGTCGGTATCTGGTGGTTTTCGGGGTCGAAGATTATCATTCATTCGTCAAAATTTGGAAATTCAAGTTTGGGGATCCAATATGGCAGACGAGTTTCGTAATTATGAACTGATTCTATTCAAAATAGGTATCTGGGGGATCTTGGTGATAATGATTCCGTCGTCAAAATCACGGAATTCATGGCAGTTCCAATATATTGCATACGAGTTTTGGAATTATGATCAGATGCTATTCAGAATTTCTATATGGGGATTTTCGGGGTCGGAAATTATAATTCTTTCGTCAAAATTTGGTATGAGTATCTCTTATATAAAATTCTCATGTCATGATGTTCGTTGTCAAACTCCTCCGAAACGGCTTAAAGGAATCGTATGAAATTTCTTGAAAATATTTGGTAGGTCTGAGAATCGGTCGTAGACTATTCTTCAGATTGATAATTGAAGTTAGTGAATCCAATTGGTATCTGGTGGTTTTCGGGGTCGGAGATTATGATTTTTTCGTCAAAATTTGGAAATTCAAGTTTGAGGATCCAATATGGCAGACGAGTTTCGTAATTATGATCTGATTCTATTCAAAATTGGTATCTGGGGGATTTTGGTGATAATGATTCCTTCGTCAAAATCACGAAATTCATGGCAGTTCCAATATATTGCATACGAGTTTTGGAATTATGATCAGATGCTATTCAGAATTTCTATATGGGGGTTTTCGGGGTCGGAGATAATGATTCTTTCGTCAAAATTTGGAAATTCAAGATGGGGATCCAATATGGCGGACGAGTTTTGTAATTATGATCCGATGCTATTCAAAATTGGTATCTGGGGATATCCGGGGTCGGGGATTATGATTCTTCCATCAGAATTCGGAAATTCATCAAGGTGGCAGATCCAATATGGCGGACGAGTTTTAGAATTATGATCCGATGCTATTCAAAATTGGTATCTGGGGGTATTCGGCGTCGGGATTATGATTAATTCATCAAAATTTGGAGATTCAAGATTGCAGATTCAATATGGCGGACGAGTTTTGTAATTTTGATCCGAATTTATTCAAAATTGGTGACTGAAAGTTTTGCGGGGTCGGAAATTATGATTCCTTGGACAAAATTTAGAAATTTGAGATGACGGATACAATATGGCGGACGAGTTTTGTATTCTATGGTTCGATTCCATTCAAAATTGGTATTTGTGGGTTTTCTGGGTCGGAGATTATGATTCCTTCGTCAGAATGAGGGAATCCAAGATAACGGATTCAATATGGCGAACTAGTTTTGTAAGTATTGTAATTATGATTCTTTCACCAAAATTTGAAAATTCAAGATGGCAGATCCGATATGGCGGACGAGTTCTATAGTTATTAACAAATTCTGTTCAAAATTGGTTTCTGGGTGTTTTCGGGGTCGGAAATCATGATTCATCCATCAGAATTGGGAAATTCCTAATGACGCATCCAATATAAAGGACGAGTTTCGTAATCATGATCTGGGTGTTTTCGGAGTCGGAAATTGTTTGTCGATATTGGGAATCCAATATGGCTAACGATGAGCATTTTAATAAACAGTATAGAAAAACTGAATGAACACGCTTTTATAGAGAGCCAAACTATAAGGAAGTAGAAAATGAATGATAGTTGAGAAATTAAGGATATATAAATTGCCAAACTAAAAAGAAGTAGAAAATAAAATGATATGAGTATGTGGGTTAGTATTTAACTGAAAAAATATTCTGAAGAAATAATGTATAAAGCCAAACAACCTCTGCCAGGTATATAAATAACAATAGACATAAGATGTTCTGAAATGACAAGCAAAAATTCTCGGTTTAAAAGGCTTCGTAGTTTGTTTTTAGAATTGATTTTCCAGGTGCCCAGTTCCTCAAATCTGGCACACCAATCACTGGCATTTTGTTTTGTCTTCTTCCAGATCTGACATTGATTTTTCGAAGCCAAAGGGCATTATCTGAGCTATTTTCGATGATTTTCAGACATCAGACATTTGTTTGCACTGGATTCCAATCTCAGAAAAGCTTGCTTGAACATTCGTAGTTGCCGTGAAAAGAAGTTCTTGTGATTAATTTCATGGAAAGAGTTCATCAATGAAAACAAATTCCAAAGCACTGTGATGATTCCCCTAATAATGAGTTCCCAATTTTACTCGCAGAAAAACTTCGCAAGATTTTTCATTTCCGTACGTTCTGAAAAAAAATTTTTTCGTTGAATATGACGGATTTTCTGTTTCGATATCCAGAGAAGAATTTATAAAATATACGACAAATTTGTAAAGTTCATAGCTCATAAAATAACTGAAAACACACTGTGAAAAGAGCTACATTTATTAGAAAATCTATTGTTTATTTGTAGGGGTGCCATAGTGGTTAGAAAAGAAGGACTCTTGAAACGTGTGGAATATTTCAAAAATTCAATAAACTCATGACCCTTCCTTTTAATAGCTTTTTAGTGAAAAATCTCGTACATGCAGTGATATGTTGTCTCAAAATGTAGAGTAATTTCCTTCCTCTCTTTGCCTTATCCTAGAATTTCTCATTGTTAGTGATTTTAATTTTTGAATAACTCATTGATTTTCATCAGATTGAACTCATTGCCTTCTTGATCACTATTGAAAATAATTGTGAACAAGTATATGAGATGATAATTGTAATTCCTTTCATTCGAGAACACCCTATATATTTGTATAATCATTTACAGTACGCAATGACTGCATACTTTCTCCAAGGGTGGCCTCGATTGATATTTTGACAAATTTTATCAATAATATGCGACCTAATCTGGTTTGTTTTTCGAATTAACCAAAGAACAATGAATAATTTATTCTGGTAATTCACTAAATGAGTCACTGAGATTATTTAGCTAAACTGATATCTAGGGGTATTTTTCTAAATCAACTGAAATAAGTATCAGTTTGTAGTCTCAAATTTTGTTTTCCTCATACAAGATTAAATTGTCCTTTTATTAAAATTTGAAAATGTTTTAGGTGGAAAAAATTTCAATTTTGTCGAGTTCTACTCAATATCCTGTAGGTCAAAAATTTATATTTTATTGAGTTAGTTTGGAATCGCAAGGGTTTTAATTCGATTCATTGAATCAAGGGAAGTGGAGTTCACTCAGAAATATGATCGTTGAAAGTGTTGGATTGTTCTCCTATCCATGACAAAATTCATTCGCTAAAGGATATCGAAAAATATAGATAGGAAAATAGTTGAGCACATGCCTTTACCCCTGAGCAACACTAAATCGAACATTTCGAGAAAAATCTAAAAATTTGCTGGTGGACCAGTATACCAGTGAACAGGGTCACCATATGGGAATATCGAAAACCATAAAAGCTGTGGTTCAATAAGGATGTACCAAGTATACCGATTAGCAAAAAAATGTTTCTTGGTCCCATTTCTAAGATATATTTTCGTGACCACAATAGTTGGAATTATCATATACTTATTGCATTGCCAAACGTTTTGAATCATTTTACATTATTTGGAGCTATTAATGCATCGACCTTTATTACAAAATAAGAGCTCATCCTACATTCAGCCATCAATAACAACTATTTTTCGAAAGTCTGATGATAATTCGATTTAATTTTTGGCCAAAGAGGCATAATATAATATAAGAAATCGAAATGCATATATGATAAACCGGCATTCAGATAACTGATGTTGTCTTTATTTTGTTTACATGAATCCTGAATTTCAAAGTAGGTAGAATGAAATCAAACCATTTCTGTACACCACAACTCCTCTAATGTTATTCCATCAAGAATCTAGGTCTAGGAAACAAGTCGGCCATAGCACCACAAAATATTCTTTTCCTCAGAAAGATAACGAACGACAAAGGAGTAAAAACTACGCGAAAACATGCATCAAGATTCAAGAAAATTAAAACAGTTCGTCGGCTGATATCCATGGCATTTTTTAGCACTTGTTACGCAACTTCATCTCTATTCAACCAACTAAGTAGCTTTAACAATTTTCGACATTCCCATGCACGGTGACCAGCCCAACCGGCACACCCTGTATACCCTTTCCGATTCAGAAGGTATTCCAAAGGGCAGATTCCACATCGCACATGTCCGCACCACAAGAACACTCACAAGCACTTACTTCTTGTTAGATATACTGGTAACTGAAGTTTTCAAGATCACCTCACGCTACCGCACACACTTCCAGATATACCGCGTGTTGTATTTCGATCGTCCCGCCGTTAACGCGTGGTCGAGCGTCGTTCGTCTATCCTAGGATTTGCTTAGTGGCCTCTAAAGCACTGACTGAAGATGATCAAACGCTACTCCGCCATCTAAACTAGAGCGTGACGATTTCCCCGCTAGCGTCATCCCCTGGATCCCCCCTTCTACGGGTTCTGGATAAGCGCGCGTTATTCATCTCCCACCCCCACCATCCTGTATGTCCTGTCATCTGATGGTGACTAATGAATACTCGGTAGGTTGACGATTTTTTTTCTCATCTTTTGGATCGCACCAATGGGAATCGCTCCAGAACTCTGATTCTTCAGGAATGAGTTCAATCTTCAGCCTTTGCCATCGAAGATAGAAAGTACTACAAGGAATTGGAAATCACCCAGCAAACATTAATACATGTTGTAATTAAGTATTTTTGAGTCAACTTCAATACTCGAATATTAATAGAGTACCTACCTGTAACTTTCTATTTAAATTTCACCTGTTCGAAAGTTCGTAATCCAAAAACCTGATGAATCTGGACATTTTTCATCTCTTTGCTGTATTCAGATGCATTACCTTCCTTCCGTAATTATGGTAATTGCCTGATTATAACTTTCTTGTTATTGAATATTTTCGAGCAAAGGTAGTAGATTCTTTCCCTGTGCCCATTCGAAAGGTTTTTTCGCGTGTTTATGAGTTCAAGGTTGAGGTTAAGTGAATCTAGGAGACCCCCACAGTAATGACAAGGTTTCAGAGTTCAACCAGTCAGAATCGAGGATCCGGCTTGTCAATAACAGAAAAGTCCCTGCTCGAGCGCCATTTGTGAGGGCCTTTATTTTGGTGGCCTTTACTTTGGCGCTTCTTGGACGAAGACTTCTACCTACCTGTTTTGGATAACTCGGTAGCTATGAATCATAACCCAGTCTGCTGCAAGCTGCAGCAGTAGTTATGTGGAAGCAAAGACTTGGGTCTGGGGTGGAGGTAGGTTGCTTACGGCTGGAACTTCATAGTTTTGGTATTGTTCAACATACTGTCCCGATAAGTATTTCGTCGTCCTCCGAAGTTTGGATATTCTCAGAGAAGAATTTTTCATTTATCTCCCACCGCCACCTTCGTTTCTCCTATCATCTGATGGTAACTAATGAATATTCGATAGGTGGTTCACGAAATTTGTTTATTTTATCTCTTGGGTCGCTCCAATGTAAATTACTATTATGACAAATGGCCAGAATATTGTCTCCACAACAACTATCATTCTTCAGGAATGAATTCAAACTTCAGCCTTTGCCATCAAAGATAGATAAGAAATCGGAAATCACCCAGCAAACATTAATATATGTTGCAATTGAGTATTTTTGAGTCAGCTCCAATACTAGAGTGGATTTGATATTTTATTAATTACCTGAAACTTATTCTATTTGAATTTTCCCTGTTCGAAAGCTCGGTACCCAAAAACCTGATGAATCTGTACATTTTCATTCCTTCGCTGTATTTAGATAAATTACCTTTCTTTTGAGATTATGGATGTTAACCTGATCATAACTTTCTTGTTTTTGAATATTTCCGAGCAGAGGTAGTAGATTCTTTCCTTGTGCCCATTATTTGGGGTGATATGGAATTTGTTTCGCGTGTTCGTGATTTTAAGGTGACATTGATACTATGAATCATGAGTTGTTGATATCCATATTACATTACATTGGCCTGTCAGCTGCAGCTATAACATTGATTAGAAATTACCCTAATAATAGAACTCGAAGAGTTGCAATTGGTGAGGTGCTCTCATCTCTACTTCCTCTTCAGCGGGGAGTACCACGAGGGTCAATTTTGGGATCAATTCTATTTGCAATCTACACTTCAAATCTCATCAATAATATGAATGAATGTAAAGTGCACTTTTACGCAGATGATACCCAAGTTTATTACAGCTTTCCTCCTCAAAGTGTAGAAGTTTCCTGTGAAATAATCAATAAAAATCTGAATGAGTTTGTTAAAACTGCCACAGACCATTGTCTACTGTTAAACTCTCGTAAGTCTAATGTGTTACTGTTTGGACCCAGGACAAAACGATCTGC
Source organism: Phaedon cochleariae (assembly GCA_918026855.4). NCBI lineage: Eukaryota > Metazoa > Arthropoda > Insecta > Coleoptera > Chrysomelidae > Phaedon > Phaedon cochleariae. The sequence goes on from OU896720.1 coordinate 2,536,445, forward strand.
AGTAATAGAATCCGTAAATATATCAATAAATGGTGAACCAATTCAGCTGGTAGAGGAAGCTAAAAATCTTGGGGTCATCCTTGATCATACTCTTAGATTTGAATAGAATGTTGATAATCTTTTGCGACGTGCATATTCTCCGCTGAAAACTATTTATGGTGTTAGGCATGTTCTTCCTTTTAAATTGAGAGTTATTATGTGTGAAACTCTCGTTTTATCACATTTCAATTATGCCAATTGTGTCTATGGACCACATTTAACAAAACTTTACAAAAATAAGATACAGAAGCTCCAGAATTGATGCTTGAGATTGATGTATGGAATGAAAAGAGGCCAGAGAATCTCTCATAAGATGAGAGATGCTGGTTGGCTGACTATGGAAAACAGGAGACTTCATCAGACCGCTAACCTCTTTCATAGAATTATCATCATAAAAAACCTTCCTATCTCCATAAAACAATTGTTTTCCGTACGGACGTTCACAATGTGAATATTAGGTTTAGAGGAGTACTGTCTCTTCCCTCTTTCAAATCAGAACTTTTCCGAAGATGCTTCAGTTATCAAATATGCCATATTTACAATAATATTCCACATTAATTGAAATCAGCAGTGTTTCATAAATTCAAAACGAATATATTTTCGCATCTGTTTAATTCAAATCAATAACAACATTCAGACTTCCTATTATGTTCCCATTTGTGTATCAGTTATCATCCATATGATACTATTTTTTCACTTTTTCTAATTTCTTCCCTTGTTGTTCCTATATGTTGAATTGTAGAGGTATTTGAGGGTTAAGTGGTAAAGCAATTCAGTGGACGGAGTCATCTAGAAACTGAGTTGAACTTTGCCCTTTGTTTCTGAAAATTATTATCCACCCATACTTTATATATTATTTTCTATTCAGAAGTAATGAATACGTTTATTATTATTATTATAATTATTATTATTATAATTATTATTATTATTATTATGTGCTTTCGAGGCCTAAATCCAGGAGATTTTCGAAGTCCTGGCAAGGTTGGAGAGTTCAACCAATCAGAATCAAGGATTTGGCTTGTCAGTGACAGAAAAGTCCCTGCTCGGGCGCCATTTGTGAGGGCTTTCATTCTGGCTTCCTTTTAGTTTGGCGCTTCTCGGACGAAGACTTCTGGTACCTGTTTCGAAAACTCGGGCTCTAGATTTTTTGTGAAGGTGAGTTATTTCACCTTCTCCTCACTCAAACCTATAAATCATAACCCTGCCTGCTGCAAGCTGCAAAAGTAGTTGTGTGAAAGCAAAAACTCAAGTCTGAGATAGAGGAAGATTGCTTAGGACTGAAGCTTCATAATATTGGTGTTGTTCAACATACTATCACGATAAGTATTTCATCGACCTTCCGAAGTAATATTCTAGTTTATACTACTCAATTCAATGTTTATGTTCCGAATTGATAAGAATTATCTCTTATCACGCTATCCTGCTCGTCTTGTCATCTGGTGACTAATAAATACTCAGTAGGTGGTTGGGGAGGTTGCTTTTCATCTCTCGCACCAAAGGAAATTCATATTATGACAATGGCAAGAACTCAAAATTTCCTCAGAGAGAGTTCAATCTTCGGTCTTTGCTATCAAATATATAAAGTACTACAAAAAAAATCATGAATCACATGGCGAATGTTATCATCTCGCTTTTTTTTATATTCCATCCCCACCATTTTGTTTTTTCTTTGTCCTGTGGTTCATTGTCACTAACGAATACTTGGTAGAGATGTTTGCCTTGTTGACGAGGTATCTTTAATCTTTCGAATCGAATGAAAGGATGTTCTGAAATTGTTGCTAAGGTAAGTTCTAGAGTAGCGGTGAACAAGAGAGAGGAGAGGTATTCTTGAACTTACAGTTTGATAACAAGGGCTCATTTATCATTGCAAGATTAGTTGTAGTTATATGTATATTGGAAATATAATTGGAAATGCAATTATTGTTAGTGACAGCAAAGTTTGATACATCAGTTAATACATACTAGTGTGTTGAAATTTTTATTGCTTACAAACTATATCAGGCGATTGGTATCCTGAGAGTATAATACATCATGACCGATTATGTGATAAGGAAGGAGAGGAGAGGTATTGGAATTTTTCGGAACTCCTAGATTCTATAGGTTTCTGAAAAAACTTTCGTCGACAAGGAATGCCAAAGATTATTGACGTTGAATTGCACCATGTTGATTGGTTTCCCAAACTGCAATTTCAGCTCGAATTTCATTGAAAGTTATGCATGTGTTGCTTCCATCAACAAATCATGAGTGTAAACGGTACTCTTGTTCTTATTGGTATGCGAATTCGTTGTTTCAAGAATCATCATCCATTTCCCTGGATACCATTGGTGCACCACCTGAATGTAAATCTTGCTATAATAAATTATTGTTTCATAATGAAGTCTCATACACATTTGACAAGATACCTATAGACAAGAATTACTTTCAAGAACAATCATTGTCTTTGGAAACTCCAAAATTTCAAATACTGACTAGCAAGTGATTGATGTTCCATTTGTTTATTTCCAATCTCCACAATCTATCGACTGGTGATATTTTCTGGGAATCCTGCAATACACGTCTCATCAAATTATTTGGCATTGCGCCATGATCCATTCAAGACCTAAATATCTCTTGATAGAAATAAGAGTGCAAACACTCAATTGAAAAAATAATGATTGAATCATTATTTTTTCAATTGAGTGTGAAATTTTCATATTATTTCCTCCAAATCCATAACCATAATAATTAGCAAACTGTTATATGACATACCTATCAATTCGTCTTTGAACATCTATGAGAAGCTATATAATTAGCCTCGCCGTTCTATAAACAAAAGGGTTTTGTTAAAGTGAAAGTAAAAGATGGATAGACGAGATTTCTGAACATTTCTCGTGGAAGTATCTACAGTGTGCCCTTAAATGGTCTGTACAAAATCTCAGCATTTCCCTCACCCACAAATTACTTCATTTCCGAGATACATGGTGGTAGAGTTGAAAAATAAAAGTCGAATTTCTTGAACTTATCACTTTAAAAATTGGTAGCAGGGGCTTTTTCCGGGATGTGAAACCCGAATACGGATATCTTACGAAGATAAATTAACCCGATTGAAGATTCCATTTCTCAAAGAAAGACGAGCCAGAGGAGATGCTATTCTGACATACCGCATACTGCACGATACATTCTCCATTGACATGCAGCATATTTTTTAGCTGAACACTGACCCCAGGCTGAGAGGCCATAGCATGAAGCTCAAACGCGAAAAATTCAAGTCCACCGTTAGGCAAAACTTTTTCGCCAACAGAGTATTCGGGCTATGGAATTCACTCCCAGAGGCCGTTGTGACAGCTCCAGGCATAAACAGTTTCAAAAATGGTTTTGACTGGTTCCAGTATTCCAGCTTCTGACTGTACCAACTGTGCTGATGTTCCTTATTGTCTATATTAACAATTTCGATTCTTATGTTTATACGATACCACTCACTTGTATTGTTAGGTTGATTTTGTATACTCATGGGCATAATAGGCTTTGCCTCTGCCCTTATTGTCAGTTAATAATAATAATAATAATAATAATCTTTTCACTGTGGCCATTAGAGGGTGCTTTCCAAGGCACTTCTTATGGTTTAGAATGACCATAAATTTTTTCTCATTGTAGTTTTTCCACTTCCTCTGTAGAAGAAATAAATTTCCGAATATTTGCAAGCACAAAAAGGTACACTTGTGAGAATACGCTGAATAATCAAGTCGTTTTCAAGATATTTCAGTTTGCTGTTATCTTCGTGGATGTAATTTGGTCAGTGAATGAGCACTGCAGTCGAAATAATTTTTTTGTGTACAGCAGCTTTAGGAACACCCTATATAAAAAAGTTAAAGGGCGTCGAATTTGCAAGAGTTTTCTAATGGTGTCGAGGAAATATCGAGTGTGATATCACCAAGCAGGTGAATGGATCGTCCCTGGATTAGTCGGGGCTGAATTCCAAAAAAAGCCCTCCGTTACAATCCTAGAAGCATTTCATGTAACAATTGGATAAATGCTGTTAACCCCCTATTTTGACCCCGCTGAATCCGAAAATAACGTTTATCAAGTCGAAATTCCAACCGGAAGTGAGATATTCAAGATGGCGTCCAGAATACCCCTGAAATCAAATTATTTTCTACTTTCGGTCAGCTATACGATTGAGGTGTCGATGTCTATGTTTTCGGGGGTGTGGAATACGATGAGACACTCAAATTATGATTTGGAGCTTTGAAAGTTCATCGAATGATCAAATTTTGACGAAATGGGCCAAAATTCCAAAGAACTTGTGAAAACGTGTTGTATAATGTACATGCTTGCATACGTTTTCGAGGGTGCTCAATACGTTTATGAGCCAAAAAAGCATTTGAACATTGTCCAAGACTTCATTTCTTATATTTTGAAAAAAAAAAGTTCACTATTAGTAGTCTTCCTCATCTTTTCTGCTCCATTCGTCTCCCTGGCGCCACACTGCTTCGTGCCGCAGTGGCCGCAGAGCCCCATGCAGCCACAAGCTCCAAATTCGGGACATGACTTGGGAATAGGTAACAAAGTCATCAAGATTGGGACATACCGTCCATCACCAATTTACCAGCCGCAATTAATCGGGTCTGGTGAATCAAGATACTGATCATGGGCGTTAAACCACACACCAGTACCTAAAAAGATAACAGACTCAAATTAAAATCCCTCGATTTTTTCTATTTTCTTTTTCTTCCTGTTAATTTCATCTGCAAGTGGCACCGAAAAATGTGTTGATGGATGCATCAGTGGTAGATGGCAAAAATCATTCGCACTGTCCCAAAAATTGCAACACGGGCTGCGTCTGCCGTTGTAATGTCCGGTTCAACTTGAAATAAAAATGATATTAGTATAAAAACGGCTGACAGTTCTAATTCACCATGTGTCTAAGAAAAGGGACGCAACAAACCTTGTATAAAGCTGGCATCACAAACTGTCCAACCAAACGGAGATCCTCGGTGGCTATATCAGGAGTCTTTCCAAGCTGACTAAGGAGTTTACAGTAGTTTTCTTCAATGCACTGCTTCCACCGTCCTGTTTTTGTGGCAGACCCTCATCAAGATTTTGTATCACATTGGGTGATTGCGTGGAAATCCATCAGGTTTTTGATCTGTTGTGATGTGAGCTTTCTACATAGTTAATGAATTGGAATATACTTTCTATCTCGGAAAGTACCACACATCACCCGGCATTCCTTGCATTTCATAATTTCAAAGTGATAGATGAATAATGAAATCACACTAGTGTCTTTAACAGAAACAACAAAAGCCTCTCTTTCGGTTTTTACGCATGGAGTATATTCCAATTCACGAACTATGTAAGAAGCTTGCACCAAAACAGATCAAAAACCTGATGGCTTTCCACGCAATCACTGGATGTGATACTACATCTAAGTTAGCGTCAGTCACAAAAACAGGACGGTGGAAGCAAGTACATAGAAGAAAACTACTGTAAACCCCTCAGTCAGCTTGTAAAAACTCCCGATCTAGCCCCCGATGATCTCCGTTTGGTTGAACAGTTTGTGGTGCAAGCTTTATACAAGGTTTGTTGCGTCCCTTTTCTGAGACACATGGTGAATAAGAACTATTAGCCGTTTCGATACTACTACCATTTTTATTTTGAGTTGGACCGGACATTACAACGGCAGACGCAGCCCATGTTGCAATTTTTTGGACAGTGCGAATGCTTTTCGCCATCTACCACTGATGTCCTCCGTCAACACATTCTCCGGTGCTACTTCCAGGTAAAATTAACAAGAAACATAAAAAGAAATTTGAACAAATCGAAGGATTTTAATGTTATTCTGTTCTTTTTTCTGATACTAGTGTGGATTAAGGCCCATAATCAGTACCTATCCTGATTTATAAGACCCGATTAATTACGGCTGGAAAATTGTTGATGGACGATATGTTCCAATCCTGATGACTTTGCCACCTATTCTCAATTCATTTTCCGAATTTGGAACTCGTGGCTGCAAGGGGCTCTCTCAAAATATAAGAAATGAAGGCTTGGACAATGTTCAAATGCTTTTTTGGCTCATAAACTTATTGAGCACCCTCGAAAGCGTATGCAAGCATATACATTATGCAACACGTTCTCACAAGTTCTTTGGAATTTTTGTCTATTTCGTCAAAATTTGATCATTCGATGAACTTTCAATGCTCCAAATCATTTTTTGAGTATCTCATCATATTCTACACCCCCGAAAACATAGACATCGACACCTCAATCGTATAGCTGACCGAAAGTAGAAAATAATTTGATTTTAGGGGTATTTTGGACGCCATCTTGAATATCTCACTTCCGGTTGGAATTTTGACTTGATAAACGGTATTTCCGGATTCAGCGGGGTAGAAATAGGGGGTTAACGTCATTTATCCAATTGTTACATGAAATGCTTCTAGGATTTGGTTTTTCGCAAAACAAGCCCCGACTAGATGGAGTTCGAGAGCATCAGCGTATGTCTGGGTGCTGAACACTATATGTGGGAACAGTATCCTAGAACCGACCATATCTGTGCTTCGTATATCATTAGGTGGAAAGTACCTTCTCGCATGGAATACAAATCCAAGCTGTTGTGAAACAGCCTTTGCGATGGATCTGAATTTTCCCATGAAGGAGGTTTTTTTTTATGTTCTGGTTCCCACGAAAAGGGATATCCTGTAATGTTCAGAGAACATCGTGAGAACCAAGGGAAATAAGGTAGGAATCAGTGTTCTTCTTGAATTTTTTAAGGTTATATGCCTCGGGGAACACCTTCCTTCGCAATGTGTTCCAGAGCCTTGCTGTTCGTTGGATGAACGGGTATGTGGAAAGAGATGTTCTGCAGGTCCCCAAAGTGACCACGAAGGGGTGCGAAGCCTCAACTCAACGAGTATTGCTGATAGAAATACCGAGCATAGATATAATAGATATAATGATAAAGTATTATTAGATATTCTTACAGCAGGGTAGACACCATCTTCCTTGAATGATAGATATTTCATGAAACGTCTATTGATTCGTTCAAGTCTATGTATACAGTCTGTCCAAGATAAGGTTGAACAGCATGGGGATCTCGAAAACGGTAAGAGATACGAAATCGGTTAAATGGGGAAAAAGTTGCGCATTCGGAGGCTCATATCAAGAGCCTTCGAAAATTTTGAAAATTATTTTTAGTTTTTGAGTTATATCGAAAAAAGTGAATTTTTGGAATTTCTATTTTATTTTTTTTCTCCGTTATTATTATAGATACAGCAAAACTGAGAATACTTTTTCATAGCAACTTTTGATGACGGTCAACGTGGTGATACCGATTTTTTCATGCAACGTTTCGTATTCGTGGAACCATCATCAACTTTTGTTTTTTGAATACGGTCCTGATAATTTTTTCACAGATTCTAAAAGGTTTTTTTATTCTGAATTCAATCATGTATTATACAAGGTGGTTCATTTGTGTTTCGACCTATTTTTGGCCATCATCGATGTTTTTTCGAAACTCCAAAGGAAATATGCCATCAGTTCCACTTATTTTGAAGGAAAATTAGTCAACACACTAATACCTCATCAACTGGTTTCAATCAACAACCCATTTCATTTTGCAGAAACAAAAATGCCATCCATACAAATTCAGAATATGTCAAGCGCTAAAACCAGGCGATGACGAAAGGCGCAAGACATTCTGTGAGTGGTATACCAGGAAATGTTAAAATTTTGCAGATTTCTTTCGAACAATCATCTGGACTGATGAAAGCATGGTCACTAATCATGGTAGCTTCGATCGAAAAAATACACATTATTGTTCACGAGAAAATGAACATTTATACATTACAGCGAGACACCAACACCGTTTCGGCTTTAATATGTGGGTTGCAATATTTGGTACACGAATTATTGTTCCTTCTATTTACCATGAAACACAGACTTCCGAACGTTATAGAAATTCGCTTGAGAATCATCTTGAGGAAGCTCTGGATGATTTACCGATTGCGGAAGTTCAGAACTCTGTTGGTTTCAACAAGATGGGGCTCCGGTACATAATTCCAGAGAAGTCCGTGCGTTTTTATCCCTTGGCCGGCGCGGTCGCCTGATTTGACACAGCTGGATTTTTTCTTAGGGGATATATCGAACTTTGTACACGCAAATAACTTTGAGGATGAAGAAGAACTAAGGGACAGTGTCTTCGAAGCATTCAATAGAATAACCCCAGAAATGCTTAGCAATGTCTTAGAAACAACTGTGAGAAGAGGATATCTTTGTTCAGAAAATAATGGTTATCATTTTGAACATTTGTTATGAATGTCTCTGTAGGTACTGTCAAAGTTAAGTTGTTAAAGTAATTCGTGTAAGAATTCATCAACAATTTTAAACGCTGCATTGATCGAATGATGTAGTGAAATATTTTTTATTCACTTTTCAGTATTGAATAACTAATCCATCAAGTTTGACACTAAATGATAAGAAATAAGTGAAACTGATGGCTTTTTTTCTTTTGGAAGTTCGAAAAAACATTGATGATGGATAGAAATAGGTCGAAACACATTCGAATCACCTTGTATAGTACATTGTTGAATTCAGAATAAAAAAACTTTTCAGAATCTGTGAAAAAATTATCAGGACCGTATTTAAAAAACAAAAGTTGATGATGGTTCCACGAATACGAAACGTCGCATAACAAAATCGGTATCACCACGTTAAACCTCATCAAAAGTTGCAATGAAAAAGTATTTTCAGTTTTTCTGTATCTCTGATAATAACGGAGAAAAAAAATAAAATAGAAATTCCAAAAATTCACTTTTTTCGATATTGCTAAGCATTTCTGGGGTTATTCTATTGAATGCTTCGAAGACACTGTCCCTTAGTTCTTCTTCATCCTCAAAGTTATTTGCGTGTACAAAGTTCGATATATCCCCTAAGAAAAAATCCAGCTGTGTCAAATCAAGCGACCGCGCCGGCCAAGGGATAAAAACGCACGGATTTCGCTGGAATTATGTACCGGAGCGCCATCTTGTTGAAACCAACAGAGTTCTGAACTTCCGCAATCGGTAAATCATCCAGAGCTTCCTCAAGATGATTCTCAAGCGAATTTCTATAACGTTCGGAAGTCTGTGTTTCATGGTAAATAGAAGGAACAATAATTCGTGTACCAAATATTGCAACCCACATATTAAAGCCGAAACGGTGTTGGTGTCTCGCTGTAATGTATAAATGTTCATTTTCTCGTGAACAATAATGTGTATTTTTTCTATCGAAGCTACCATGATTAGTGACCATGCTTTCATCAGTCCAGATGATTGTTCGAAAGAAATCTGCAAAATTTTAACATTTCCTGGTATACCACTCACAGAATGTCTTGCGCCTTTCGTCATCGCCTGGTTTTAGCGCTTGACATATTCTGAATTTGTATGGATGGAATTTTTGTTTCTGCAAAATGAAATGGGTTGTTGATTGAAACCAGTTGATGAGGTATTAGTGTGTTGACTAATTTTCCTTCAAAATAAGTGGAACTGATGGCATATTTCCTTTGGAGTTTCGAAAAAACATTGATGATGGCCAAAAATAGGTCGAAACACAAATGAACCACCTTGTATAATACATGGTTGAATTCAGAATAAAAAAACCTTTTAGAATCTGTGAAAAAATTATCAGGACCGTATTCAAAAAACAAAAGTTGATGATGGTTCCACGAATACGAAACGTCGCATGAAAAAATCGGTATCACCACGTTGACCGTCATCAAAAGTTGCTATGAAAAAGTATTCTCAGTTTTGCTGTATCTCTAATAATAACGGAGAAAAAAAATAAAATAGAAATTCCAAAAATTCACTTTTTTCGATATAACTCAAGAACTAACAATAATTTTCAAAATTCTCGAAGGCTCTTGATATGAGCCTCCGAATGCGCAACTTTTTCCCCATTTAAGCGACTTCGTATCTCCTACCGTTTCCGAGATCCCCATGCTGTTCAACCTCATCTTGGACAGACTGTATAAACATTATAGTATGGGCACTATATGACAGAAGCATACTCAGTTTTAGAGCGAACATAGGAGTTATACAAAGGAGCAGTGTATCCGTTTTCGTAAAATCGCGAGTATTTCTGACAATAAAACCAAAAGCCCTAGAGCATCTTTCGGTGATTTTATTCATGTGAATTGTTACAATCGAACACTTTTTTTGGCGTTCAACAGCAGATGATTTTTTATGCACCAGGTATATACCCTATCTAGTGCAATTTGTAAGGTATAGCACAATCACTCATGCATTTTATCCTCTTATATAATTTCAGATCATCCGCATATAACAAACAGTTGACTCCAAGGTCCTCAATAATGTCATTGATGAATAGATTGAAGAAAAGCGGTCCCAGGACAGAGCCTTGTGGAACGCCAGATGTTGTTACAAAACTCACGAAACTGGAACCAAGACATTCTACGTAAGGAGAGCGGTTTCTTAAATAAGAGTTAAAGAAAGTACTCAAGTTACCTGAGAATCAAAAACCATCCAATTTACTGAGTAATATATTATGATCTAGCTCATCGAAGGCTTTGGAGAAATCTGTGTAGATAAAATCGACTTGAGCATTATCATCGAACACGTTAGTTATGAACTGGGTGATACAAAAGAGATTGGAGGTAGTTGATCTCCCTTATTTGAAGAAACCGTGCTGAAATTTGATTGTTTACATGATTGAAAAGTGGTTTATTTATTTATGCCTGAGAGAAATCTCGATAGGAGCCTTTTTTTCAATATGATATATTATGTAGATGAATGGTGTGGGGTCACCATCTTGTATGTCCTATTGATAATGTCTATCCAAATACGTCGAAATGATAGTAAACATAAGCTAGATATTCAAGTCAATGATAAGGTTATAGAAGCATCAAATTGTGTGAAATTTTTAGGGCTCACTTTGGACAGTAACTTGAAGTTCACAACACATTGTGATAATCTCATGAAAAATTTGAATACGAAATGCTACCAGATTAGGTTTTCGAGAACCGTTTTGAACAAAGAGGCACTATTATTATTTTACCATGGTCAACTTCAGTCTCTATTGATATACGGCATTTTGATTTGGGGTAGCTCATCTTCTATGAAATATGTTTTCATAACTCAGAAAAGAATAGTCAGATGCATTGCCAATGCTTCTATGAAAACTTCCTGTCGAGGTTTATTCATAGGATATAATATTCTGTCAATTTATGGTTTATACATTCTGGAATTATTAGTGTATATACATAAAAATGTTGATCGATTTGCAAAAAATGAAACCGTTCATAATTACGACACTAGAATAAAGAAACATCTCCACCTGCCCAAAAATCGTTTATCATTTTGTTAAAAATCTTACCAAACCATCGGTCTTATAAGCTATATAATATAATACCTGAAGAGTACAAATTGTTGAGAGAATTGAAACAATTCAAAATGAAGATTAAATCTGTGATATTGACGATAGTCCCATATAGTATTGAAGAGTTCATTGATTATTTCAGATAAGGCTTGTTCAATGTCAATGTATAGGTATATTATGTTTGTTTTGTTTTATACCAATGTATATGTATATTTTTATCTGCAATTCCTGTATGAATTGTTTCATGACTTGTCCCATAACTTGTATAAGTTCTTTCATCATAGACCCATCGCTATTATTCCAATCATATGAAAAATTTTTGAAATTCTCATTAAGAACAGACTAATGAGTTATTTTGAAACGAATATTTTATTGCATCAGCATCAATACGGCTTTCGGAAAAATCACTCTACTATAAAAGCTGTCAGGAGACTGGTGGATGGCATAGTCGACGGCTTTGAAAACGGTGAACACACATCTGTCACCCTATGTGACCTAAGCAAGGCCTTCGACTGTGTCAACCACTCAGTACTTCTACAAAAGCGTGAATGTTATGGAATCAGGGGTACTACCTACAACTTTTTTGAGTCTCACATAAAGGACAGACAACAATATGTGTTTTTTAATGGAACAGTTTCCGAAACTAAACTAGCAACGATAGGAGTGCCTCAAGGCTCCGTTCTTGGACCCCTCCTATTCATAATATATGTCAATGACATATTCTATCACCTTCAGCCATCCGATTGCATTCTTTTTGCGGACGACATTACTTTCTTCCACTCAGGCAACAGTATTGCCACATTACAACAAAATGATCTCACCACACAAAACAAAGTAGACGAGTGGCTTAAACCGAATGGACTCGTCAACAATCCAGGAAAAACTCAAAAAATTGTCTTTTCTATGAATAAAGATGTCTCTCACGGCAATGTCAAACTCCTTGGGATGACCCTCGACAGTAAACTCAAATGGTACGACCATATTGATTATCTAAGTAAAAAACTATCCACTCAAATTTTTTTATTAAGAACTTTGGAGAAATCATTCAGCTCAACGGCCATCAGAATGTCGTATTTCTCACTTTTCCATTCACATCTGGTCTACGGAATAACCTTGTGGGGCAACTCCTCACAGGCTGAACGGATATTTATCCTCCAAAAAAAGGCCGTCAGAATAATTGATGGTGCAGGACCCAGGGATACATGGCTCCCTGGGTCAGATATTTTCGAAATTGAATATTATGACTTTACCAGCTTTATATATATTTCATTGTCTTCTAGAGATCCACGAGAACATTCATTTATTCATTAAGCATAATAACATACACAACTACCATACAAGAAATAGAAACTCACTTATCAACCCAAGATTACGACTGGAAACCTCATCCAAAAACTCCTTAAATGTCGATCTGTACAATAAACTTCCTGATAATCATAAGAACCAGAATACCACCAAATTTAAAACCTCAATCAAACAGATGTTACTGAGGTTCAATTTTTATTCTATTAGAGAATACCAATGTGCCGAATTTACTGAATACCCACCTTCCCAGTGACACAGTATCTCTCCATTTTATCGACCATATTTGAGTATGTTTATGTTTGTCTCAACTTGTTTTATATTTGTTATTATCATTTGTTTGTATTTTACAAGTATTCAAATGATTACCTTGAATACTACTGACCTGTGTAATTGAAAGTATTTCAAATCACTAAATATCTATCTATCTATCTATCTATCTATCTATCTATCTATCTATCTATCTATCTATCTATCTATCTATCTATCTATCTATCTATCTATCTATCTATCTATCTTTGAAAGTGGACCAATAAATCTATCTATCTATCTATCTATCTATCTATCTATCTATCTATCTATCTAGCTATCTATCTATCTATCTATCTATCTATCTATCTATCTATCTATCTATCTATCTATCTATCTATCTATCTATCTATCTATCTATCTATCTATCTATCTATCTATCTATCTATCTATCTATCTATCTATCTATCTATCTATCTATCTATCTATCTATCTATCTATCTATCTATCTATATCTATCTATCTGTCTATCCCATGGAAAAAATTATTGCAAATAGTGCGAAGCTCTTACAAAATTGAGTATTAGCCTTCCAATGTAAGTACGTTGTAGTTGTCAATTATTTGTTTTGGCATATCTCTGTGACTGACTAAAATGTATACCTAGTGGTTAATTACCTATTATGATGTGGAAACATAAATAGTTAGCATATTTTATGTGCTGTTCCACTTTTATGCTCTGTTGTTCAGGTCCATTCGTATAATTTTACTGCCCATCTAACTACCGCCTTAATAAAGTTTGTGGTCGTGTTTTAGAATTACTCATTGACTCATTGTACCACGCGCTACGTAACTATGATATTTACATGTCGAATTTTTTTCCAAAACCGCGAGTAGCCTGACCCATCTCTACTAGTTTTTCGATGTGTTGTTCACAGAGTGAGCCAAACTGAAGTGGCCAAAAATAGAAACCGACACCTTGAGAATCCCTAGAATTTCCAGCGCCTTCTTTTCAAATAGTTTCATGTATTCACCGATTCGAAATCTCAATTAGTTCCAGTATATACAGGGCGTGCAGAAAGATTTGGGTCGCTATCTAGCTACAACAAAGAAACAAGTTCGGAATAAAATTTTGGATTTGCCTGAGGAATAATTAGAAAGAGTGAATGACATGTTCTTTGATAAAAAAAAACAGTTGAAATCAAACTGATATTCTACTTACGCTTAGGTATATATACAGTGTCATTCATAAAGTTGGCACCATATGGAAAAAGTTTCGATAATAATTTATTTCGAAACTCGACTTGGGCGTCAAGTTTTGCTTAAAAATAAATTAAAAATTGTCTACTCCGTCGGAGTCACGTGACATTCGCTACATGTCAAAAGTTGAATTTTGCTGAATTAATAGCTGAAAATAGGCTTTTTTGTTTGAATTAAAAAAAATTAATGGGGAAAGTTTTTTTTTATTCCAATTCCACATATGTTTCCCGAATTTGAATGTTCTAATGCAACTTTTAGTTCTTGATGTTTTTTTGATTCTTGCAATTGTAACTTCGACAAAACTATACTGAACTTCGGGTAGATACTTAAAGCAGTTTGTTGATATTTTGATAGATGGATTCGGAGTAATTTCAATACCTGAAGAAGTCGATTTAAGTGAATTTCGCTCCTGAACGGTTGACGATACATCAACTTTGCATCACACATAATAGAAATTTGAATTATTATTTTCTGAAGAAAATAATATTTTTGTCGATTACTAATGATTGAAAGTTGATCGCATGATGGATGTACTATTATTAAATAGTTTCGTCGCTGTTATTCTTTCTAATATTACAGACCTTCCGTGGAAATTGGAAAAATATCAAAAACTGAAAATTGAGACAGAATGTTCAAATTCCAGACACATATGTAAAATTGGAATAAAACAACTTCTCTTCGTGAACTTCTTCGAAATTCAAACGAATGAGCCTAATTTTAGCGAATAATTTGAAAAAATTTAACTTTTCACATGGATCGAAAGTCCAAGTAGTCCATTTTCCATATTTTTTCAGGCAAAACTCAACGCCCTAATCGAAGTCCAAAATAAAATATTATTGAAAATTTTCTCCATATTGTCCTGACTTTATAAATGAGACTATATATACAGGGTCTTTCAGAATGCTCGACGTTAGAAATATTTTTTGGCATTCTCCATTATTTCCCTGTATAAGCTTTCCTGCTGGAAAATTTCAGTGGGGTCGGTGACGGTCAAATTATCAAAATCTCCAAATTGAACTTTTCACTTCACCAACGCTGGGGCGCCATTGGAATAATGATGGTGAATCTAGTTGAGCCAAAATATACATTTTCATTTCAAAAAGTTCAATGAAAATCAGTTAGGGAGTTTGGAACTGTGAATAAAAAACTATTTTTTTCTACGGCTATAATACCCCAATCAGCCAAAGTACGTCTTAAAGGCGTCTTTAAGACGTACATGTCGGGACATAAGTACGTCTTAAAGACGTACATATTACGCCCAAGATACGTCTTTAAGACGTCTTTAAAACGTACATTTTCCACTAATATGTACGTTTTTAAGACATCTTTTTTAGGTGTTTCAGGTCCATGACCTCAAATTGATCTTTCAAATTACGGAAAAATCACATAGTTTCAGTTGATTTTCACCTGTGTACTGAAGTTAGCAACAAGTGCAGACAAGCAAAAAAAAAGGGAAATAAACGACTTCATCAAACGGTAGACACAAGCGGTCGGTCACCCATTCAAGTACTAACCGCGCTCTTTGTTGCTTGACTTCGATGATTATACCATATTCACTTCTTCTGTTACTCTGTTTGTTCTATATATCACATAACAAGGTTTTACTTAGTTTAACATGTCCTTGTGTCTGTTTTCAATCAAAACGTGCAAGTTAAATTTGACTCACTTTGAATCGTCCGATTGATTTGAAATTTGGCAAGTAAATATTATTCCGGTGACAATTCGTTGTGAAATTATTATTGAATGGAAGAAACAGAATGGCGGATCCAATATGGCGAACGATGTGGCATATGGTTTTCTGATTATGGTCTGATCTGATTCAAAATTGGCATCTGAAGGATTTCGAGATCAGAGATTATAACTCCTTTTGTCGAAAATGAAAAATCCAAGATGTCGGCTTCAAAATGGCGGACGAGTTTTGTGATTATAGTCCAATTTTATTCAAAATTGATTACTATGGGACTTTTGGGGTCGGAGAATATGATTTTTTTGTAAAAAATCGAGAATCTAACACGAAGGCTCCAAAATGTCGGACGAAAAAATTCAAAAACATCACTTTTGTTGAAAATAAGAAAAAACTGAACAATTGAAAATAAAAAACGTGAAGAGATGACATTTTGTTTTTCTTCAGAAAATAACTTACATTACTGTTCTATAAGTCGAAATGACGTTCTGGAATGTACGTCTTTAAGACGTCTTTTATACGACATGGGAGGAACGACGTGGATACGACCTAAAATGTACGTCTTGAAGACGTAAATTCGTGTACGTCTTTAAGATTTACATGGATTTACATCTTAAAGACGTACTTTTTACGTCCCTGGACGTAAAGACGTAAGTAAGTCGTAAAATGTACGTCTTTAAGATGTCTGGTGCTGATTGGGACAAGATTGCTCTTGTTTTACTGTGTTCCATACATCAATAAGGTACTTCGTATTTCATCAATTTCATTTCCGTATCTGATATCACAATGCCTCCATTGGGTTATTATTCCAAAAAAAAACTCATCGCCCACGGAATGTCAAATTTCAAGCAATGACAGCTCTGTCTAATAGATGAGCATTACTTGACAGGAAATCAGATGGCTACAAGACCAAGACATCGAAAATGCCGCTGTTATCTACTATAGTCGTAGAAAAATTATAGTGTATAACTTGCACGGAATGCTAATTTCCAACTAGAATGATCGCAGAAAGAAAGAAACCTACTGACTCCAATGAGAATCACCTAGGGAGTTTGGAGCTGTGAATGAAAAACAATTTTTTTCTACGGCTATAACACAAGATTGCTCTTGTTTTACTGTGTTCGATACATCAATAAGGTACTTCGTATGTCATCAATTTTATTTCCGTATCTGATATCACAATTGTGTTATTATTCCAAAAAAAACTCATCGCATACGGAATGTCAAATTTCAAGCAATGACAGCTCTGTCTAATAGATGAGCATTACTTGACAGGAAATCAGATGGCTACAAGACCAAGACATCGAAAATGCCGCTGTTATCTACTATAGTCGTAGAAAAATTATAGTGTATAACTTGCACGGAATGCTAATTTCCAACTAGAATGATCGCAGAAAGAAAGAAACCTACTGACTCCAATGAGAATCACCTAGGGAGTTTGGAGCTGTGAATGAAAAACAATTTTTTTCTACGGCTATAACACAAGATTGCTCTTGTTTTACTGTGTTCGATACATCAATAAGGTACTTCGTATGTCATCAATTTTATTTCCGTATCTGATATTCCAAAAAAAACTCATCGCATACGGAATGTCAAATTTCAAGCAATGACAGCTCTGTCTAATAGATGAGCATTACTTGACAGGAAATCAGATGGCTACAAGACCAAGACATCGAAAATGCCGCTGTTATCTATTATAGTCGTAGAAAAATTATAGTGTATAACTTGCACGGACTGCTTAATTCCAACTCGAATGATTTCAGCATTCGCCTATGGCTCATGCTGCAAAACCTACAAGGTTTACATGAACTTTTTTTTTTAAGAAAGTACCTATTTATTTCGACTGTGGCTACTGTGGCTCTTTCGCGTATTTTATAGCTGGTCTATCGGTGATGTTGAAGAAAAAGATATAAAGCATCAAAGCTGCCTGATGGGCTATCAGCGACTGGGTAAATAAAGAGAATTATTATAAATATCTCATTAAAAGAAAAACTGTATACAATTCTACAGAAATAACCGTGGGCTGTGGTATTTTTAGCGGAGACTGAAGCAAAAGCGATGTAATTTTATACATAGTCCAGAACCGTGCCAAACCATATAGGGCGGCACGGTTCGAGTCGAAATGTTGTCGATTCGTTGCAACGTTCGGCTCTGATCCAGAGGCCAGCACTGCTTCGGATCAGTGCCGTGGCGAGGGATTGGCTTTTTAATGAAAAAAACAACATTCAGGTAACTTTATAAAAACTTTAAGCATTCTAGATTTAGACATCTAAACATTGAAGACCTAAAGAGTCTTGAATGGATTCAGTTATGAGAAAATTGAGATTCTATCATCACTGACATCTACATTCTGATACAGAACTAGATTTTCAAAGTTTTGGTAAGATAAGAAACTGGTTGGAAATCAAAATTTCATGTTCTGATATCATTCTATTAATTTATGTCTATATGTTCTTGGATGTATGATAAACTGATATTCATGGAACGAAATTTTGAATTGAGAAAACCTAATCACGAATCTGCGATTGATGGTCTATAAAAACAACAAGCTTCCATCGTTCAAGTTTGAACCCCTTTGATTGGGTGAAAGTATTGAAAAGGAATATTCTCAGATATAATTATGAACATAAGAAAATGGATATACCGGGTGGCTACGGAAGTATTGCCTACGGAATATCTCAGTTATTGTATGAGGTAGGTTTGTGAAATTTGAAGCGTCGATATAATGACATAAGAGCTAGAATTTGAGCATATTGACATGTCGAAGTTAACTTCCGGTCTGATCGGAAGTAACATAAACTTTCTTATTCTAAATAGAAACCCTATTTTTTTTCGCTTTATTCAGCATTCAATTCCCTTTCTAATGGCATATCACAAGTTGGTATCTAACCACAAACTAGATCAGAAAAAAAATATTATTGAAATTCACCGAGTAGGCCGTGGAAGCAAAATGAAAGCCAAAAAATGACTTTCTATTATATCATCAGAAAGGAATGGTTATGCTGAATAGTACAGGCAAGAAAAAGTTGTATGTTCCTATTTAAGTTATGGACCTACAGAGTATTGTTTTTTCCCCAATTTTTCCAATATTTTTTTGGCGGCTTTTTATAACGCCGACGAATGAAAATAAAATATCACAGTAGTAGCAACTGTTATCAAGTGACGTATGGTTTCCATAGCCAACTTTTCGATTTTTGGCTTTCATTTTGCTTCCACGGCCTACTCGGTGAATTTCAATAATAATTTTTTTCTGATCTAGTTTCTGGTTAGATACCAACTTGTGATATGCCATTAGAAAGGGAATTGAATGCTGAATAAAGCGAAAAGAAAAAAAAATAGGGTTTCCATTCAAAATAAGAAAGTTGATGTTACTTCCGGTCAGACCGGAAGTTAACTTCGACATTCCAATATGTTCAAATTCTAGCTCTCATGTCATTATATCGACGCTTCAAATTTCACAAACCTACTTCATACAATAACTGAGATATTCCGTAGGCAATACTTCCGTAGCCACCCGGTATATAAATAAAGAAACACATTGAGAATTCGCATTCTTCATGTGATGTAAATATCAATTCTTTCTCGGTTCATTCAACAAAAAAAAACTACTTTTCTGATGGCTATATACCACGACGAACATTGAATTATATCTATCGAACACACACGATAAGAATTTGAAAACAAAATCTTCTGAATTAGAGAATTTACATTCTTCTTCATATAAAAATATGCACATGATATCATCCTGAATATTTAACATAAAACAACTACTTTCCTGATCCGAAGTGATGGGGAAAGCCATCAGCATTCAACTCATCAAATATCTGGAAAGCTCAGGAATCATTTATGATAGACAATATGGCTTTCGCTTCTGAAGATCAACTGGAGATTTACTTGCCTACGCCACCGATATATGGCAAGATCCATTAAAGAAACATGGAGAATCTCAAGCTGTTGCGTTGGATATATCGAAGGCATTCCACCGTGTTTGGCACCATGGACTGCTCCTCAAATCACCATCATTCGGCTCCCCACCTCAGCTATGCCTTCTTTTGACGAGTTTTCTTTCAGGCAGATCGCTTCATGTAGTGGACACTATCGTCTGATACCATTGCCGTAAATCATACAGATCTCCTCTCCTTCCTTCCATCTCTGTTGAAGTTGAAAATGGGAAAAAAGTTTCGTTGAATTACTTGAGAATCGGCCAATAAATAATTATTTTGCCGATCCATTACCCAATGTTAAAGCTGGGAATATAACTGCAGCCAAACAGTAGATGCATAGAAAGAATCATACAATGCAAAAATTAGATCAAAACTCATAGATTGTTCCAATGGCTCCTGTTCGTTTTGGTCCCTCGCTAAAGCAGTCGGAAAGAATTTCACTAATAGTTCATTCCCACCACTCTCTAAAGCCGACGGCACGCTAGCAATAGTAGCAATAGAGAGTTGAAGTGTTGTCATGAACGTTAACGTAAACGTAGAAGTTGACAGCTACGCATGCGCATTTTCCAATTCTTCACGTTTGCGATGTTAGTGGGCTTACGGGTGTACGTTATCTCACGTACCTTCACGTATACCTTAAATATCAACGTACGTTAACCAAACTATGGACCTCTGGACAGTCTGCTCACGACTGCTCTGGCATCGCCTTGAAAGTACACTTCTCCAAAAAATGATCGTACCACCAAAAAGTATCCAAAAGTTTGAGATACATTTTCGTCAAAACTACACGTATAAATATCCGGCCGAGGAATTCTCCACAATTTTGCAATTTGAAAGTCGTGGTACTTTTGAATGCGATCGTAGTACAATGCACCTCGACAATATACGTTAACTTTACCTCTCCAATAGTACATGTTAACTTCAAAATGTGGTTAACAATTTCGGACATCGGGGAATGGAAATAACCGAAATGATAGTAGATTGTTTAATTAGGATCAAAAGTGGCACTTTGTTTGACAAGCGAATTTTGCATTTGCGAGGCGGAGCGTCTAGCGAAGCCGAGCGACAGCAAAATTTGAGAGTCAAACAAAGTCACTTTTGATCCAAATGAAACATGCTATTTTTTCTGATAAATATGGGAAGTAACCAACAATGTGACTTACTTGACAGATTATTATAATACCTTCATTATAATAAGGAAAGTAGATAAAAGCAAGACCTCAGACTTCTTCACATTAGAATATTAGTGGACGATGACTTTACTTTGTTTCAATTTGTCTTGACATGCATCATCAGATACTACGGGCATGAATTGAATACTATACCCGAAACGTGGATGGCTTGTCATACGTATGCAATGCAAGGAATAGTTCGTGTGGTGAGAATATTCTACCTGTATTTAGAGATCAGGTTTATTCAATTTTCGAGTATGTTCGAATTGTAGTTTCAAAATGAATACAATCACAGAGTGACCCATTTGTGTATTTTATTGAATCGATGAATTCTTTGGACCTAATAGCAAATACCGCGCCAGTGCCAGGTATAGAAAAAATAAGTGGAAAATGTTAAGTTTGTGAACATATCAACAATGATAATAGCGATTATTTATTTCTCTTCATATCCACTGTGTTTGCCTCGGTAATCAAATGAAGATAAAATATCTTTGTTTA